>OZ024918.1:60568944-60623944 GCA_964017125.1 Flabesymbios commensalis
CAGAATACAGATCATCCTATTACACAATATGATACATCATTCATCTGTCTGGTTTTAAACTCATGACTAATACAAGTTCACAACTTATTCACAGCTCAATTATAGGTCCATATTTTCCTGCATATACATAATTCAGATCATATTATTACAAAGTATGATATTGTAATAGATCACATACATTTGTCTGGTTTTAAACTCATGACTGATAAAAAGTTCACAACATATTCACAGCTCAATGTTAGGTCCAAAGTATGATAATGAGATAGATCACATACTTGATTTTCTTACAACTAAGGCTTCCAGAAGGTAAATTCCCATGAAACTGTTCTACGAATACATGGTAATTTTATTTGATTTATCACCTACTTCCAGTCATCTTTATCCACTACAAGTCGAGAATTGCGACAGCAATTCGCGGCTTGTAGTGGATGTAGATGACAAAGTAAAGTCAGGCTTGAAAGGGTTAAATACATAACTAATAATAGCCTATAATATATTCACAGCTCAAAGTTATGTCCATATATTTTCGCACAGCTGGTTTTCTGTTTTCTCCAGCTTTAAAACTCTCCCACTGTTCTTTTATTCGCCCGGGCATCTGGCCATACTTTCTTTATTTGTAATCTTTAAAGCTATCCGTTCGTCACCAGCTACAACAAAACAGTAACCATATTAGCCTTTTTTTAAATATTATAATTAAATCCAAAATATATTGACATTCAACTAAAACGACACATGTAGTAAAATAACAGGAGAATAATACTTTTGATCTGGTGATATTCACGAGGTTTCAATTTTCGCGAACTTCCCGAAGAAGACAACTTTGCGAATTTAAGAATTACGGGAAACTATTATTATGAGCACTACCTATCATTGACATCGATAATTCGCGAATTCTACACCTCGTAAAAAGTCCCAGAATCACAAATTCGCGAAAATCTCAAAACGCGAAAATTACTAGATCTACAGTAACTAGTTAAATGATAACCTGTTGGATTGATAGCAGCACGTATCGAGGGATTAGCCGCAATGGTCGGTGCCCCACCCACCAGGTAATTAGTGACCATATCCGTTATTTGTACTCCCGGCGTTGCGTCATAATGATTATTACGCCTACTAGTCAGGAAGGATGGGGATAAGTTAATGTCTCCAGACAAGAAAAACATCAACAATTATTTATGCGAGAATAGAGAGCGCGAAATGGTCAAGAATCAGTTTTGCGCAAAAATTCAGCACCGCGAAATTAAACTACATTACAGTATACCAAACATAAAATCTAACATAATATAGCATTTCGTTTGAATAGTTATCTATTTGATGTATATTAATTAACAGAAAGTGTTGCGTAGATGGTTTGTGGGACGTAAACGCCGCGTTAACTCCATTATGTACGTGGTAAACAATTGCCTGATCCACAGGCGGCTGTTTAAGTGACAGTAATGGTCCTAATCGTTCAAATAACAAGTTTAATAATTGTACTTGTCAAAAGTAACTTTGGAAAACATCGGTATAAGTATAATATGATTTAGTTACTAATGAAATATAACAGTATGACAAACGTATAAGCCTATATAAATAAGTTATACATTTTTTTGGCATGACTAAGAAACTAACACGTTGCAGTTTTATTTCGCGTTTACCTAAATAAATAGGCTTTGCGGGACGATTGAACAACACAGTTTAAATGATGGACTAATTGCTATATATTCACATTGATAAATTTATATATAAGGTTTGATCATTTGGCATGTAATACAATTTTAAAATGACAGCTCTCATTTCACCATTCCCATGAAACAAAAATTAAATTACATGCCAAATGGTCTAACTTACCAAATACACAACAAAATTATACCAAATTTTCAGCGATGTTGGGGGAAGATAAAAATATGAGAAAATTGAGAAAAAAGGCTACCCCCAATACCCGTCGAAACAGACTGTAAGGCATTGAAGGTATTATGACCTAAGTAATGTGGTCATTTTAAAATTATAATTAACCCTTTCATCACGGGGACAGTCTTTGTACTTCAGAATCTGACGTCTGTAGACGTCAGATTCTGACGTATAAAGACAATCTTCGCACTGAAAAAATTTAAACATTTATAATGGTCATAGACCCATAACATGGATATTCAAATGAACCAGAAAGAGTTCACTGGTACTTTTATGATGATTTCAAATTGAAAAAAAAACATTTGGTCTCCATGGCTTATTTAAATATATTTCAGCGTTGAAAGGGTTTATTTTAAATATTGTGTGAAGGCTACGCTGTATTATCTGCTTATTGATTACAACCCCCTCTTTTCTCCGTTTAGATATCTTGTCACATATTGGAAATGTTTAAAGACAAATATGTATTTTTGGCATTTCTACAATGTTTTTTAAAATATATTCTTATATTTTCGCAAAAAAAGATCTTGTCTCCCATGTCAAATAAATGTATTATTGATATTATGAGAGACTGTGTTCAAGTATGCTAGCCACCAGTTTAAGCTAAATTTAACAACTTGAGATTTTATAGTCCAGGGGCTAATATTTAAGTGTTTATTTAAACAAGTACGTTAACTATTTCAGTGCTCTGAAATAATTAGCTATTTATAATGGTCACAGGCTCATAATATAGGCATGCAAGTGAAGCAGAAGTAGCTTGATGATTTCAAAAAGAAAAAAACCTTTAATCTGCATGGTTTATTGAATAATATCTCAGCGGTATAGGGGTTGATTTTGCCACTGTATATCACAATGGTGTGCCGAATTCTGATTTCGCCTGCTATTAAATTTGAAAAAAATCGCAGGATTTTTTTCGTACTATGGGGAATCATGGACTCTGCAATCGGATCACGGGAGTGGAGTTTGTGATTTGCGGCCCCCGTGTGGTTTTAATCGGGTGCATTAAATAGAATGGACAATTTAAATTGGGTGGAAGCAATAACAAAGATTGTCTCGTGAATATGACGATATTGCGTTATAAATATATTCAGGTCACATTAGTAGGACTGATGTAACCATTACAGCTAGCCTCATTTCAAAATACCAAGGGGAGGCGGGGGGGGGGGGGGGCGTGAGCCTAACTCTTAAAGCGCTGATATATTTCTTTATGAAAAAAGATAATAATAAATCAAATTTAAATAATCATAAAAGTTATCTTTTTCTGCTTCATTTGAATACGTATGTTATAGGTTCACGGTCATTATAAATATTTTGATTCGTTCAGTGCGGGAGTCGACTTTATACGTCACAATCTGACGTCTACAGACGTCAGATTGTGATGTATAAAGACGGTTTCCTCGCTGACGGGTTAACCCTTAAAGCCAAAGGTTTTTTTTCAATTTGAAATCATCATAAATGTCTTAGTTAGCTCTTTCCGATTCATTTGAATACCTGTGTTATGGGTCTACGGTCAGTAGAAATATTTTAATTCGTTCACTACGGGCATCGTCTTTATACGTCACAATCTGACGTCTACAGACGTCAGATTGTGACGTATAAAGTCGGTCCCCGCACTGAAAGGGTTAAAGCATTATCTACTAGCGATCCGTCATAATAATCGGAGTTATTTGTTTCATTTTAACCCTTTTAACGCTGAATTGATTTTGTATAAGTCATGGAGACCAAAGGGTTTTAATCAATTCGCATAAATGCCTTCGTTAGCTCTTTCTGATTCATTTGAATACCTATGTTATGGGTCTACGGCCATTTTAAATATTTGTACCCTTACAGTGCGGGGATCGACTTTAGACGTCAGAAACTGACGTCTACAGACGTCAGATTCTGACGTCTAAAGTCGAGTCCTAAAATAACTGCATCATGTTTAAAGGGACCCCTTGGGATGAGGCATTTTCAATGTTGTCAATTTTGAAAATTTAATTTATATCTAGCTATATAGCCTACTGATCTTAACTAAAGATACGAAAAAGTCAAAAAACAATTTTAAAGCACCGAAAAAGAGCGAAATAGTTATATTTCCAGGTCGTATATTGCCATGTAAACAAAACAAGTCAGCAATATTAAGCACTTTACATCACATATTCCCACGTATCAGACGGTAAAATCAAAGCAGTCGCCGCTAATTAGTGTCTTATAGTCAGGACACGGGAGGACACACCTGCAGCACTGATTGTCTACCCAGCGCTGGGCCGATGCCATCAGCATGTTGCCCAATGCTGTGAGAAAATTCAATCGTCCTTCAGGTATACCAATAGTTTGTTTGGGTTACTTCTGGATTCATAGAAATGTTGATTAAAAATATTTGTAAAAATATGAAAATTCTGAAAAAAATAAAAACATGATCCGTGGGATACACTACTTCAGTACGGAGTTAAAAACGAAAATTGATGTCATCCCAAGGAGCTGTTTCAAGAATCACCAGCAAACACTGAGATCCGAAACTATACTAAGAGCTGCTACATCGGATCACAGCCATTCATCTTTCGTCAGTCAGGGCGGGGGCCCCAGGGTAGCGGTTAGCACAGCTGCATTTCACGCCAGAGCTCGGGGTTCGTTTCTCGGTCTCGGCGGTTTGAAAGAAACAATTGTTTCTTCCCCGCTCACTCGTAAGGATTTAATATTGTGAGGAGCCTCCGTGACCGAGAGGTAGCGTGCTCGACCTCAGACCGCCAGGGCTCGAATTTCGCCTCTTGTGTCTGGAGGGCAGTGTCATCTCACTCATCTCACCATCCTCAGGAGATTCTTCTGGCCAAATTTAGCCTATATGTGCACAAAAGTGGCCTAAATTCCGATTCATTTCATTTTTATCTTTCGTCAGTCACCATTTTTCAGAAAAAAAACACTTTTTTACATATTTGCCTGTGTGCGAGAAGCATTATTTATTACCACAGTCCGTCTTGCAGAGTAAGTCGGCCATGCGACGGCTTCGCGAGCTGACACTGGCCCATGCATTTTTAACTACGGATGTAAGTTCTATAATAAATATATATGTAAAAATGTTCTATTTGTAGTTATTGTGTAGGTTACCTATATACTATTCATAATAATATGTAGTCTTTTTATCTTTGGTTTTGGCGCGGGCGACATATGTTATATGTTTAACTGATACGTTTAAAAAATATTAGCACATCAATGTATTATATATAATAATATATCACCAGTAATGTATATACCCTGTATCCTGTACGGATATAATATGGTAATAAATTTGATTTGATTTGATTTGAGTAATATAAACAATGCGCTCCGTAAGGACGGCTGATTCACATTATACTCGGTCAAGCCCCATCTCACTTTACGTCTGGTTTTAATCGGGTGCAATAAATAGAGTGGACAATTTAATTGAGTGCAGCAAAAACAGAGATTGTCTCGTGAATATCACGATTTTTCGTTATAAATACATGCAGGTCACATTAGTGGGACTGGTGTAGCCATTACAGCCTACATCATTTCAGAATAGCAGGGAGTGGGGGTGTGAGTTTATCTACCGGCGATAACTCATAATAATCTCTGATTTATTGCATTTCAAGAATCAGGGCGGGGGCCCTGGTGCAGTGGTAAAGCTACCTGCTGGAAAAGTCGGAGATCGCGGTTTCGAAACCTGCTCTCGCATTCGAGTTTCAAAAAACAAAAGTTCTTTCCCGTCCCCTCGTAAAGATTTAATATTGTGGGAAGCCTCCGTGACCGAGAGGTATCATGCTCGGCCTCAGACCGTCAGCTCTCAAATTTAATTTTCTGTGTCTGGAGGGCAGTGTCATCTCATTCATCTCACCATCCTTGTCTTCGACGATGTGATACATCTGAGAACTTACATACTTCTCCTAATACGAGTTAAGAACGTTTTGTCATATATCACGGCTTATAGATTAAGAAGGAAATAATACAATTAGTGACTCATATCCAAATATAACAAAGTCCATTAGAAAATGGGTATATCTAACAGACAAAAATGTAATGACCGACATTTTTTCATAATCCGTTTTTTTCGAAACCTGATTACGTTGTATACGGATGTTTCTAAAAGTTGTAATCTAACAGAATGCTGCCTTACTCTTTCAAACACTCAAAAAGATATAACAGAAACATACCATTTGCCTGGAAATAGGCCTTTAAGTTAATTAACCCTTAGAGCGCTAAATTAAACAATTTATATTTCCACCCACTTGATAATTGTGTCTCGCTTCAAGTGGTGAAAATTACTCATATTTGTTTAATTTGAGATCAAACATCTGCAAATCTTCATGTTTAAACACACCACCACCTTACATTCTAAGCCGGGAATGGAGAGTTATTGTTGTTATTGTTGATCAAGTACAGACCAATTATCATGGTAAGCCTATGGTAATAAATCAGTCAAGTGTGACAGAACTGTTGATTACGAGGGATCCTCATTATGTTTGGATGTGTTTTAACCCTTTCGAGCCTGAATTTACCGTTGTCATCTTCATCCACTACAAGCCGCGAATTGCTGTCGCAATTCTCGATTCGTAGTTGATGCAGATGATTTGATGTGGTTTAAAAATTAAAGAAAATTGCCATGTAATGGTAAACCAGTTTCATGGGAATTTTCGTTCTAAAAACCTTTATTGTTGGAAAATTAAGTCTGTTTTCAGGGATGTAAAATGATGCTTTAATGCATCGTGAGGACTTAAAGGGTTAAGACAGTTAAAACGCTCGGAGCTCTACATTCTTAGCCGTGAAAAAAGCCTCGGCCTTCGGCCTCGGCCTTTTTCACAGCTAAGAATGTAGAGCACCTCGGGCCTTATCCAATTCTTAAACAATCATTTCATTCCTAAAAACTGTGATTTGTCCGGCTAATAAAACAGATTAAAAAACGACTACAGTCGCTCCTAGCATGCCAAGGTTTAACCCTCAACATGCTGGGAGCGACTGTAAATCCTGCCCCAGTAAAAATACCAGCTGATCCCTAATCGGCTCTAGTACACTGCTTGCTGTCAGTATGCTCAGCATTCTCATGTTTTCGTCCATTTTAGCAATTTGATACCAATCCCGACAAAATACAAAATAAACATCAAAGTCGTGGCTGATACCACTCCTAGAAAATAAAATTACCAGCAAATTAATTGCCTCCATCCATTTTATTTGTTCTAAAAAAATGAAATTTAGCGGGAAATCAGCATAAACCCTTAAAGCGCCAAAAATATATAAACCATGGAGATGAAAGGTTTTTTTTTTAATTTGAAATCATCATAAATGTCTCAGTCAGCTCTTTCCGGTTCATTTGTATACCTATGTTATGGTCTACGGCCATTATATATTTGCACTCTTACAGTGCAGAGATCGAGATTATATTCTGACGTCTAAAGTCGATCCCCGCACTGTAATGGAGTAATTCTGCTAGATTCTTTCCACAGTGTATTTTTTGCTACTATTTATAATAATATGCAGTTATTATATCTCTGGTTTTGGCGCGGGAAACATATCTTATGTATGTTATTTTTTATACTTTTATGCTTATGCTTTTTGTACATAGATGAATATGAATATAGTTGCTGCCTAGCTTGCAGAGGCTTCTATAAGCCTGTTTTAGCGCAGCACGACCAATGTTTTATATAATTTTATAATGATATAATGTGTACATTTTCTGTATCTGTTTTTTTAATTATGTATTCGTCAAAAACTAAATAAAATAGAAAAATAGATTGAGACATGTTTTGGTTCAAATTTTACATATGTATGTATTTTCTACCCACTTGAAGCTGTGGGTCGCGACAGCGACACATAGCTTTTGGGATGTGTCTACGCGGTGACAGTCACTGCCATGTCTATACTTCTACTGAGGGAAGGAAACTATCAAGTCCTCGTCATTTTAAAATGAGAAATGGACTAGGTAGACTTTTGTTTTCTACCAAACAAATGCTACCATGTCATACCTAGTTCTTGTAGCAAATTATTGATGAATTTTCAAACGGAAATCTAATCATTTACGTGCATTAATACACATTATGCGAGCTCGATTCTGACAGAAGCACTATTTCCAACAAAATGCGAATTGTAGTGAATGATACACTTCAGTATTCAGCTTACTATTACATTGAGAAGTTACTGCCTTTTGGGTTTACACGATAGAATAGTGGCGCTGAATAGCCCCTATGTTGATCGTGCGGGCGTGATCAATAGGCTTAGTATGTTGAGATTGCTGCTTCCATGATTTCCGTGAGTTACCGACCTTGTATAGCAAATCAATGAGCATGCTGACCCTATCCCATTCACCTGTGGCTTCAAGTGGGTGAATATTAAATATATACAATAATTTAGCGCTTGTACCCTTACAGCGCGGGGATCGACAGTAGACGTCAAAATGGAGACGTCAGATTATGACGTCCAATGTCTATCTCCGCGCTGAAAGAATTAAAACATTTATAATGGCCGTAGACCCCTAACATAGGTATTCAAATGAAGCGGTAACAGCCAACTAAGACATTAATGATGATTTAAAATATTGAAAATAACCCTTTAGTCTCCATGATTTGTAAATATACTATTTCAGCGCCTTAATCGAGAGTTAATGGTTGACACAGCGTTGGTACAGTGTTGCTGTGCCGCATTGTGCCCACGTTGCTCTGATGTTGTGACACCGAGTCACGTGTCAGCTGGACACGTACTAAGAGAGGTCTGCCGATTGTCACAATGCGTCTCCCTGACCTTGACCACCACTTTACTGACCTACAACACGTACATGCAGATGCGCATGCGTCCTACAGATCGGATGCCACTCAACAACAAGACAATACACGTACACTTATTGATGCAAAACTGATAAAGAATCATTTGAGAAAAAAGAAATTCGGAATAAAGAATTTGTGTAACATACTGTATACATTTCTAATGTAAAGTGAAAATAAATTAAATGAGCACGTATAATTAGCTAAACTGAAATGAGCACGTATAAGCTAAACTGGGCCAGGAAATGAAATGAGCGCGCATAAGCTAAACTGGGCCTGGAGAACCTCCTGAGGATGGTGACATGAATTAGATGAATCTGCCCTCCACACACAGGATTCGAAGTTCGAAACCTGGCGGTCTGAGGCCGAGCTCGCTTTTTCTCGGTCACGGAGACTGTCCTCAATATTGAATTTTTACGAATGAGCAGGGAATAAACTGAAACTTGAATGCCAGAGCGGTGTTCGAACCCGCGATTCCGACTTTCCAAGCAGGCAGCTTTAACCACTGCACAGGGCCCCCGCCCTACTTTTATTTTACACAGATAGGACTACCGGCGAAATATCAACTATATTAAAACACACCACTACATTATTTTCTTTGTCCGACCACTACATTCTAAGCCGGGAATGGAGAGTTATTGTTGACCAAGTATAGATTAATTATTATGGTAAGCCTATTGTATTATAATCAATCAGGTGGGAGCGAGCTGTTGATTATGAGGGATCCTCATTATGATCGGATGTGTTTTAAGTCAGTTAAAACCCTCGGAGCTCTACATTCACGGCCTTTTCCACACCTAAGAATGTAGAGCTCCTCGGGTTTTCTCCTATACGTAAAAGTCACATTAAATCTGACACTTTTGCGTTACATATTTTTCTCTAATTTCTCAGGCTATTATCATCCGATTGTCATGACATTTGGCGAGCATCATTTTCTCTCGGCGACTATGTAGTTTAAAGTTAGACTATTTGACATGTACATGTGTAGTAAATTGCTAATTATGACATGTATAAACGCTCCTCTATAATCCCATTGATTTCATTTAGTTTTAATCTTGAAATTCCACTACATCTCAAAACTGTGGCATATTTTTTGTAACTTAATCACACTTAAATATGTCGGTCGCGATAGAAAATTGAATTTTATACCCCGTAACCTAAAATTATAAGCGAAATAATACCATGTAAAATTCAAATTAACCCTTAAAGCGCTAAATTAATTTTGTAAAAAAACATCGCAACCAAAGGGTTCTTTTCACCTTGAAATCATCATAAATGTCTTAGTCAGCTCTTTCCGATTTATTTGAATACCTATGTTATGGGTCTATGACCATTAGAATTATTTTTAATCTTACAGTGCGGGGATAGACTTTAGTCGACATAATCTGACGTTTACAGACGTCAGATTATGACGACTGAAGTCTTACCCGCACTGTAAGGTTTAAAATTATAAGCGAAATAATGCCATTCAAAATACAAATTAATGGGTTGATGGAGGGTGTCATAATTTTTAAGTAGCCACAAGGGAAATGGTGTAACTTACTCAATATAATTTGTTCCATTGACGGCGATGACCATGGTCTACAGTGGTGCAATTTCACCTGGCCTAAAACAAGTAATATTTGTTATAAGACTTAAAATTATCTTGGTGTTTGTTAAATGGCGAGCGAAATTATTCTCAAAAACACAATATTAAGACAAACCAATTAGAAGAGTTTTTGATAATGTAAGAAATCCTAATGACAATTTGTATGCACCGGGTGAAAACATAAAGTTATCAGATTTTTCGTGATAAATGTCAGATTATGTTTTCAGAGTTAGAAGATAAGATAACGTATGCAGACGTTATGTACTGCACGGTAATTGAAATGTGGTAAGGCTGATAATATATTGAATGATTTGATTGTATATGTTAACGACACATTATGTGAGTATTATCCAAGCGTTTTGTAAAAAGCATCGCAACTAAAGGTTTTTTTTAATTTGGAATCATCATAAATGTCTTAGTCACCTCTTTCTGATTCATTCGAATACCTATGTTATGGGTCTACGGCCATTCTAAATATGTAACGTTAGTTATTTTATCTCTGGTCTTAGCGCGGGAAACAAAAAATATGTATAATATATGTATATTTAATTTTACTTTTAGGTGTAATTTTAAATGTAATTACCATGTATATAAATTTTATCCTGGATGTCGAACTTAGTTAGGGTGCTGGTCACCTGTATTCGACATCCTGATGTACACAATTTTATGTACAATTGCATATGTGCACGATTATTGTATATATTTGTGTATATAAAGCCTAATAAATAAACAGATAAACAGACGCCTGAATGAAAACCAGTTTGGCAGGAGTGATTGTTGTTCATGGTTTTTTAAGTGTCTGTGCTGTAATTGCCGCCTATCATAATCGCATTATAAAGGGCTGGAGGACATTGACACATGTTGGGTGAGAACAACTAGCAAAGGCTCCAATGGATCCTGTTTATCTTCTCTCCCAGATGAAAATTTGCTATTTTATATTCCTGTGATATTATTACTTATATTATGTAACTCATCTATATATTATTTATGTTATTTGATATTTATTATCAGTCTGTTATTAGTATTGTATCTATTACACTGAATAAACTGAATTGAATTAAATTGATCATAAACTAGTGTATTTGATCATTTTCGCGATCGCTGTCGCGCTCGCGTTGGTATGTTTTATGCTTAACCCTTGAAGCTCTGAATTATTTTTGTAAAAATCATGGAGATCAAATGTTTTTTTTTCAATTTCAAATCATCATAAATGTCTTCATTAGCTCTTTCTGATTCATTTGAATACCTATGTTATGGGTCTACGATCATTAGCAATAGTTTTACTGTCACAGTGCGGGGATCGCTTTTAGTCGTCAGAATCTGACGTCTAAAAGCGATCACCGCACTGTGAACTTTGTTGTTTGCCGCTCCTAGTCGTCCGAAATCAGAAATATATAGAGTGGTTTGTGAAATATTTAATAAAGTCGAATGAAAAAAACTACAAAACTACAAATTAAAATGTAAAATATAAATTAGTAGGCTTGCAGTGATATTATATAGCGACAGTTAAATCATTTCTTCCCCAAGATGTCTGCCATCAAGGCTCTGGAAAAAAATCAAGGTTTCTGCCGGGAAGCAATTAATTTGCGAGCATACATGTAATTAATTATTAAAATCCGCTGTGAAATAAAATTTCCCTCGCATTTCAATTCGATAGTGTAAGAAGGTATTTAACACTCTAGTTATGTGTTGTAGATTATTACATTGTGAAATTAGATTTCTAAACTTTCGTGATACTGTAGATCTGGTAATTTTCGCGAGGTTTTGATTTTCGCGAATTTCGCGAGGAGGGCAAATTCGCGAATTCAAGAATCGCGCGAAAATTATATTCATGATAGCGCTGCAAAATAAAAATGAAAATTCGCGAATTCTTAACTTCGCGAAAAGTCCTAAAATAAAAAAATCGCGAAAATTTAAACACGCGAAAATTACCAGATCTACAGTATTTTGCAGGTGACCCCTTTAACCCCTTACCTGCTAAGGTATCTGATTTAAATTTTCACCCACTTGAAATTGTGTCTCGCTACCGCGACCCACAACTTCAAGTGAGTGAAAATTACTCATTGTTGTTCAATTTGAGAGTAAACCTTTGCATTTGTTTATACTCGCCGTCAAATTAACCAGGATCGCATGATTTTCGGCGATTTCTCCGTCAATACTGAACCGATTTTCTTGAAATTCTGCAAAGGCCATTTTCTATTCAAATCCTAAAAGCGGTAAAAATTTCGCAAAATTACATTTAATATTTCAAAAGTTGGACCATTTGACATGTAATAAAATTCTAGAATTAATTTAATGGGTTTATAGAGGGACGTCGTAATTTCAATTTATTACAAGATATAATTTTACGAAATTTATTATTAGGTTATTGGGATTCTGTTGAAATATGATTGTTACAAAATTTCATGAAAATCGGTTGACAATTGACCGAGAAATTAGCAAAAAACATGCGATCCTGGTTGATCACTTTTAATGTGACTTTGGGTTTATGTTGAAACACTCATTCCATCCCCAATAACTGTGATTTAACTCTTACGGCGCGGGGGAGCTGATTCTGACGTTCATAGACGTCAGATTCTGACGTATAAAGGTGATACCAGCGCTCAAAACAAAAAAAATAATAAAATAATGCTAACTAAGGGATGTTGCAAAGTAAAAAAAAATCCAAACGTCCAAAAAAATTTGAAAGTAGGTGGGTGTGTCCAGGGCCATTTTGAATAGGAAATAGAAAATTGAAAAACCAATAAAATCCACATAGGCTGTGTCGAAGATTGGTTACCCCCCCCCCCCCCCCCAACAAAAAATGGAGAGGGGATGGGTGGATGGGGTGAGCTCTATTCAATTTTTTTTGGATGTTTGTAATTTTTTTAACCTTACAAGGCCCCTAAGACATATGTGATGATTTTAAAATGAAAAACCCCTTTGGTTTCTATGGTTCATACAAACATATTTCAACGCTGTCAAGATCGAGTATTGTATTCTCATTTTCGTTCACTTCGCGTTGGGAATTACTTTAGCAATTTACATCATTTAAAATCTGAATGTGATTTCAAATAACTACCTGTGGGTGGACTCGACCTACAGGTAGTTATTTTAAAACAATTAATTGATCTCACATTGACTGTTAATAACATTTAGGGCATGAATATGCAATGAATGAACAATTTATTGAGCTCACATTGACTATTAATATAATTCAATATTACAATATGCAATGAATAAACAAGTTTTTCAACTCAGTATGACTTTTGTTTTTTTATTTATGCATTACCCGGTATATTTTTATGCGTTATATTATACATTTATACTTGGTACTTGATAATTGTACCCAAGTACATTTGCAATGTATTTGGGTAGTACCCAAGTACATTTCGCAAAACCCTGTACTTGTACTTGTACATAAACATTTGTAATGTACTTGTACTTGTACCCAAGTACATTTCGTCAAGCCCTGTACTTACCGTACATAAACATTTTATTGTACTTGTACTTGCACCCAAGTACTAAGTCGATGTACTTGCCTCAACCCTTGGGTGGAGAGGGTTAACCACTAAAGCGCTGAATTATTTTTATATGTAACATCTAAAGGGTTATTTTCAATTTGAAATCATCATAAATGCCTTAGTCAGCTCTTTCTGTTTCATTTGAATACATATGCTATGGGTCTACAGACGATGTAAATATTTTTTACTCTTTCAGCGCGGACATCGACTTTAGACGTCAAACTCTGACGTCAATAGACGTCAGAGTTTGATGTCTAAAGTCGATGCTCGCGCTGTAAAGGTTAAATATAATAAGAGTACTATATTTGTTATCACCCCTAACTTTCACTTTGAATTGAGGAAGAAACTAGCATACAGATAATTAAGCGACCATACCTTGTCACCAAGTGAATTAACCCTTTCAGCGCGGGGACCGTCTTTATACGTCAGAATCTGACGTCTGTAGACGTCAGATTCTGACGTATAAAGACGTATAAAGACGTTTAAAGACGGTCCCCGCACTGGAAAAAATCAAGCATTTCCAATGGTCATAGCTTTTCCAATGGTCATAGAGTCATAACATATCTATTTAGGCCTAAATGAATCAGAAAGAGCTGACTAAGACTTTATGATGATTTCAAGTTGAAAAAACCCTTTAGTATTCATGGTTTTTGAAAAAAAATATTCCAGCGCTTTAAGGGTATAAATAAATAAGAGTTGTGCTACCCAGATGATTGTATTCAATACCAGAACGGAAGTAATTTAATTCGCAATACTGTAATTAAATATGTTATTTGTCCCGTTTTTGCTGGGGGGGGGGGGGGTATCCACTATGTGCTGGTTCAGTGTTGGTTCATCGTATTTGGCGCTGTCCCGGTACTGCCCCGACATTGGGTCAATCCTGGTATGTGCTGAGATTTACATTATTGTTTAATGATGTAACTTTTTGGCTGTCTTGTTCATCATAGGCCCTATAGTGCAAGAGCATTAGTGAAAAAAACACAGGAACCTGGAATAAAATTGCAGAAAGCTGATTTTTTCAGGAATGATACCTGGACATCTCCCCTGACGAATTCCGAAGATGCTCCAAAAATCCCCCTTGTGCATTTTTTTTAATTCAAGATGGCCGCCACCATGTAACGCCATTTTCGAAAAACAGGGGTATACCCTAATTCTTCACCTTTGCAGTTAGGAAAAAAATATTTTGGTGTCTCTACTTATGTTTTAAGGCACAAAGAGTTGATACAGATAATCAGGAATGATATCAGCACTTTTCTCAATACCAAAAATCCAAGATGGCCGCCATATTGTTCTGATTATGTTAAGCGATCTCTTAAAAACACACGAAAATATGAAATATCTATCTCGTTGTTGAACCTAAAATGTATTTTTTGGCCAAACCCATGGAATATAACACTTATTTAGATCACCATTATTTTATTATATTGAATTTATCAACATAAATCCCACATAGTAGTTAATTAAAAATAACACCAGGTAACGCCATTTAAAAAAAAGGTTATACCCCAATCCCCCACTTTTGAAGTTAAAACAATGATTTTCGTGTCTCTACCTATGTTTTAAAGTACAAGGAGGTTATCCAGATGATCGGAAAAAATATCAGTACTTTTCTTAATACCACAAATTCAAGATGGCCGCCATAATATTTTGTTAAGCGAACTCTTAAAAGACCCGAAAATATGCGATAACTATCTCGTTGTTGAAACTAAAATGTATTTTTTAGCCGAACCCATGGAGTCTGGAACTTATTTAGATGACCATATTTTATTATATTGTGTTTATCGACATGAATCCCACATGGTAGTTATAGTTAATTCTACCATGGTGGGTGACGCTTTGGAGTGTTTTCGAACTGCTTTCCCACTAGAAATGTAGATTGAGATTTGTCAAGTTAACAAATTAATCTCAGGTAAATAATGAAATTATTGCGTTTCAATCATACGAGCTGTCACAGTTTCTACATGTTTGGCCAATACAAAAAGAGCACATCGTTGTACAATATAGTCTAGATTTGTGAGATCCCCCCCCCTTTGAACAAGCCACTCTGCACCCGCAACTCACTCTTTTTAGAACTCTTTCTGGGGCGACTGCTCTTTCAGTTTGCGTTGGTTACAAACGACCATGATATAAAATCCGTTCCCAGACTGTAGATTCCACACCCTCCTGTACAGCAAAATATGCTCTGTATCATAATGGAGTTTAAACACGAGGCATTCATCCAATGCTGTTTTAATATGGGCTGACCGTCTTCGACGCTGGCACAAAAATTAAACAGAATTGGATTAATGCCCCGTGTTGGCTGGGGCAGTAGGTGACGTTGAAGGGAGGCTTTCTAGCAAAAATCAATTACAAGATAAGGACTTGCGCCTCACACGTTACATGTACATGACATCTTTGATAATCGTCCTGTAACAATGCTCTTTTAAATACTTACTTTTGTCCTTGATCTGCGAATGTCAATATGTTTAATATCACGAAATATATCATTTAAATATCAAGATATTACATTTTGAATATTAGGATATATATATTTCGTAATGAAGTTATGGCATTGTATGGTGTTGTAATGAGATGATTTTACATCAGAATATCGGAATATGACATTAAATTAATTGATGTCACAGTTTATCGTCAGGATATGATCTCTTTATGTCACGATAATATGAGGACAAGAAACATTAACGTCATGATATGGTTTTGTAATGTCCAAATATTGCTCTTTATTATAGTAAAATGACGTTATGATGTCTGGATACAGCTTTATAAATGCAGGATATGGTGGTTAAGCATCACGGTATGGTATTAAAGTGACAGGATCTTTTAGTGTATTGTCACGATATTAAATATCATGATATAGCATATTAACATCACAATATGACATTTTAGTGTAAGAGAAAATAAAAGTAAAAGAGGGCAAGGCCACATGCTGTTCAAAGAGCATGTGTCTTAACGCTATCTAATTACTTCCCATTTTATTTCCCGAAGTGCTTTTGTTGTTGGCAGTTTTGGAGTACCGGTATTTGAGCAATGTAGAGGCCTTTACTTACTGAATTATATTGCGATATATATGTTGAACTGACATGTGCCAGCCTGATATTGGAATGTTCTATGTCGATTCTGTATTACCATATGGTAACGTGCGTCTGTCAATATAATGTTATTGAAATGTTATACCTTGACATGACAATATAATATCATGACATTAAAATGCCATATCCAGATTTCAAAGTGACCAAGCCTGACATTCTGTGGTCACATTAAAATATTGTAGTGTCATATTCAGTCCTTATAATGTTATTATTGCGTGGTGTGATTCTCGCTTTGGCACAGACCATCATGTTTTGTCTAGCTGTGTTGCATTTCTTTTTGTGTCAAGTATTACGCAATATAATAAAAATGTTTCAAGTGCTAAGAACGCTAAGCTCGTTTCTAAAGCTGTGGGTGGAAATCAGATAACTTGGCGGGCAAAGGGTTAACCTTAGAAGCGCTGAATTAATTTGTAAAAACATCTCGACCAAAGGCTTTTTTTCAATTTGAAATCATCATAAATGTCCTGGTTAGCTCTTTCTGATTCATTTGAATACCTATGGTATGGGTATATGGCCAATGGAAATATATTTACTCTTACAGCGTACGGATCGACTTTAGTCGTCAGAATCTGACGTCCACAAACCATGATTACACGTAGGCCCTGTGAGGGTTGAAAGAATCGCCCACAATAAAATATTAATTATGCTTGAGAAAATGTCAAATACGCTTATAAATCTCATATCACAACAAATACCATTAAAACATGAAGTAAATTGGTAATAATTTCACCATAAAACAATAAATTAAATTCAGTGTTTATTTCAAAATTGGGACAGGGTGTCTTTTGAGCCATGAGGCAAATTGCGACAGAGTCCGGTTTTGACAATGCCGGAGGCACACCCCTACCTACTACTGAAGCGAGTACTCCCCCCCCCCCTCCCCGGGAAATTGAACAGCTATGTGTTATCTTCACCCACTTGAAGTTGTGAATCGCGGTAGCGAGACACAACTTCAAGTTGGTGAAGATTGAAACTAAATACCTTAGCGTGCAAAGGGTTAAAATAATCGCTTACAATGAGATATTAATTATGCTCAAGAAAATGTCAAATAAGTTTATAAATCTCCTATCACAATGCATAGCGTTAATGATCAACAGCACACGAATAAACCATATAAAGGTTAGAATGTGGTTTAATTCTTGATTAGCAGGTTTCACAATAAGCGACAATGCCATATCCTTCTGTGACTATCGTCATCACACGACTTTTAACCCTTGTGATGCTAGGTCCGTACATGTATACACATCTCAAGCATTTTTAACCATTTGATCACCAAGTGCGACAACAGTATTTTTAAATCAGTTTTAAAGGCAGACTATTTGACGTCCCACTATAAACCCATTAAACTAATTCCGGAATTTTATAACCTGATTACATGTCAAATGGTCTAATTTTTGAAATATTCAATATTATTTTTTAAATCCGTTTTAAAGGCAGACTATTTGACGTCCCTCTATAAACCCATTCAACTAATTCCGGAATTTTATAACCTGATTACATGTCAAATGGTCTAACTTTCGAAATAATCGATATAATTTTTGCGAAATATTCATCGATGTTGGGATACGACATGACAATTACCTCTGCTATATCTCAAGTAAATCGGCTCATAATTGACCGCTACATCGATGAAAAATATGTGCTACAGATTTATCAAAATAATTGTGGTAACTATGGCGCCTAAATCAATGGAGAATTGAGCTCAAGGAAGCATCAAATGGTATCAAAGGAGCATAAAACGATATAAAAATCACTAGCAATCAGGTTGTTCAGAGCCAAAGCTTTGAGTTGGCTACTGACCGCCATATTTCACAGGTATGGTGAAAATGTTAAATAAAAAAACTAAGAAAGTGGGAGATGCTTATTTTTCATAAATACAATTATTTTTCGCCAATTAACCCTTTCACCGCCAAATTATTCAATTCCAATTTTCACCCACTTAAAGTTGTGTCTCGCTGACGCGATCCACAACTTAAAGTGAGTGAAAATTATTCAGATTTGACAAAATGGAGGATAAGTATTTTCTGATTGATGTCACATTTTATTTTTAACGTGTTTAAAAGGTGGTACTTAATGTGCTAATAAAAAATGATAACACAAATATATTCGGCACCGGCGGTCAAAGGGTTAAAGCTTCAAACGAGGAAAAACAACAGCAAACAATTCAGCAGCACAAGGGTTAACCTATAAATCGCTGAAATATATTTAGAGACCAAAGGGTTATGTTCAATTTGAAATCATTATAAATGTCTTAGTCAGCTCTTTCCGATTCATTTGAATACCTATGTTATGAGCTTACGGTCATTATAAATAGTTTAATTCTTTTAAAGCGGGGATCGACATTAGACGTCAGAATTGTTTTTTTTTATATTTAATACTCACATATTAGAATAAACATCCTTTATCCCCACATGTACATGGTGTAGTTGTTCTAGAGCTGAAGCGAGGGAGATTATTTGTGACTCGCCATGCGAAAAGGTAGACCTACACCCCGGCGGCTTTGTTAGAATCATTTATGATTTCATTTAACATTTAATTTTGCCCCAAACTGTTCAAATTCGTGGGATAATGACAACCGCAAAGTAGGCCCCTGTAACCGATTTGCGCCGCATAAAAAAATAAATAAATGAAATGACCAATATTTCAAAATTGACATGTAAAAAGCCAATGAAACGTTTTCGAACCATAGCTAAATTAATAAAAATTAAAAATATCGCCAAACGAAAAGTAATACAGATTTTTCGAATATTCGCTCAGTTAATAAAAGAGTAAGGACACAGTCGCTGTAAAAAATATCATTAAATGTTTATTAATTGTTATGTATCAGTGATGTGAAGTCAAGGTCATGGCCAGGTGTGTAAGAAGTTCTGTCTTTGTTATATGGTATCTTATGGAATATATGAATAATCAGGATATTGCATAAATAATGAATACACTCAGGGAAAGTGACACATCAGACTCACAGCCAAATATGACACCTTCAACTAATGTTGTTTTAATGTTGGGCCAGCGTCGGAGCCGGTGGGCCAACAATATAACAACATTGGAGCATCGTCTCGTGTTTGATGGGTTGCTTATATCCAGCAGTAAGTCGGCCATTTTGAATACTAGTAATGTAATGTATTTTGACGAGAAATTTTAGCAGAAGCCGCATTGCCGCTCTGCTCTTTAAGTTTCAGAGAGACAAAATATGTTGTTTCTAATATTTTTCCCCTGCTCACTCGTAATGATTGTAATAATATTGTGGGGAGCCTCCGTGCACAAAGATGGCCTGAAACCTCATTCATTTCATTCCATTTTCAAAGCCATTTTTCATCTCTGGGAAGGCTCATTCCCACTTTGTGACATTACGACATTTGTGCACTAATTTTCCAAAACTTGTATAATAGTAGTATTGCATTCATTCATTAATAAAGCTGGTTGTAAAAAGATGATAAATTATGACGTCATAGATTGAACCTATTTCATTCATTTATATAGATGGGTAGATCTAATAACAGTGCCCAACAGTTGTGAGACTATGACGTCATAAAGTAGTCTTCCATTTAGGTAGGTCAAATGTACTTACGCAGTCTTTATACGTCACAATCTGACGTCTATATACGCCAGATTCTGACGTATAAAGATGGTCCCAGCAATAAAAGACATACAATATTTGTAATTGCCTTAGACCCATAACATAGGTATTGAAGTGAAGCGGAAAGAGCTAGCTAAGAAATGTATTTATATATTATTATTATTATTTTTTATTCAAACATATTTATACAGGGTAAAACATTATTTTTGTTTAATGATGATTTCCCTTTGGTTTCCATGGTTCATGCAGGATATTCCAGAGTTCTAAGGGTTAAAACGCATTTCCTTAGAATGAAATTCTTTAAGCATAGCCTTTGAGTTTTGATTAACCATTCTACCGCCGAACTGACTTTAGACGTCAGAATCTGATGTCTACAGACATCAGATTCTGACGTCTAAAGTCGGTCACCCGCACTGTAAAAATTTAAAAAAAATTATAATGGCCGTAGACCCATAATATCCACACCATAGGTATTCAAATGAGGCGGAAATAGCTAACTAAGACATTTGTGATGATTTCAAATTGACAACTCTTTGGTTTCCATGTTTTATACAGAAATCTTATAGTTCAGCGTTATATGGGGTTAAAGGTCATTGACCTGGAGGAAAGTTTGTGTCGAGCTGTCAGTTGTTTCATGCCCGTCTTTCAAACAGACAGTGAAACCTAAACCTCTGTGAATTAGCATAACCTCATTAGCATACTGTTTCCCGGATGTCGCTTAAAAAAGCTAGTCACGTATAATGAGGACGTATGACATCGGCGTAGGTCGGCAAGGTTCGGGACTGAGTGGCGATGCTGGGGGGAGAGGCTCCCTCAGGGATTCACTCCCACAGGGATCCATCCAATCTCCCTGGAGACCCACGCACAGGGGACATCTGGTGGCAGATTGACGCACTACATCACACCAACACGAAGCATAATAACCCCTGTAGTTCTGAATTGTCCTGTGACATTTATAAAAATAGTTTATCTATATATATTTACATGGATATAGTATTATATAGGTTCAATTGACGGTCTACATGTCACATCTAACTCTCAACCCTTTCACCGCCAAATTATATAATTTGAATTTTCATCCACCTGAAGTTGTGACTCGCTGACGCGATCCACAACTGTAAGTGAGTAAAAAATATTCAGATTTGACAAAATCGTGGTCAACTCTTTTCAAATCTTGCTGATTGATGTTGCATTTTCTCTTTAACATGTTTAAAAGGTGGTACTTATTGTGCTAATAAAAAATGAAAACCCGAATATATTCGGCACCGGCGGTTAAAGGGTTAAAGCTCTGACATATTTTTTGTATAAACCATGGGGAACAAAGGGTTTTTTAAATTTTAAATCATCATAATTTATAGGACTTAGTTAGCTATTTCTGATTCATTTTAATACCTATATTATGGGTCTACGGCTATTATAAATATTTCCATTCTCAGGCCTACAAAGCGGGGATCGACTTTAGACGTAAGAATCTGACGTCCACAGTCACTGACCCAATGTTGTTTCAATGTTGGCCAACCGTCTTCGGCCAATATAGATAGTAGAAAATGGGACAGAATAATGTGCACATTTTCTGGGCTAGATGGAGTTTCAATAAATGATATAACACAAATTCCATGAATTATGTATAGGATGAAGCCCGAGGAGCTCTACTACATTCTTAGCTGTGGAGAAGACTGAGGCTGAAGGTCGAGACTTTTTCCACTGCTAAGAATGTAGAGCGCCGAGGGTTTTAACTGACATAAAACACATCCGACCATAATGGGGATTTCTCAAAACCAAGATCTCGGTCACACCTGACTGATTATAGCACCATAGACCTACCATGATAATTAATCTGTACTTTGTCAAAAATAACTCTTGATTCCCGGCTTAGAATGCAGTGGTCGGGCAAAGAAAATATAGAGGGGTGGGTTTTAATAAACATGAATAACATTGAAGCGATACCTGGTCAACGTATTGTGCTTGAATGGCACAGCACTAACTGATTGACTGTGTGACTTCGGACTTGGGGGGAAAGAGAGAGGCACTATAAGTTTTATACCAGAACTAGTGCATAATCGCGCGTCAGCCCTCGCGCTGCGCGCTCCTCTGCTCTCTTCGAGAGTTAGACTGCCAACATGAGCTTTCACACGTAAAGTCCTAAACCTGCTGCCAGAAACCCCGTCCTGACATCAAAAAACAAGCTCTGCTCATATGGGTTCGCATCCGAGAAATCAAACCCTGTGGGCTAAAGCGTAGGCCCACTGATGACGCACTATCTCCTTTAAAACCTCATTTAAAGGTGATCTATCACCCCTTATATAGTATGATTAATTTTGTGACAAATAAATCAAAGTTACAACAAGATGTGGTACAACTGTTCCCTTATATGGGGTGATTGGCTATCATGTGACCCTATGATAGGGTCACATGATAGCCAATCACCCCCATATATGGGGTTATTGGCTATCATGTGACCCTCTGAGAGGGTCACATGATAGCCAATCACCCCATATAAGGACATAATTATTCATACCATATAAGGGGTGATAGATCACCTTTAAAATGGAATGGCGTATTACTACCACGTTACGTGAAGAGTGATTCCTGGGAATCCACTTGGCCTTTAACCCTTTAAGCCCTCACGATACACTAAAGCATCATTTTACATCCCTGAAAACAGGCTTAATTTTCCTACAACTAAGGGGATTAGAATGAAAATTTCCACGAAACTGGCTTACCAATACATGACGATTTTTAAACCACATCAAATCATCTTCATCCACTACAATTCTCAGCTTGTAGTGGATGAAGATGACAATGGTAAATTCAGGCTTGAAAGGGTAAATCTCCGCATCAAGTTATTATTCCAATGCGATATAAATCTGCCATTAAATAGAATAAGAGCAAGTATTTAATATATCTAATAGCTCTTCGTGAACAATGACCACATTGTTCAGCAATTTGTTTCAAGTCTGTAAAATAATATATTAATTAACTAAGCGAGGCGGATGCTTCTCTTATCCCTCACAAAGCTGATTTCATTTTGTATAAATCATGGAGATCAAAGGGTTCTTTTCAATTGTTTCAATTTGCAATTTTTCAATCTTTTCAATCATCATAAATGTCTTATTTAGCTCTTTCCGTTTCATGTGTATACCTATGTTATGGGTCTACGACCATTAGAAATAGTTTAATTCTTTCAGAGCCTGGATCGACTTTATACGTCAGAATCTGACGTCTGTAGACGTCAGATTCTGACGTATAAAGACTGTCCCCGCACTGAAAGGGCTGAACTTTATCCCAGACCTATATTGTGATACTGTAGATCTGGTAATATACGT
Source organism: Flabesymbios commensalis (assembly GCA_964017125.1). Classification (NCBI taxonomy): domain Eukaryota; kingdom Metazoa; phylum Annelida; class Polychaeta; order Terebellida; family Flabelligeridae; genus Flabesymbios; species Flabesymbios commensalis. The sequence continues at coordinate 60,592,658 of OZ024918.1, forward strand.
GAGGTTTTAATTTTCGCGAATTTCGCGAGGAGAACAAATTCGCGAATTCAAGAATTTCGCTAAAATTATTATTATAATAGCGCTACTAAAGAAAAATAAAAATTCGCGAATTCTAAATTTCGCGAAAAGTCCCAACATTAGAAGTTCGCGAAAATTTGCACACGTGAAAATAACCTGATCTACATTATTTGGTTCTAGGGCTATTACACCACCTACTCATCTCATCTAATCTTTTACTAAAGTTTCATATTTTCACACAACTTAGATGTTTGGAGATCGTCACGTGATTCTGCTAAATAAAATCATAGATATTTAGAGATCACTATATCTCTGATTAAAACAGTGTCGTCCGCATGCATGAGTAAATATCATAAAAAAGTAATTCTGTGAAGCCTTGACCTGCAATGTTTTCAGCTGGAAATCTAATACAAGCATGGGGGATGGGGACTTCACCAAGTAGCCATTCAAAAGAGTTTCTGGTGATGTCACTGGAAGCAGAATTGATCTATTTAATACATGTAGCTCTTCTTAGGCAACATCTATATTATTCAGACATGTTTTTCCGCTACTTAATCAATTATTTAATTAATTAATGTATTAATTACCTAAGTGAGGAGAATGCTTACTCCAGACCTTTTGTGATATTGGTCTCTAGTGCTACCACTATCCTACCTCTGTACCTATTAACAGATAATTGCCCTCTGTTATTTAATCAAGTTAGAAATATAAACACAGATTGAATGGTAGAAATCAAGATTTGATCACATAAAGCGGTAAGTTATCCTATTCAAATTTCCGCCCACTTGAAGTTGTGTCTCGCTACCGCGGCCCACAACTTCAAGTGGGTGAAAATTACTCATAAATTAATTTTAAAGCAAACATTTGCAAATCTTGATTTTTAAAAATTTTGTTTGCAATAACTGTGATTTAATCAGTTAATAAAACAGATTAACCCTTAAAGCGCTGAATTATTTTGTAAAAAAACATCGCAGCCAAACGGATTTTTTCAATTTGAAATCGTCATAAATGTCTTAGTTAGATCTTTCCGATTCATTTGAATACTTATGTTATGGGTCTACGGCCATTACAAATATTTTTCCTCTTACGTTAAACGTCAGAATCTGACGTCTACAGACGTCAGATTCTGACGACTAAAGTCGATCCCCGCGCTGTAAGAGTAAAAATAGTTGACATTTAATCTTACAGCGCGGGGATCGACTTAAGTCGTCAGAATCTGAAGTCTGTAGACGTCAGATTCAGGGACCATATTCTCGTACGGAAATGGCCATCTCGACCAATCCGAAGCCTACGATATATCGTAACTTGTACGAGAATACACAGACTACGAGAATACGACTAAAGTCGATCCCTGCCTTGTAAGAGTGGACATACTTCTAATGGTCGTAGACCCATAACATAAGTATTCAAATGAATCAGAAAGAGCTGACTAAGACATTTACGATGCTCTCAAATTGAAACAAACCCTTTGGTCTCTGTGATTTTACAAAATTATTCCAGCGCTGTAAGGGTTAAGAACGACGATGTAGTCGTGATCAGCAGTGAAAGGGTTAAATAAATAATTTTAGGAATATGATTGTAGGCCATAGAGTGCTAAATAAATACTAATCTAACCCTTACAGCGCTGAAATACTTTCGTTTAAGCCATGGAGACCAAAGGTTTATTTTAATTTGAAATCATCATAAATGTCTTATTCAGCTCTTTCCGATTCATTTGAATACCTATGTTATGGGTCTACTGCCATTAAACATATTTTTTCTCTTACAGCGGGGGGATTGACTTTTGTCGTCAGAATCTGACGTCCACAGACGTCAGATTCTGACGACTAAAGTCGATCCCCCCGCTGTAAGGGTTATAGCTAAATGTATATACTTGAGATGAGCAAGTAATATAATGACATTCTGTGTCGTCCTCACGTACAGGGTAATGTGTGTATATACAAATATATGAATGAATGGAATTGTGGAATTGTGGAAATATAGGCTAAACTGGGACAGGAGAACCTACTGAGGATGGTTAAGTGAATGAAATGACACTGAAATTCTTGATCTGGTGGTCTGAGGCAGAGTACGCTACCTCTCGGTCACAGAGGCTCCCCACAATACTGAATCTCTACGAGCAAGTGGAGAAGAAACATGTTGTTTCTTTTAAATTTGAATGCCAGAGCGGGATCAGAACCCGCGATCTCCGCCTTTTTCAAGCAGCCGGCTTTTAACCACTTTAAGCACCCCCGCGGGGGGCGGCGCGCGGGTGTGGAGCTCTAAGGGCTCCGCACACGGGCGTCGTCCTCCGCGGCACCCCCGGAAGGGGCCGGACCCGCGGAGTGTAGCCTCATATATGATATAAACATTAAACAGTGCTATATATCTGTTTGGGTTGCCTCCCGTAATTACTTCTCATCTTATGTAACATTTTAAGTCTGATCACTCCGCAGACACTCCGCACACAGTCACCTGTAAATTAGAAAACTTTTTTATTCGATTTATAATAAACATTTATGCTCAATCAGAAAGATCATTTCTTAAAAACAAATTGATTCGATTAAAATAAACATTTTACTTGACTACAATTTATAGACTATAACACGTCACTATTGAAATAATTTCACTGTTATTAACCTACTATTGATCGGTTGCCTAGCAACATGATGTCACAATGCCGCAGGCTTGATAAAACCAGCTTGTCATGTTGATATCTGCCTATTGCCCTGATGAAGCTATAAGCGAAACATGTTGGAATAAATCCTAAACCAAAAGATGGCTGGTTGTTATCTTCTCTTTTAACAAATATCAATATAAGGTTCATAGGTGCTTGTGACCGTCAGAAAGCGGGGGCCCTGGTGCAGTGATTAAAGCTGCCTGAATGGAAAGTCGGTGATCGCGGGTTCGAACTTCACTCTGGATCAAAGGAACAAAATGTTTCTTTCCTGCCCACTCGTACATTTCAACATTTGGATTGATTAATTTGGCCAGTGTAAAGATTAGATTTAGCTTTTCAAATGTCATTTACGACTTGATTTCTTATCTGACTCACCTTGATTTCTTATAAATGTTTTATTATTTCAGTGTGGGGATCGACTTTAGACGTGATAATCTGACTGGTGTATAAAGTCTACCCTCGCATTAAAATGAATAAAATAAAATAAATGAAAACTGCTCTGGAAATATCACATGACTATCAGGTACACAAATATATAGTTAATTCCGCACGACAACGCTTAATTTCGCAGGCAATGTTTTGTTTTGATTTGGTATTTCAAGTTCATATTAAAACACATTCATGACTACGATATGTCAGATGAGCAAAACGGGAAATTAGAATAGAAATATTATATTTGATTGTTTTATTATTGTTTATTTGATAGGTGATATTTTTAATTCCAGTTATTTTATATTCCAGTTATTTTATATTCCCGTTGATATACATAGGTCATAGTGTCCACCAATAAAATATATTTACTAAATAAAGTTTATATAAGATAAATCGGAAAAAATAGTTTAGTTTTAAACTGTTTTCTTTTTTCTTAAAAATAAAATACAATTTCAAATCTGATGTTATTGAATTATGAAGGTATATGATAATTGTGTATTTTTTAAATCATATTTTTTATCGGACTAGTAATGTTCATTTGAGATATTAACACATTATGTTTGATCGATTTCAGTACATTTCGTATTGCCACATATTCCCATAAAGATGTGGCAAGGTCAAACGGGCCGAAATCGGAAAGTCCCCCCTCGTAAAGACACGTAACCGTGCAAATTCAACCAATATAAGAACATCTCCAAGTAGTCAGAAAAAATATAAAAAATCTCTAGATGGTATATTAACGAACGCTAGGAGTGTTAAGACAGTGAATAGCAAGGTGAACAAATTAGCAGATCTCTCTAGTAAGCCTGACTGACTGTGATATACTGTGTATAACTGAAACATGGCTAAACGACAGAGTGGCAAATGCATAAATTTTACCAGATGGTTTTAACATATTTAGACGTGATCGTAATAATGGGAAGACAGGTGGAGGCCAACGTGATATATTTATTAACATCAGTGCTCTAGGGGTTAAAACACAGAATGCCTACTGTAGTTGACATCAGTGCTCTAGGGGTTAAAACACATAATAAAACACATAATGACTACTGTAGTTGAAATCAGTGCCTGCCTGCCTGCCTGCCTGTCTTTCTAAAACTATCATTACCTTTTTTTAACATTTGGAAAGCATTTGCTAAAGAGTCCTACAGCATATCATCAAATCTTTGCTACCAATTTTCCGAGAGAGCATGACGGTAGACCCATCTAGAGCATAGTGGAGGCGACCAACGCTCGCCCCCACCCTCCCCCAACCCACGTCAGTCAAATGTGAATACTAAGTGAGACTAATCTTAAATAATTGATTTCAGTTTCTTTATTCCAATTCCATATTTCACCTGTGTCTATAGCTGTGTTGCATTTCTTTTTGTCTCAAGTCTTACGCGATATAATAATTTTAAAATGTTTTATGCATAATTTAGTTATTATTGCGTGGAGTGATTCTCGCTTCGGCACAGACCATCATGTTTTGTCTAGCTGTGTTGCATTTATTTTTGTGTCAAGTATTACGCAATATAATAAAAATGTTTCAAGTGCTAAGAACGCTAAGCTCGTTTCTAAAGCTGTGGGTGGAAATTAAATAACTTGGCGGGCAAAGGGTTAACCTTAGAAGCTCTGAATTAATTTTTAAAAACATCTCGACCAAAGGCTTTTTTTCAATTTGAAATCATCATAAACGTCTTGGTTAGCTCTTTCTGATTCACTTGAATACCTATGGTATGGGTATATGGCCAATACAAATATATTCACTTTTACAGCGTGCGGATCGACTTTAGTCGTCAGAATCTGACGTCCACAAACCATGATTACACGTAGGCCCTGTGAGGGTTGAAAGAATCGCCCACAATGAAATATTAATTATTCTTGAGAAAATGTCTAATAAGTTTATAAATCTCATATCACAATAAATACCATTAAAACAGACACATCCCTACCTACTACCTACTACTAAAGCGAGTATCCCCCCCCCCGTGAAATTGAACAGCTATGTGTAATCTTCACCCAATTGAAGTTGTGAATCGTGGTAGCGAGACACAACTTCAAGTTGGTGAAGATTGAAATTAAATAACTTAGCATGCAAAGGGTTAAAATAATCGCTTACAATGAAATATTAATTCTGCTTAAGAAAATGTCAAATAAGTTTATAAATCTCATACCACAATGCATAGCGTTAATGATCAACAGCACACAAGTAAACCTTATAAAGGTTAGAATGTGTTTTAATTCCTGATTAGCAGGTTTCACAATAAGCGACAATGCCAGATCCTTCTGTGACTATCGTCAGCACACGACTATTTAACCCTTGTGATGCTAGGGTCGTACATGTATACACGTCTCAAGCATTTTTAACCATTTGATCACTAAGTGCGACAACAGTATTTTTAAATCCGTTTTAAAGGCAGACTATTTGACGTCCCTATAAACCCATTAAACTAGGCCTAATTCCGGAATTTTAAAACCAGATTACATGTCAAATGGTCCAACTTTTGAAATATTCAATATAATTTTTGCGAAATATTCAACGATGTTGGGATACGACATGACAATTACCTCTGCTATATTTCAAGTAAATCGGCTCATAATTGACGGCAAAATCGATGAAAAATATGTGTTACAGATTTATCAAAATAATTGTGGCCCAGGTAGGCCTATAACTATGGTGCCTAAATCAATGGAAAATTGAGCTCAAGGAAGCATCAAATGGTATCAAGGGAGCATAAAACGATATAAAAATCACTAGCAATCAGGTTGTTCAGAGCGAAAGCTTTGAGTCGGCTACTGACCGCCATATTTTCACAGGTATGGTGAAAATGTTAAATAAAAAAACTAAGAAAGTGATCCGACCTTGGAGATGCCTATTTTTCATAAATACAAATATTTTTCGCCAATTAACCCTTTTTCACTGCCAAATTATTCAATTTTAATTTTCACCCATTTAAAGTTGTGTCTCGCTGACGCGATCCACAACTTTAAGTGATTGAAAATTATTCAGATTTGACAAAATGGAGGTCAACTCTAACGTGTTTAAAAGCTGATACCTAATGTGCTAATAAAAAATGAAAACCCAAATATATTCGGCACCGACGGTCAAAGGGTTAAAGCTTCAAACGAGGAAAAAAACAAACAAACAATCCAGCAGCACAAGGGTTAACCTATAAATCGCTGAATATTTAGAGACTAAAGGGTTATGTTCAATTTGAAATCACTATAAATGTCTTAATCTGCTCTTTCCGATTCATTTGAATACCTATGTTATGGGTTTACGGTCATTATAAATAGTTTAATTCTTTTAAGGCGGGGATCGACATTAGACGTCAGAATTTATTTTTTTGTAATATTTAATACTCGCAAGCTAGACATAAACATCCTTTATCCCCACATGTAAATGGTGTAGTTGTTCTAAAGCTGAAGCGAGAGAGATTATTTGTGACTCGCCATGCGAAAAGCTAGGCCTACACCCCGGCGGCTTTGTTAGAATCATTTATGATTTCATTTAACATTTAATTTTGCCCCAAACTGTTCAAATTCGTGGGATAATGACAACCGCAAAGTAGGCCCCTGTAACCGATTTGCGCCGCATAAAAAATAAATAAATGAAATGACCAATATTTCAAAATTGACATGTAAAAAGCCAATGAAACGTTTCAAAACCATAACAAAATTAATAAAATTTAAAATGTCACCAATCGAAAAGTAATACAGATTTTTCGAAAATTCGTTCAGTTAATAAAAGAGTAAGGACACAGTCGCTGTAAAAAATCTCATTAAATGTTTAGTGTTTGTTATGTATCATTAATGTAAAGTCAAGGTCATGGCCAGGTGTGTAAGATGTTCTGTCTTTGTTATATAGCATCTTATTGAATACATGAATAATCAGGATATTATATAAATAATGAATACACTCGGTGAAAGGGACACATGAGACTCACAGCCAAACATGACACCTTCAACCAATGTTGTTTTGATGTTGGGCCAGCGTCGGAGATATTAGGCCAACATTAAAACAACATCGGGTCAATGTGTCGTGTTGAATGATATCCATATGGTAGAGCTTCCGTGACCGAGATGTAGCGGGCTCGACCTCAGACCGCCAGGAATCAATTTCGAATTATCTGTCTGGAGGGCAGTGTCATCTCATTCATCTCACCGTCCTCAGGAGGTTCTCCTGGCCTAGTTTAGCCTGAAATGCACAAATATGGCCTGAAACCTTATTCATTTCATTTCATTTTCAAAGCCACGTTTCAACTCTGAGAAGGCTCTTTCCCACTTTGTGACATTACGACATTTGTGCACCAAGTCTTCAAAACCTGTATAATAGTAGTAGTATTGCATTCATTCATAAAGCTGGTTGTAAAAATTCACAGAAGATGATAAATTATGACGTCATAGATTGAACCTATTTCATTGATTCATAAAGGTGGGTAGATCTAGTAGCAGGACACAACTGTTGTGAAACTATGACGTCATAAAGTAGTCTTCCATTTAGGTAGGTCAAATGTACTTACTCAGACTTTATACGTCACAATCTGAGTCTACATACGCCAGATTCTGATGTATAAAGATGGTCCCAGCAATAAAAGACATACAATATTTGTAATTGCCTTAGACCCATAACATAGGTATTGAAGTGAAGCGGAAAGAGCCAACTAAGAAATGTATTTATGTATTTTTTTACTTTTTTATTCAAACTTATTTATGCAGTGTAAAACATTATTTTTGTTTAATGATGATTTCCCTTTGGTTTCCATGGTTTATGCAGGATATTCCAGAGTTAAAAGGGTTAAAACGTTTGTCCTTAGAATGAAATTCTGTAAGCATAGCTTGGGTTTTGATTAACCATGCCACCGCGGAACTGACTTTAGACATCAGAATCTGAAGTCTACAGACGTCAGATTCTGACGTCTAAAGTCGGTCACCCGCACTGTAAAAATTAAAAAAAATTATAATGGCCGTAGACCAATAATATCCACAACATAGATATTCAAATGAAGCGGAAATAGCTAACTAAGACATTTGTGATGATTTCAAATTGGAAAATATCTCATAGTTTAGCGTCATATGGGTAAAGGTCATCGACTTGGCGGAAAGTTTGTGTCGAGCTGTCAGTTGTTATATAATATAATGGCCGTTGACCCATAACATCAAATAGACAATAGACAATAGACAATAGTTTATTAAACTCAGGCCATACATGGCTTGGAGTATGCAATGGTAAAAGAAAATATTTAAATACATAGATAAATATAATACAGAAAATAATGTGAGGTAGTGAGGTACAATATTTAAATGTAACATAATTATTTTTAAATACCATATATATCCAAAACATATATATTTAAATGAGGCGGAAATAGCTAACTAAGACATTTGTGATGATTTCAAATTGACAACTCTTTGGTTTCCATGTTTCATACAAAAATCTTATAGTTCAGCGTCTTATGGGGTTAAAGGTCATTGACCTGCAGGAAAGTTTGTGTCGAGCTGTCAGTTGTTTCATGCCCGTCTTTCAAACAGACAGTGAAACCTAAACCTCCGTGAATTAGCATAACCTCATTAGCATACTGTTTCCCGGATGTCGCTTAAAAAAGCTAGTCACGTATAATGAGGACGTATGAGATCGGCGTAGGTCGGCAAGGTTCGGGACTGGAGTGGCGATGCTGGGGGGAGAGGCTCCCTCAGGGATTCACTCCCACAGGGATCCATCCAATCTCCTTGGAGACCCACGCACAGGGGACATCTGGTGGCAGATTGACGCACTACATCACACCAACACGAAGCATAATAACCATTCAAGTTCTGAATTATCTTGTGACATTTAAAAAAATAGTTTATCTATTTATATCTGGGTATTGTATTACATAGGTTTAATTGACGGTTTACATGTCATATCTAACCCTCAACCCTTTTACCGCCAAATTATATAATTTGAATTTTCACCCACTTGAAGTTGTGTCTCGCTGACGCGATCCACAACTTCAAGTGAGGAAAAATTAATCAGATTTGACAAAATCGAGGTCAACTCTTTTCAAATCTTGCTGATTGATGTTGCATTTTCTCTTCAACATGTTTAAAAGGAAGTACTTATTGTGCTAATAAAAAATAAAAACCCGAATATTTTCGGCACCGGCGGTTGAAGGGTTGAAGCGCTGACATATTTTTTGTATAAACCATGGGGACCAAAGGTTTTTTTCAATTTTAAGTCATCATAATTTATATGACTTAGTTAGCTATTTCTAATTTATTTAATACCTATGTTATGGGTCTATTGCTATTATAAATATTTCCATTCTTAGGCCTACAATGCGGGGATCGACTTTAGACGTCAGAATCTGACGTCTACAGTCACTGACCCAATGTTGTTTTAAGTTGGCCAACCGTCTTCGACCAACATAGGGTCAACGTACCAAGCAAACAAGAGACATCGACCCAATGTTGGTCGAAGACGGTTGGCCAACATTAAAACAACATCTTTCACAGCCTATTCTCATAAAAGTAATTTCAGTCGTCCTTCACAGAATAAACAAGTAGAGGCCTACACCGGCTTGGTTTTATGAGGAACGACCCTGTACATTTAACAACTCACTAAAGTCATTCTTCTTGGCATATTATAATTATGTTTTTATCACATGACGTATTTGGGATTTTATATCTGGGTATTGTACTCTTATAGTCTATTTTACTTATAAAGGCCGTAGAGCCATCCCAGAAAACACGAGAAACCCACCCACTGTTGGCCCAATGGTGGTCCACTGTCTACAACGCTGGCCCAACATTTGCCAAAAATTAGATCGAGTTCTCGTGTTTGCTGGTTACCGAGAAGGGTAGTCTATTATTAGCTAAGCTCCCATAATGGAACAATTGTGCATTTTATGATTAAAGCATGCCACTTCTACCAGTAATAACACATATCCTGAAGTTTTTTTTAAGATGTGGAGGTTAGCTAGATTTGATCCTTTGATGACCTCTAAATCTAGAGGTCAAAATATTTACTGGCGAAGTCATTTTAAGGTTAAAATAGCAAAACATAGTGAAAATATCAATTTCAACACGGTTAGTGGTGCAGTCATCTATTATAAAGACTGATTTTGAGACATGCTTGACCAATGTTAGTCCAATGTTGGTCCACCGTCTACGACGCTGGCCCAACAGTGGTCAAATATTGGCTCGATGTCTTGTGTTTGCTGGGAGAAAGGTCATTGTGCATTTTCATTGAATGTAGTAGGCCTATTGATGATGTGATGTCATTCCCGAATTCTGTGAAACGCAGTGACGTCACGGGAAAGCCTATTAAATGGCTACTCGGTGAAAACAATGGAAGATAAATCCCCTTTCCCCATACTTCATTGCATTGGATTGCTAGGTGAAAATATTGCAGGTCAATGCTATTGAGTTTCGCAGAATCACAATCAATCAATAAAACGTCTATTGCGCGTAAATCCTCAGTAGACCGAGCTCAGAGGCACACACATTTTCAGCATGATTATGTGGTATGATACAATCATCAATACTTCTCCCAGGCGGTTACCTAGCATATACTGTCACTCAGATAGAATCGGTGGCCCCAAGTATGGTATTCTACCCCCTAGTTTAAATAACAACAACAAATAAAGTTATATAACACCCCCTCCCCCTTACTTCATTGTATTAGCTAGCTCGGTGACAACAAATGAGGTCAAGGCAGAATACAAGGTTGATTTACCCTTTTCAGCGCGGGGATCGAATTTAGACTTCAGAATGTGAATCTATAGACGTCAGATTCTGACTTCTAAAGTTGATTCCCGCTGCATATAGTCAGATTTAGGAAATTGCGCAAATTGGTTGATTTTAACTCACTTTTCTTATGTAATTCATCATTTCAACTAATTTTATGGTCAGTGACTCCATCTGGACAACCCCACCCATTTTTTTTAATTTATTTATTGCATATCACCATGAATGTCTTAGTTAGCTCTTTCCGCTTCATTTGAATTCCTATATTATGGGTCTACGACCATTAGAAATATTTTATTTCTTTCATATTTCTTTCATTTCAGAATCTGACGTCTGTAGACGTCAGATTCTGACGTGTGAAGACGGTCCCCGCACTGAAAGGGCTGAACTATATCCCAGACCTATATTGTGATACTGTAGATCTGGTAATATCCGTGAGGTTTTAATATTCGCGAATTTCGCGAGGAGAACAAATTCGCGAATTCAAGAATTTCGCTAAAATTATTATTATAATAGCGCTACTAAAGAAAAATGAAAATTTGCGAATTCTAAATTTCGTGAAAAGTACCAAAATTAAAAGTTCGCGAAAATTTGCACACGTGAAAATAACAAGATCTACAGTATTTGGTTCTAGGACTATTACACCACCTACTCATCTCATCTAATCTTTTACTAAAGTTTCATATTTTCACACAACTTAGATGTTTGGAGATCGTCACGTGATTCTGCTAAATAAAATCATAGATATATTGAGATCACTATATCTCTGATTAAAACAGTGTCGTCCGCATGCATGAGTAAATATGATGAAAAAAGTGATTCTGTGAAGCCTTGACCTGCAATTTTTTCAGCTAGCAATCTAATACAAGCATGGGGGATGGGGACTTACATAATATTCTTTCACCAAGTATCCATTCAAAAAAGTTTCTAGTGATGTCACTGGAAACATAATTGATCTATTTAATAGCTCTTCTTAGGCAACATCTATATTATTCAGCCATTTTTTTCCGCTACTTAATCAATTAAAAAATTAATTAACCCTTTAACCGCCAAATTATTCAATCTGAATTTTCACCCACTTGAACTTGTGTCTCGCTGCCGCGATCCACAACTTCAAGTGAGTGAAAATTATTCAGATTTGACAAAATGGGTGTAAACTGTTTTCAAATATTGCTGATTGATGTCGCATTTTATCTTTAACTTGTCTAAAAGGAGGTACTTAATGTGCTAATAAAAAATGAAAACCCAAATATATGCGGCACCGGCGGTTAAAGGGTTAATGTATTAATTACCTAAGTGAGGAGAATGCTTACTCCAGACATATTGTGATATTGGTCTATAGTGCTACCACTATCCTACCTCTGCACCAATTAGCAGGTAATTGCACTCTGAAATTTAATCAAATTAGATATATCAACACAGGTTGAATGGTAGAAATCAAGCTGTCATCACATAAAGCGGTGAGTTATCCTATTCAAATTTCCGCCCACTTGAAGTTGTGTCTCGCTACCGCGACCCACAACTTCAAGTGGGTGAAAATTACTCACATTTGATTAATTTTAAACCAAACATTTGCAAATCTTGATGTTTGAAAATTTCGTTCACCATAACTGTGATTTAATCAATTAACAAAGCAGATTAACCCTTACAGTGCGGGGATGGACTTTAGTCGTCAGAATCTGACGTCTGTGGACGTCAGATTCAGGGCCCGTATTCTCGTACAAGTTACGATATATCGTAGGCTTCTGATTGGTCGAAATGGCCATCTCGACCAATCAGAAGCCTACGATATATCGTAACTTGTACGAGAATACAGGCCCTGACGACTAAAGTCGATCCTCGCACTGTAAGAGTAAACATATTTCTAATGGCCGTGAACCCATAACATAGGTATTCAAATGAATCAGAAAGAGCTGACTAAGACATTTATGATCATCTCAAATTGAAATAAACCCTTTGGTCTCTATGATTTTACAAAATTAATCCAGCGCTGCAAGGGTTAAGAACGACGATGTAGTCGTGATCAGCAATGAAAGGGTTAAATAAATAATTTTAGGAATATGATTGTAGGCCATAGAGTGTTAAATAAATACTAATTTAGCCCTGAAAGCGCTGAAATACTTTCGTTTAAACCATGGAGACCAAAGGGTTATTTTAATTTCAAATCATCATAAATGTCTTAGTTAGCTCTTTCCGATTCGTTTGAATACCTATGTTATCGGTCTACTGCCATTAAACATATTTTACTCTTACAGTGCGGGGATCGACTTTAGTCGTCAGAATCTGATGTCCACAGACGTCAGATTCTGACGACTAAAGTCGATCCCCGCGCTGTAAGGGTTAAGATAGCTAGATGTATTGATATACTTGAGATGAGCAAGTAATATAGGCCTATAGCTATAGATCGATCGGATATGATATCTACCTAATGTCAATATATGGTTCACAGGTGCTTGTGACCGTCAGAGGGCGGGGGCCCTGGTGCAGTGATTAAGGCTGCCTGAATGGAAAGTCGGAGATCTCGGGTTCGAAACTCGCTGTGGCTAAAAGGAACAAAATGTTTCTTTCCTGCCCACTCGTAAATATTCAACATTTAGATTGATTATTTTGGCCAATGTAAAGATTAGATTTAGCTTTTCAAATGTCATTTACAACTTGATTTCTTATCTGACTCACCTTGATTTCTTATAAATGTTTTATTATTTCAGTGCGGGGATCGACTTTAGACGTCAGAATCTGACGTCTAAAGTCAATCCCCACATTGAAATGATTGACAAAAGAATAAAAATTGAAAACTGCTCTGGAAATATCAAATGACTATCAGGTACACAAATATATAGTTAATTCCGCACGACAATGCTTAATTTCGCAGGCAATTTTATGTTTTCATTTGGTATTTCAAGTTCATATTAAAACACATTCATGACTACGATATGTCAGATGAGCAAAACGAGAAATTAGAATAGAAATATTATATTTGATTGTTTTATTATTGTTATTTATTATTGTTTATTTGATAGGTGATATTTTTAATTCCAGTTATTTTATATTCCAGTTTTTTTATATCATCATAAATGTCTTAGTTAGCTCTTTCCGATTTATTTGAATACCTGTGTTATGGGTCTATGACCATTAGAATTATTTTTAATTTTACAGTGCGGGGATAGACTTTAGTCGACATAATCTGACGTCTACAGACGTCAGATTATGACGACTAAAGTCTATCCCCGGGCTGTAAGGTTTAGAATTATAATCGAAATAATACCATTCAAAATCCAAATTACTGGGTTGATAGAGGGTGTCATAATTATTAAGTAACCACAAAAAAATGGTGTAACCTACTCTATACAATTTGTTGTTTTTTCATTGCCGACCAGGGTTATGCCATTTACGGCAATGCCCCACCATGGTGACCATGGTCTACAGTGGGGCAATTTCACCTGGCCTAAAACAAGTAATATTTGTTATTAGACTTAAAATTATCTTGGTGTTTGTTAAATGGCGAGCGAAATTAATTTCAAAAATCCAATATTAAGACGAACCAATTAGAAGAGTTTTTGATAATGTACGTAATCCTGATGACAATTTGTATGCACCGGGTGAAAACATAAAGTTATCAGATTTTTCGTGATGAATGTCAGATTATGTTTTCAGAGTTAAAAGATAAGATGACGTATGCAGACGTTATGTACTGTACGTCAATTGAAATGTGGTAAGGCTGATAATATATTGAATGATTTGATTGTATATGGTAACGACACATTATGTGAGTATTATTCAAACGTTTTGTAAAAAACATCGCAACTAATTTTTTTTTTAATTTGAAATCATCACAAATGTCTTAGTTAGCTCTTTCTGATTCATTTGAATACCTATGTTATGGGTCTACGGCCTTTCTAAATATGTTTAGCAGATAAACAGACGCGTTCATTGTTGTTCATGGTTTTTTAAATGTTTGTGTTGTAATTGCCGCCTATCATAATCGTATTATAAAGGGCTGGTGGAAATTGAAAAATATGTTGTGGGAGAACAACTAGCAAAGGCTCCAATGGATCCTGTTTAGCTTATCTCCCAGATGAAAATTTGCTATTTTATATTCCTGTGATATTATTACTTATATTATGAAACTCATGTATATATTAGTTTTGTTATTTGATATTTATTATCAGTCTGATTAATATTGTGTTATTAATATTGTGTCTATTACACTGAATAAACTGAATTGAATTAAATTGAATCATAAATAGTGTATTTGATCATTTTCGCGATCCATGTCGCGCTCGCGTTGGTATGTTTTATGCTTAACCCTTGAAGCTCTGAATTATTTTTGTAAAAATCACGATCAAAGGGTTTTTTCAATTTTAAATCATCATAAATGTCTTCGTTAGCTCTTTCTGATTCATTTGAATACCTATGTTATGGGTCTACGACCATTAGCAATAGTTTCACTCTTACAATGCGGAGATCGTCTTTAGTTGTCAGAATCTACCGTCTACAGACGTCAGATTCGGACGACTAAAGTCGATCCCCGCGCCGTAAGGGTTGATATCGGGGTCAGAGCAATACTAGCTCGCAGACAGCAAGACATATCCAACATATTAAGTGTGAATCAGAAAATACTTAGTTAGCTCTTTCCGCTTCATTTGAATTCATACGCTGTTGGTCTACGGTGGGTTTAAAGACGTCAGATTCTGACGACTAACGCTCCTATAGTAGTCCGAAATAAATGAGTATAAAATATACTAAACATTTCTCGGTTTTAAGTGAAAATGACAAAAAATAATAAAATTGGGTGTTATAAATATAGAACAAGTTGATAATTCGTTGTCAGAAATGTATGTAATGGATTGTGAAACATACAATAAAGTATAATGTAAAAAAACAAATAAATGACTACAATTGGGTCAATGCCTCGTGTTAACTAGGCGCGCTGAAAAAAGTAAAATATGTATAATGCCTGCTAAGATGATGGTTTCAAATTGAAAAATCCCTTTGGTTTCCATGGTTTATACGAAAGTATTTCAACATTGTAAGGGTTAGTCACACATATATCAACGAAGCCGGACGGAAATAATTAGGAAAGTTTTATTTCCTTGTAAAACACATTTAACTTTGATTAAGGTCAGTGCAGGTAATTGACCAAGAGTCAGCTACTCTTGTCAAGTAAACACGTTCACCAAACGTTGGTTCAACGTTGAGCCAACGTCGCAGACGGTGGTCCAACATTAAACCAACGCTGGGTGAATGTAAGGTAAGACACATACAGATACTGTATTTTGATATGACAATGGAGCGCGTGCGCGGGCTACATTATGACGTCACGTATGTTTCCTGTAATTCCTTGTATTGTGAGTCACACAGTGAGCCAGCACGTGCACAGTGGGGGGGGGGGGGATGGGCCTAAGGCCACCTATCACAGCAGGGGGCAGAATACACAGTTATCCAATCAGAACAAATCAAACAATATATCACGTGGCAGATCAGGAAGTGTGATGGATAATTAGTGGGGAAAACAGAATCATTATTTCTACTGTACCCAAAATCAAATTAACTTGTAGCGCATGTTTTTCGCCGATTTCTCAGTCAATTCTCAACTGACTTCCATGCAAATTTGCAAGTCACCCGCCGAATAACGTGACATTTTCATCAACAAATATTCAATAGATCAAAAGCCCATTTGACATGTAGTAATTTTTAAAAAATACGGGAATAAGTGATAAATGGGCCTTTTAGCACACTTGCTACGATGCCACTGCAGCCCTAAACTATTAAAGATTTCCGCTTATCTAGTCTATGGACATGTTCACATCTTATGGCCATATTAGTAAGCAAAAATAAAAATACTTTTTTGATTATTTTAGCCTGACTGTGTCGCTTTAAATTACGATTGGTGCCAAAAAGTGACGTTATCAGCATTATTTACTAGGAAATATGTATTAAGTTTACCATTGTCATCTTCATCCACTACAAGCCGCGAATTGCTTTTGCAATTCTCGACTTGAGGTGGATGAAGATGATTAGAAGTGGGTGATGAATTAACGAAAATTGTTATGTATCGGTAAAACAGTTTCATCTAACTTTTCATTCTAAAACCCCTAGTTTGTGAGAAAATTTTCAGGGATGTGAAATGATGCTTTAATGCATCGTGAGGGCTTAAAGGGTTAAAGGATAAACGTACATAACTTCTAGGAATGACAAGGTTAAACCCTTTCAATTCTGAGGGCGAAGACAATGTGCATTCATGGCCGAAGAAATTAGCCCTTTTTAGTAAACTGTTGCAATGCTACGAAGTGTTTTCAATCTGTTCTTTTTGCTACAGAAAAATTAAATTGAAAAATAAAATTTATTTAGCGTGTAGGTGTGGAAAAAATTGGTAAATCATAACAGGGCAAACGTTTTAAAAATATAGTATTTGGAGAGAGAGATAACACGAGAAACGTTGACCCAATGTTGATTTAATGTTGGGTCAGTGTCGTAGACGGTGAACCAACATTAAATCAACATTGGGTCAACGTCTCGCGTTTGCTGGGAATAGATAGGAAACAAATAATCTGAGAGAGATCAGTATAAAATTTTCGGAATATAATTTTTAAATTAAAATAGGCTTTATTAAACTATACAGCTAGATATGTACCAGTGTACGTATGTTATCAATTCTAGCACCAAATTAAATAATGAATGTAACGTGACAAGACAATCAGAAAGATGAGTTATTTGCTGTGCCCTGGGTCGTTACACCCAACACATACCAGACGTTGATTGAATGTTGTTTCAATGCTGGCCCAACGTCTGCGACGCTGGCCCAACATTAGGACAATATTAGATCAACGCGTCGCGTTTGCCACTATTGTGATCTGGTGGTTTACATAATGTGCATTGCCAATTAGCATTCATGTATTATTTCTACAGCTTAATTAGTATATCGTATGCACATCGACTGCTATTATTATGTTAGTAGCTGATTATTAGGATAAATCTTATTATGCACAACATATAGCACTAATGATCGGAAGGTTTACAGACAGCCTGCCTGCCTGCCTGCCTGCCTGCCTTTCTAAAACTATCATTACCTTTTTTTGACATTTGGAAAGCATTTGCTAAAGAGTCCTACAGCATATCATCAAATCTTTGCTACCAATTTTCCGGGAGAGCATGACACTAGACCCATCTAGAGCATAGTGGAGGCGACCAATGCTCACCCCCCACCCTCCCCCAACCCACGTCAGTAAAATGTGAATACTAAGTGAGACTCATCTTAAATAATTGATTTCAGTTTCTTTATTCCAATTCCATATTTCACCTGTGTCTATAGCTGTGTTGCATTTCTTTTTGTCTCAAGTCTTACGCGATATAATAATTTTATAATGTTTTATGCATAATTTAGTTATTATTGCGTGGTGTGATTCTCGCTTTGGCACAGACCATCATGTTTTGTCTAGCTGTGTTGTATTTCTTTTTGTGTCAAGTATTACGCAATATAATAAAAATGTTTCAAGTGCTAAGAACGCTAAGCTCGTTTCTAAAGCTGTGGGTGGAAATTAAATAACTTGGCGGGCAAAGGGTTAACCTTAGAAGCGCTAAATTAATTTGTAAAAACATCACGACCAAAGGCTTTTTTTCAATTTGAAATCATCATAAACGTCTTGGTTAGCTCTTTCTGATTCATTTGAATACCTATGGTATGGGTATATGGCCAATAGAAACATATTTACTCTAACAGCGTGCGGGTCGACTTTAGTCGTCAGAATCTGACGTCCACAAGCCATGAAAACACGTAGGCCCTGTAAGGGTTGAAAGAGTCGCCCACAATGAAAAATTAATTATTCTTGAGAAAAATGTCAAATACGTTTATAAGCCTCATATCACAATAAACACCATTAAAACATGAAGTAAAATGGTAATAATTACACCATAAACTAATAAATTAAATTCAGTGTTTATTTCAAGATTGGGACAGGGTGTCTTTTGAGCCATGAGGCTAATTGCGACAGGGTCCGGTTTTGACAATACCGGAGGCACATCCCCACCTACTACTAAAGCGAGTACCTCCCCCCCCCCCCCCCTCCCCGTGAAATTGAACAGCTATGTGTAATCTACACCCAATTGAAGTTGTGAATCGTGGTAGCGAGACACAACTTCAAGTTGGTGAAGATTGAAATTAGATAACTTAGCATTCAAAGGGTTAAAATAATCGCTTACAATGAAATATTAATTCTGCTTAAGAAAATGTCAAATAAGTTTATAAATCTCATATCACAATGCATAGCGTTAATGATCAACAGCACACAAATAAACCTTATAAAGGTTAGAATGTGGTTTAATTCCTGATTAGCAGGTTTCACAATAAGCGACAATGCCATATCCTTCTGTGACTATCGTCACCACACGACTATTAAACCCTTGTGATGCTAGGGCCGTACATGTATACACGTCTCAAGCATTTTTAACCATTTGATCACTAAGTGCGACAACAGTATTTTTTAATCCGTTTTAAAAGCAGACTATTTGACGTCCCTCCATAAACCCATTCAACTAATTCCGGAATTTTTTAACCTGAATACATGTCAAATGATCTAACTTTTGAAATATTCAATATATTTTTTGCGAAATATTTAACGATGTTGGGCTACGACATGACAATGAACTCTGCTATATTTCAAGTAAATCGGCTCATAATTAACGGCAAAATCGATGAAAAATATGTGCTACAGATTTATCAAAATAATTGTGGCCCAGGGTAGGCCTATAACTATGGCGCCTAAATCAATGGAGAATTGAGCTCAAGGAAGCATCAAATGGTATCAAGGGAGCATAAAATGATATAAAAATCACCAGCAATCAGGTTGTTAAGAGCCAAAGCTTTGAGTCGGCTACTGACCGCCATATCGCACAGGTATGGTGAAAATGTTAAATAAAAAAACTAAGAAAGTGATCCGAATTGGGAGATGCCTATTTTTCATTAATACAAATATTTTTCGCCAATTAACCCTCTTTCACCGCCAAATTATTCAATTTGAATTCCCCCCCACTTAAAGTTGTGTCTCGCTGACGCGATCCACAACTTCAAGTGAGTGAAAATTATTCAGATTTGACAAAATGGAAGTCAACTCTTTTCAAATCTTGCTCATTGATGTCACATTTTATTTTTAACGTGTTTAAAAGGTGGTACTTGATGTGCTAATAAAAAATGAAAACCCAAATATATTCGGCACCGGCGGTCAAAGGGTTAAAACTTCAAACGAGGATAAAAAAGAAACAAACAATTCAACGGCACAAGGGTTAACCTATAAATCGCTGAAATATATTTAGAGACCAAAGGGTTATGTTCAATTTGAAATCATTATAAATGTCTTATTCAGCTCTTTCTGATTCATTTAAATACCTATGTTGTGGGCTTACGGTCATTATAAATAGTTTAATTCTTTTAAAGCGGGGATCAACTTTAGATGTCAGAATTTCTTTTTTTGTAATATTTAATACTCGCAAGTTAGAAAAAAAACACCTTTTATCACCACATGTAAATGGTGTAGTTGTTCTAGAGCTGAAGCGAGGGAGATGAATTGTGACTCGCCATGCGAAAAAGTAGGCGTACATCCCGGTGGTTTTGTTAGAATAATTTATGACACATTTATTTAAATTTAATTTTAATGATTACAAACACGTGGCATAAACAAATAATTAAATAAAATGACCAATATGTTAAAATTGACATGGAAAAAGCTAATGAGACGTTTCAAAACCATAACGAAATTAAAAAAAATAAAAATATCATCAAACGAAAAGAAATGGAGATTTTTCGAACATTGGTTCAGTTAATAAAAGAGTAAGGACACAGTCGCTGTAAAAAATCTCATTAAATGTTTAGTGTTTGTTATGTATCATTAATGTGAAGTCAAGGTCATGGCCAGGTGTGTAAGAAGTTCTGTATTTGTTATATTGTGTCTTATGGAATATATGAATAATCAGGATATTGCATAAATAATGAATACACTCAGTAAAAGTGACACATGAGACTCACAGCCAAATATGACACATTCAACCAATGTTGTTTTAATGTTGAGTCAGCGTCGGAGACGGTGGGCCAACATGAAAACAACATTGGATCTGCGTGTCGTGTTTGATCAGCTGCTGATATTCAGCAGTAAGTCGGCCATTTTGAATACTAGTAATGTAATGTATTTTGACGTGATATTTTAGAAGAAGCCGCATTACCACTCTGGTCTTTGAGTTTCAGAGAGACAAAATATGTTGTTTCTAATATTTTTTCCCTGCTCACTCGTAATGATTGTAATAATATTGTGGGGAGCCTCCGTGACCGAGAGGTAGAGGCTCGACATCAAACCGCCAGGGTTCGAATGTGCACAAAGCTGACCTAAAACCTAATTCATTTCATTCCATTTTCAAAGCCATGTTTCATCTCTGGGAAGGCTCTTTCCCACTTTGTGACCTATTTCATTCATTTATAAAGGTGGGTAGATCTATAGTAACAGTGCACAACAGTTGTGAAACTATGACGTCATAAAGTAGTCGACGTCATTTAGGTAGGTCGAATGTACTTACGCAGTCTTTATACGTCACAATCTGACGTCTATATACGCCAGATTCTGATGTATAAAGGTGGTCCCAGCAATGAAGGACATACAATATCTGTAATTGCCTTAGACCCATAACATATAGGGTATTGAAGTGAAGCGGAAAGAGCTAACTAAGAAATGTATTTATTTATTTATTTATTTATTTATTTATTTATTTATTTATTTATTTATTTATTTATTTATTTATTTATTTATTTATTTATTTATTTATTTATTTATTCAATTATTTATTTATTTATTTATTTATTTATTTATTTATTTATTTATTTATTTATTTATTTATTTATTTATTTATTTATTTATTTATTTATTTATTTATTTATTTTAATCATCTTTTTATTTATTTATTTATTTATTTATTTATTTATTTATTTATTTATTTATTTATTTATTTATTTATTTATTTATTTATTTATTTATTTATTTATTCAAACGTACTTATACAGGGTAAAATCATAGCCATTGCCTATTTTGTATATGTGCCTTGTTTAATGATGATTTCCCTTTGGTTGTACAAGGGGTATTATCTGCTGCTGCTCTGGGTGTGATGTACGATTATACTTAGTCTGAGAAACATATGCTCTACATTGATATTACCGCAACCTTTACTGTCTGAGTTGATGGGGGAAAGCTTTTCGCTACGCTTCCAAAAACTCGACGAGCCACCGTGTCCGACTTTTTCCAAAGACTCGACAGCGAGGTCGACGAATGTTTCTGATGCTAACGTAGGTGTTGGCAGTTGACGAACGAACACCTTGTCCGACTTTTATTGGTATGTATACATTGTGTTTCGGTAGCGCGACGGCTTTACGAGCTGACGCCAGCCGATGGTTTTTAGACTAATCGTAATAATTTTATATAGGTATGTATATGTTAAAAGCATGACAATTATTATAACTTGCTTATTTTGATTTTAAAAATATTCTACTTGTATTTAGTTTCTAGGTTTCTACGCTTTCCATAGTGTGTTTTTTGCTACTATTTATAATAATATGTAGTTACTTTATCTCTGGTTTTGGCGCGGGAAACTCATATTATTATGTATATTATTTTTTGTATACTTTTATGCTTAAACTTTTCGTACATAGATGAATATAAATATAGCTGCTGCCTAGCTTGCAGAGGCTTCTATAAGCCTGTTCTAGCGCAGCACGACCAATGTTGTATATAATATTTTAATGATATCATGTGTTTTTTTTTGTATCTGTTTTCAAATATATATATGTATTGGTCAGAGGCTAAATAAAATAAAAACAAAGAAATATTAATTAACCTTGAGAAAATGTCAAATAAGTTTATAAATCTCATATCACAATGAATACCACTAAAACATGAAGTAAATTAATAATAATTACACAATAAACCAATAAATTAAATTCAGTGTTAATTTCAAAATTGGGACAGGGTATCTTTCAAGCCATGAGGCAAATTGCGACAGGGTCAGGTTTTGACAATGCCGGAGGCCCACCCCTATACCTACTACTAAGGCGAGTACCCCCCCCCCCCCGGAAACTTGAACCACTACGTGGTTTTGGTGCGGGAAACAAAATGATAGACCCACATGTTATCTTGGCAATGCCTTTTAATTTTATTTAAAGAAGTAGCCATTTATATTACCGAAATACCCAGTTTTTATTATGGCAATGCCACTTAACATGATTTTAGTTGTTTGTCATACCATGTATATTGTCATATAATTTTAAGAAAATAGCATTCTTGTATATACATGTACACATATCTCTCTTATTACTATGTTAAATAAGTCTGTAATGACTTTTATTTCTGTCAATAAAATATCTGTCTGTCTGTCTGTCTGTCTGTCTGTCTGTCTGTCTGTCTGTCTGTCTGTCTGTAATCTTCACCCACTTCAAGTTGTGAATCGCGGTAGCGAGACACAACTTCACGTTGGTGAAGATTGAAATTAGATAACTTAGCGTGCAAAGGGTTAAAATGATCACGTACAATAAAATATTAATT
Organism: Flabesymbios commensalis; assembly: GCA_964017125.1. Taxonomy (NCBI): domain Eukaryota; kingdom Metazoa; phylum Annelida; class Polychaeta; order Terebellida; family Flabelligeridae; genus Flabesymbios; species Flabesymbios commensalis. The sequence goes on from OZ024918.1 coordinate 60,616,049, forward strand.
GTTCAAATATTAATTATTAATTGTTAAACCCTTGTGCTGCTAGGTCTGTACATTTTTAACCATTTGATCACTAAGTGCGACAACAGTATTTTTGAATCCGTTTTAAAGGCAGACTATGTGACGTCCCTCTATAAACCTCTATAAACCCATTAAATTCCGGAATTTTATAACCTGATTACATGTCAAATGGTCTAACTTTTGAAATATTCAATATAATTTTTGCGAAATATTCAACGATGTTTGGATACGACATGACAATTACCTCTGCTATATTTCAAGTAAATCGGCTCATAATTGACGGCAAAATCGATGAAAAATATGTGCTACAGATTTATCAAAATAATTGTGGCCCGGGATAGGCCTATAACTATGGCGCCTAAATCAATGGAGAATTGAGCTCAAGGAAGCATCAAATGGTATCAAGGGAGCATAAAACGATATAAAAATCACCAGCAATCAGGTTGTTCAGAGCTAAAGCTTTGAGTCGGCTACTGACCGCCATATCTGACAGGTATGGTGAAAATGTTAAATAAAAAAACTAAGAAATAGTCAGGGGGCCAGGAGCTGAACCTGGAAAGTGGGTCCAAAGTTTTTTTCTCGATGTTTTCATGTTATATGGGTATTGTACTCTATGAAACCGCGTGATGGCATTCTCACAGCATTGAGCATTTTGAAATAACGAGTTTTACATTTTTTCGCCTATCGCGGCACAAAATAGTGGTTTTACGTGATCAGGAAAAATAGAAAATCACATTATATATTCACACAACTGATAGTTATTAGTTTTATTGTTTGTATATTAATGTATATTAATAATACATATCATTGGGTCAAAGGTCAAAGCTATAGTTCAAGGTCAAAGGTCACAAAATCAGGTCAAACATGCCTAATTCAGTATCGTTTGTATATTACATCCTCCACATTTGTACATGTTTCCATAGCTGAACCTGTATTCATTGTCTTATAATTTAGGTTTTTGTTATGAAGTGTCATAATCCTAATTAACTAGATAACCTGTCGCTCACATATTCTCGCTCATCTAGGCCACACTCCAAATGTTGCCTACGTGACCGTACATGTATATATTTGCTGGAATGAAAGATAAGGGGATTATTATATTGTTTGAATAGTGTAGCAATGTATTACACGCTGGCATTCTATTGCATGGGCCAGTCAACATGATTCAGTAACCCAATGTTGGGCCATTATCTGTGACGCTGATGGGCTGCACTGACCCAACACTTCCCCAATGTTTAGATGCCCGGCCGCTATTGAGACACAAAGGGGAAATTTGTGGGCCCTAATTGGGTAAAGTTAAATCCCAGCCTCTGTGTCAAGGCAAATGATTGTATTGTGCGAAATAAGTTGGTTCATCAATGAAAATGTGATCTGAATTTAACTGTGACGTATATGTTCCCTTCTTGTGCTATAACAGTTTAACATATGACTAAATAATTCACGATATTTAACCTTTTTGTTTCTTATTTATAGTTCCAATATCACAGCATATCTATATCTGACTATAAGGATACATCAATTATCAATATGTGGTGTAATAATTCAGAAGTTACTGTACCTGCTAAACTACCAAAAATGTACGTAATAGTTATTGAAAAAATAGTTCCTTATCTTAAACAAGGTAAATAATCAGCAATGATACCACCACCTTCGCCATAATTTTGTCATTTGCTTATATTTATATTAAAGCTACTACTACCTTCCTGTTCATTGTTTGTTTCTGCATCTGTGTTCATATAGTAGTAGTATGCATCATATTCTTAGACAATGGCGATGCGTCCTGTATTCCTGCTTTGTTGCTTCCACATCGAACACTATGACATAGTTCTTACTGGAGCAACCATATGAAGATTTTTTTATGTAATTAGGGACCAGTTGAGATGCAATCTGAGATCAGTTGACTTCATTCAGGGACTGTAGTTGAACATAACATTCCCGTCTATGCCCCATTCATATGCTAACGGATCTAACTTCTGTGGCTCAATCAAAAAGTTCTATTTTCAAATGTTCCCGGAAGGCTTGCCCAGGTGATGGTAATTAACATAATTATCAACAGGTGATGCTCCCCTCACCGTGTTACTAACCACAGAATAAGTTCCTTACTACATCGAGCCAGAAGACATTAATATCTCTGATATTACCAATACCAAAGCATTCAACCATAGTATCACATCGTGACAAGGAGGGTCCTGGCAGCAGGTTAGGAATGAGGGCAAAATATTCAGCAGTGGTCACTTTAATTTCTATGACACATTATGTATAGGCGATTGCATCATAATGAGAATATCAATATTTGTCTCATAAAGCTGTGTAACTATATGCTGTTGTCAGATCCTTAGTGATTATCGTCTTATTATGCGACTTTCGGATTTTTGCTATTTAGATCGGTCCTGGTATTAAGAGTGTGCATGTGCTCTTGTATATGTTTTGAATAAGACCTTCATCCTGTTATTACTAGCAGCAGTCACCAAAGCTGTTGGAACAGCGATATGTTTCAGGTTAGATACCCTACATCTGGCTATTTCTGCACAAAATTTAATGCTGGAATTGTAGTAACGCATATATTAAAGACTAGATGTAGTAATATTATCTTGGAAAGCAACATGTTGGACAGCAAGCGCAGAGCTCAATTTTAAGTATGTTAACCTACTAAGTGAATTTAAATATGCATAAGAGACATAGGTTTTATAAAATAAATTATCAGATGTACATTTAAATGATCTGCTAAATAAAATTACAACTGTATCGGCCTATTCTCATTCTGACTTTGCGAGATAAGACACGAGATACAGGATAGCTACTGCCTGATTCAACACCTCATTTAGACCACCGCGACCCTCTGTTCGCCGACGGTGCATCTAAATTAATTAAATTTTAAAATGCTTCCGTTTCCAGGTTCCTTGCCACCCTTGCCAACCAAACATCTTCAATGAGTATTGTATACTAATGAAGAATTGGAAAGGCTGAAAGCAGCTTTTAAACAAGTTGCATTGACTTTATCTCACTCTCACCACCCTTCGGGTGCTAGGGTTCATTTATCATCACATTATCTTGGGTAACATTGGCTTTATTTTGTGTTTAAATGCATAAATGTAAGTCTGCACCACGGTACTGATCCTGCATCAGAGTTGTACACCGATGACACCCATGAAGAGATGTATACCACCAACCCGGGGATACGTCTCGGCAAACAATTATCTGGATACACCCAAAGGACATCTGTCATCATTTTATGCAGTTGCAGATTTGATTTCATAATTGTAAATAGGGGCCTGTCGCCAATGACTGGAAATGTGTCATACCTGTTATAGCAGTGTCATGGTGTGCATGTGGCATATCAATATGTGGTAAGCCTAGACAATTATGTATAATTATGCTATGAGTGTTTTGAGTGTCACACACTGTCTGCTTTTCTACAAATTGAAAAAATGCCCATAAAATTGACCCTTCATTGGCCCTTCTCTAACATGTTTACCTCGCTCTTCTGGTTTAGTGGCAACTCTGGTAGAGCGAAAGACGCAGGCATGTCACAATTTTTTGGATCATAGTATCTGATAAACACTTTATCAAGATCATGATAATCTGCAGTCGTCTTGATGACTCTTTTGAAAACCTTTTAATTGTTGTTTTATCGCGTTTAAAAGGAAACATAGACTGTGGATGGGTCATGATTTCTTGTCATTCGCTGCTGAGCCCTCTTGGTCTGAATTATCAATCACGATGAACAGTTCGCACAAGTAATTCCAAATGAATGAAAATAATTTCAAATTTATTTTTATTCATAAAGCATAACGCTTGGATGGGGGTTATAATACCTGTCATCAATTGAATCTAGCCATGGAGCACCCATACGTTGCCATAAAGGTATAATGTTATAGGTGTTAGTTGCAGAAACATAGACATATCAAATAGAACTAGACAGTCAGTCAGAGACTGCAAACTTCCGCCGCAGTGATTGTGTATTGGATCCGGGTCGTAAACTAAACAGGATCATTTCCAAATTTAATGGATCGTTCCTTGGCCCGAGACGCACCTCTGATAAAAGTTTCATGCAAATCCATTCATTGCTTTGTAAATAATCCTACTGACGGACAGACAAACCATCGCGACCAAAAACATAACCTCCTTTGGCAGAGGCAATACACCACACAATGATTTCTTTTAAAAATATATAAATCTCTGAACAAATGTTTTGATGTTAAGTGTTACCATCGTTGGATGACGTAGTATACACAATTTTAAAACGTATGGCCAAAATTATACATTATATATCTCGTTGATACATTTATAGGATAATAATTATTGCGGTACATATGTCTTATAGTTAGTCTACGACATCATATTCAGGTTCCTAATGAAATTCATTTCATTTTGTTAGGTCACAATCAAACATTATTGTGAAATTTGAGGTTTTTACACTGGTAATTATATTTATGAAAGGCCTTGGGGTCAAAGGGTTCACATAATTCAAAACTGCTGGTTCGATCAATTTGTACAATTAGGACTTCACTTTTGTTAACACTGAAGACATACTATTTCCAATGAGGGCAAATATAGATTAGTTTGGCGCTTTATATAAATATTTGTATTTTTCGAACCGTGTAAAACCATTATTTTGCGTCCCGATTGACGCGATTTTATAAAACGTGTTATATAAAAATGCTCAATGCTGTAAGAATGCCATCATGCAGTTTCATGGAGTACCATACCTATATAACATGAAAACATTGAGAAAAAAACTTTGGACCCACTTTCCAGGTTCGACCAAAAATATGCATTTGACCCCCTGACTAAAAGTGATCCGACTTGGGAGATGCCTGTTTTTCATAAATACAAATATTTTTCGCCAATTACCCTTTCACCGCCAAATTATTCAATTCCAATTTTCACCCACTTAAAGTTGTGTCTCGCTGACGCGATCCACAACTTTATGTGAGTGAAAATTATTCACATTTGAAAAAATGGAGGTCAACTCTTTTCTAATCTTGCTGATTGATGTCACATTTTATTTTCAACGTGTTTAAAAGGTGGTAATTAATGTGCTAATAAAAATGATAACATAAATATATTCGGCATCGGCGGTCAAAGGGTTAAAGCTTCAAACGAGGAAAAAACAAACAAACAATTCAGCAGCACAAGGGTTAGCCTATAAATCGCAAAAATATATTTAGAGACCAAAGGGTTATGTTCAATTTGAAATCATTATAAATCTCTTATTCAGCTCTTTCCGATTCATTTGAATACCTATGTTGTGGGCTTACGGTCATTATAAATAGTTTAATTCTTTTAAAGCGGGGATCGACATTAGATGTCAGAATTTCTTTTTCTGTTATATTTAATACTTGCAAGCTAGAAATAAAAATCCTTTATCCCCACATGTAAATGGGGTAGTTGTTCTAGAGCTGAAGCGAGAGAGATTATTTGTGACTCGCCATACGAAAAGGTAGGCCTACACCCCGGCGGCTTTGTTAGAATCATTTGAAATTTTATTTTAATGATGAAAACTCGTGGCTCCAGGATAGCTCATTGGTAGCATGGTTGAGCCCTTTCAAGTCAATATGCAGTGACCCGAACTGTTCAAATTCGTGGGATAATTACAACCAAAAAGTAGGCCCCTAGAATCGATTTGCGCAGCATCAAAAACTAATCAAATAAAATGACCAAAACTTTAAAATTGCCATGTAAACAGCCATTGAAACGTTTCAAAATCATAACCAGATTAAAAAATTAAAATATCAGCAAATGAAAAGTAATAAAGATTTTTCGAAAATTCGTTCAGCTAGTAAAAGAGGAAGGACACAGTCACTGCAAACAATCTCCTTAAATGTTTAGTATTTGTTATGTATCATTAATGTAAAGTCAAGGTCATGGCCAGGTGTGTAAGAAGTTCTGTCTTTGTTATATGGTATCTTATGGAATATATGAATAATCAGGATATTGCATAAATAATGAATACACTTAGTGAAAGGGACACATGAGACTCACAGCCAAATATGACAACTTCAACCAATGTTGTTTTAATGTTGGGCCAGCGTCGGAGACGGTGGGCCAACAATAAAATAACATTGGATCATCGTCTCGTGTCTGATGGGTTGCTGGTATCCAGCAGTAAGTCGGCCATTTTTAATAATGTAATGTATTTTGACGTGATATTTTAGCAGAAGCCGCATCACCACTCTGGTCTTTGAGTTTCAAAGAAACAAAAAGTTTCTTCCCTGCACACTCGTATTGATTGAATATTGTGGAGAGCCTCTGTGACCGAGAGGTAGCGGGCTCGACCTCAGACCGCCAGGGAGCAATTTCGACTTATCTGTCTGGAGGACAGTGTCATCTCATTCATCTCACCATCCTCAGGAGGTTCTCCTGGCCCAGTTTAGCCTAAAACCATTATAAATAGTTTTACTCTTACAGCGCAGGGATAGACTTTAGACGTCAGAATCTGACGTCTACAGACGCCAGATTCTGACGACTAAAGTTCCCGCGCTCTAAGGGTTGATAACGTATGATGATGGTTGACCTATAAAGCCTATAAAGCTATAAAGCCAAATATAACCTATAAATATGACCTATAAAGCCTATAAAGCCAAAGTAACTGCGTACTTGTAAAGTACGCAGTTACTGCTTATTGACAGAGAAGTATACGTCACTGTCTTTCACGCCAGAGTTTGGGGTTCGGATCACAGTCTCGGCGGTTTGAAAGAAACAAAAATGTTTATTCCCCATCCACGTGTAAAAGTCAGTATTGTGGGGAGCCTCCGTGACCGAGAGGTAGCGTGCTCGGCCTCAGAACGGCAGGGCTCGAATTTTGAATCCTGTGTCTGGAGGATAGTGTCATCTCATTCACCTCACCATCCTCAGGAGGTTCTCCTGGCCCAGTTTAGCCTATATGTGCACAAAGGTGGCCTAAAGCCCGATTCATTTCATTTCATTTCCATTTAAGTTATCCCGTGGAACGCTGACATATTTTGATATAAACCATAAAGACCTAAAAGTATTTTTAATTTGAAATCATCATAAATGTCTTAGTCAGCTCTTTTCGCTTCATTTGAATATCTATGTTATGGGTCTACGGTCATTAAAAATATTTTAATTTTTTCAGTGCCGGGATCGACTTTAGACGTCAAAATCTGATGTCTAGAGACGTCATATTCCGACGTATAAAGACGGTCCCCACGCTGCAAGGGTCAAATAACGTTAAAGGTGAAATGATTTTGAAGGGCGATGACATTACTTGGTACATAAATGTTTTACACGAGTTGTAGAGAGTTATTATGGTGAGTGAGTGAATATTGCTTTACATCGCTTGCAGTAGAAAATAAAAAAACAAATAATGTTTCTTCCCCATCCACGTGTGAAAGTTAGTATTGTGGGGAACCTCCGTGGCCGAGAGGTAGCGTGTTCGGCCTCAGACCGCCAGGGCTCGAAGGTGGCCTAAAGCCCAATTCATATAATTTTTTTGTCATGTAGGAGAAAACTTGTGTGTTTGCTCCTGCAGGTTTATTTTATATGGCCTATCACCACGCTCGTATTTTAGTCCTCCCTTCAGGATGATTCCTGTGAGGTGTGTATTCTGACGTTTTATGATCTGAACCCAGGGAGTCATTTACATCAACCATTTAAGTATCAGAGGCTTTTTAACCGTTGCTCTGCGGTGTTGTCAAATACGTGTTCTTAATATTGTTGAAGCTGATATTACAGAAGCAATTTTAAAAGTGACGGAATATCTTTATATTTATGAAAAAAATTATGAAGAATAGACACCTGAAACTTAATAATTATTTAATTAACTGAACATTCCTAATATGTGTTGCAGATTTCTGTGGTTTGAAAAAACGTAAATATATGGGCCTAGGACCAAAAAAGTTAACCTGATTTTTT
>OZ024918.1:60628944-60636444 GCA_964017125.1 Flabesymbios commensalis
ACTTAAAGTGGAGTGTTTAAGCATCAAGATTTGTAAATGTTTGGTCCTGACTGATACAAACATGAATAATACTCAACCACTTGAGGTTGTGGATCGCGGTAGCGAAACACAACCTCAAGTGGTTGAAAATTCAAATACATTTACTTAGTATGATGAAGGTCAATGTACCGATTGGAAGGCTTTAAATTAAAAACAAAGCTGTAAAAACCTTTAATAATTTCATACAGGTGCGTTACAAGCATTCTAGTTGTCTGGCATATTATGATGCACAGATATCTTTATTCGTGACGTACCGTGACGTACCGTAACGTACCGAGACGTACCGTGACGTACTGTGACGTACCGTGACGTACCGGCCCGCATTGCTCACTCGTGACGTACCGTGACGTACCGTGACGTACCATGACGTACCGGCCCGCATGGCTCATTCGTGACGTACCGTGACGTACCGTGAATTTAAGAATCTCGCGAAATTATTATTATAATAGCGCTACTAAAGAAAAATGAAAATTCACGAATTCTAAGCTTCGTAAAAAGTCTCAAAATCACAAATTCGCGAAATGTAAACACGCGAAACTTACCAGATGTACAGTATCACATACTTCCGGGTCATTAAAAAAGCGAAAATGTGCACTTACTTTACTTTTGCCAATATCTACATTTAAATTAGAGAGGTTTTTATAATGATAATATCACTAAAATAGAAGAACTATTAAATGACGGAAGGGGAATGGCTTGGACTAGCGTAAAAATCTTTAAGTTCTCATGGGTTCAAATATAACTCAATTTAAATAACAACGTATTGACGCATTGCCTGTGTTTAGTAAGAAAAACATACTGAATGCTATCCGCATTTTTAATCAGACCTTTGTCAGATGGTCCACAAATAGATTTTTTTTGTCTGCTGATCACAACTATTGTCGTTTTTAACCTGTTTTATTGGTCGATCAAATCATTTATAGTGGAAATGAATGAGTGTTTAAACATCAAGATTTCTAAATGTTTGGTCCTCACTGATACAAACATGAATAATATTCAACCACTTGAGGTTGTGGATCGCGGTAGCGAAACACAACCTCAAGTGGTTGAAAATTTAAATACATTCACTTAGTATGATAAAGGTCAATGTACCGATTTGAAGGCTTTAAATTAAAAACAAACTGTAAAAACCTTTATTGTTAATGTCATACAGGTGCGTTACAGGCATTCTAACACGTTAGTTGTCTGGTATATCATGATGCACAACGATCTTTAGTCGTCAGAGTAAAAATATTTATAAAGGCCGTAGACCCATAACATAGGTATTCAAATGAATCAGAAAGAGCTAACTAAGACACTTATGATGATTTCAAGGTGGAAAAACCCCTTTGGTTGCGATGTTTTTTTTACAAATTAATTAAGCGTTTTAGGGGTTAAAGTTAATCCACGCGCTGTAAGGGTTAAAAATGATACACGCGCTGTGAGAGTTGAGGTTAAGATTTCCCGGGATATATGCATAAATAAACCTTACCTGTATATTAGCCCTTTAACCCTTAAAGCGCTGAATTTTTTTATAAAGCATTCTAGTTGTCTGGCATATCATGATGCATAGAGATCTTTATTCTTTACGTACCGGCCCACATGGCTCACTCGTGACGTACCGTGACGTACCGTGACGTACCGTCCCGCATGGCTCATTCGTGACGTACCGTGACATACCGTGACGTACCGTGACGTACCGGCCCACATGGCTCACTCGTGACGTACCGTGACGTACCGTGACGTACCGTCCCGCATGGCTCATTCGTGACGTACCGTGACGTACCGTGACGTACCGTGACGTACCGTCCCGCATGGCTCATTCGTGACGTACCGTGACGTACCGTGACGTACCGTGACGTACCGGCCCACATGGCTCACTCGTGACGTACCGTGACGTACCGTGACGTACCGTCCCGCATGGCTCATTCGTGACGTACCGTGACGTACCGTGACGTACCGTGACGTACCGTGACGTACCGTCCCGCATGGCTCATTCGTGACGTACCGTGACGTACCGTGACGTACCGGCCCGCATGGCTCATTCGTGACGTACCGTGACGTACCGTGACGTACCGTGACGTACCGGCCCGCATGGCTCATTCGATCCAGATTCTAACACCTAACCCTTACAGCGCCGGGATCGACAAATTCTGACGTCTGTAGACGTCAGATTATGGCGTCTAAAGTCGATCGCCGCACTGTAAAAGTAAAACTATTTATAATGGCCGTAGACCCATAACATAGGTATTCAAATGATTCAGAAAGAGCTAACTAAGACATTTATGAAATAAACCACTTGGTCTTCATGTTTTACATAAAAAAATTTCAGCGCTTTAACGTCTAAAGTCGATCCCTGCGCTATCAAGGATAAGGTTAAGAGTTCCCGAGATATATGCATAAATAAACCTTACAGGTAAATGTATATTAGCCCTTTAAGCTAAGATATGCAAACGGTGATCATTCGAGTGCGATATGGGGAAATTCAGCACTCGTCCAATGAATATTGGACATAATACTGTAGTTTCCCATATCACACGAAAAATGAACAACGTTTGTATTTTCTCACAAGATCAAGTCACGAATGACATAACTATCATACATCGCAGTTCCAACAGCAGCTAGAGTGTGATATGGGTTGATACCGATATACGTCTTATAGTGAAAACCACAGCACGGAGTATGAGAAGCACAAATATTTAACCGATTAATTTGCTGTTTTTGGGAGCGAAATAAGTGTTTAAACATCAAGCTTTTTCAAATGTTTGGTCTCAAATTAAACATATAAGAGCAATTTTCACCCACTTGAAGTTGTGGATCGCGGTAGCGAGACACAACTTCAAGTGGGTGAAAATTTAAATAAGATACATTTGGGGAGAAGGATTTGGAGAAGTAATATATGCCTACAGGCAATCGACATTACCAGTATGTCACAATCTGATCGTGACTTCTAGTGTCAACGAATTAAACATTTATGATTGCAGTAGACCCATAGCATTTATTATGATTTCAAATTGAAAAAACAATTAGATCTCCATGGTTTATACACAAATATGTCAGCGTTACAAGGTTTAATATCGCAGCTAACTAAAGGAGAGGACGCCAGCCTGAAGTTTTAATTTAGCCTGGAGATTTTCATATATATATATAAAACGCTATTCTAAAAATGTTATTCCAAGCACAGCTTTATTTTATATGGCCTATCACCTCGCTCTTATGTTAGTTTTTCCCCTTAGGATGATTCCTCTGAGGTGTGTATTATGACGTTTTATGATCTGAACCCAGGGAGTCATTTACATCAACCCTTTATGTGTCAGAGGCTTTTAACCGTTGCTCTGCGGTGTTGTCAAATACGTGTTCTTTATATTTTTGAAGTTGAAATTATAGAAGCAATTTTAAAAGTGACGGAATATTTTTATATTCATGAAAAAATTTATGAAGAATAGACACCTGAAACTTAATAATGATTTAATTTACTGAACATTCCTAATATGTGTTGCAGATTTTAGTGGTTTGAAAAAACGTAAATATATGGGCCTAGGACCAAAAGGTTAATCTGATTTTTTAGAACGATTTTCTTCCTAAATTTTTCCAATATGCAGATTTCAAATATACATCTTACTGGTGTCTAATGACCTATATAAGTGTTATGTATGTGATACGGACACGTGGGAGGTTATCAATATGACCTCCAGACCTACCTCATGACCTTCAGGGCTTACCTTATGACCTGCAGGTTTAGGATGATGACCTTGACGCCACCTGGTGATCACAAACACAGGTTCTACATATTTGATAAGCTTGGTATATCCTGAGGTCAGGACTATGAGCCATCAGTCACCCCCCCCCCCCCCTCCCCCAGCCCAAACAGTATGTCCTGACTACAGGCATTTACATACGCATTTATATAACATACACCTGGTGATCACCTCTCTCACAAACACAGATCCTACATATTTGATAACCTTGGTATATCCTGAAGCCAGTACTATCAGCCATCAGTCACCCCCCCCCCCCCCCCCAGGCCAGCCCGAACAGTACGTCCTGACTACAGGCATTTACATACGTATTTATATAACATACATCTAAATACTTATAATATACATATTTAGATATGCTTATATGGTACATATTTAAATATGATCAGTATGCAATCGGACTATGGTACGTCCTGAATACAGGCATTTACATACGTATTTATATAATGGGCATGTACATACTTATATTATACTTATTAAGATATGATTATATGATACATATTTAGATATGATCAGTATGCAATAGGACTATGGTTAAATAATTGATTTATTGTAGGATAGATAATATAATAAGATAATATAATACGATCGATCCTAGCATTGCAAGAGTAAAAATATTTCTAATATTTGTAATGTATTTAAATAAAGCGGAAAGTGCTGACTAAGCCTTTTATGATGATTTCAAATTGAAAACACCATTTCGGTGTTTTATTATTTTATATCGAGTATACTTATGATGGCTAGAATGTTACAATCACGATTTGCGGACACTTTTGTTAATCGTGAATGTCTTAAGTATTAAAGTTTATATAATTACCGACAACATGAAAAAAGAAGAAGTTTCTGTCAGTGCAGAACATTTAATAACTAGAAATAGTTTTTTGTTTAAAAGAACTATATGTCAAACCTTTTTAATCGCTAAATATAACAAATATTTTTATAAATTAAAAACTTTTTCTTCGTGAACATGATAAATGTTCCTGATGCACGTATTATGTGCTGACACGTCTCTAGTTAAAAACACTGTTGATGGCTCTGGAATAGCAATGATCTGTGAGACTATAGTCGGACGGCTCATCTGTATTCCTGTCCTAATATATACCTGTCTGAAACACTGATGGCGCCTCAGGGGCAGGCTGACTTTATAGAATAGAACTGAAATAGTATGTAGTCTGTCCCATTGTTGGCCGATATGCGGGACCCAGGTCACTCTGGGATATAAGTCCGGTGGTCAGTCAGATTGAGGGCAGGATGATTATATTAGGTTACCAAAATGAAATGAAATGAATCGGGCTTTAGGCCACCTTTGTGCACATATAGACACAGGACTCGAAATTTGAGCCCTGGCGATCTGAGGCCGAGCACGCTACCTCTCGGTCACGGAGGCTCCCCACGCTACTGATTTTCACACGTGGATGGGGAAGAAACATTTTTTGTTTCTTTCAAACCGCCGAGACCAGGAACCGAACCCCGAACTCTGGCGTGAAAGGCAGCGGTGCTAACCACTACCCCAGGGCCCCCGCCCAAGTTACCAAAAGCCACCCTCTAAAACGTGTTACGGGCTAGCAAGCATTGCAATGCAATGCGATTCAAATACACGTACGGTACATGACAGTATAATACAGTACAGTACAGTACAGTACAGTACAGTACAGTACAGTACAGTACAGTACAGTACAGTACAGTACAGTACAGTACAGTACAGTACAGTACAGTACAGTACAGTACAGTACAGTACAGTACAGTACAGTACAGTACAGTACAGTACGGTACGGTACGGTACGGTACGGTACGGTACGGTACGGTACGGTACGGTACGGTACGGTACGGTACGGTACGGTACGATACGGTACGGTACAGCACAGCACAGTACACTACGGTACGGTACAGTACAGTACGGTACGGTACGGTACAGTACAGTACAGTACGGTACGGTACGGTACGGTACGGTATGGTACAGTACAGTACAGTACAGTACAGTACAGTACAGTACGGTACGGTACGGTACGGTACGGTACGGTACGGTACAGTACAGTACGGTACAGTACGGTACAGTACGGTACGGTAGAGTAGAGTAGAGTAGAGTAGAGTAGAGTAGAGTAGAGTAGAGTACAGTACAGTACAGTACAGTACAGTACAGTACAGTACAGTACAGTACAGTACAGTACAGTACAGTACAGTACAGCACAGCACAGCACAGCACAGCACAGCACAGCACAGCACAGCACAGCACAGCACAGCACAGCACAGCACAGCACAGCACAGTACAGTACAGTACAGTACAGTACAGTACAGGACAGTAGTAAATCATTGCTTTACGTCACTTTTCGACACAAAAGGTATTATAAGTGACATTGTAATACGATAAAAACGTTGTAGTCAATTGATGAGATGAAATGATGTACAGATGATGATGTGAGGGTGGGGGTGATAGGGCATGGTGGGTTATTGAGAGCGTTTTCCTTCACTCGCCCGACAAGGGGTCTACCCCCAGACATGCCTAGATGGCCGGGACTTGGGTTTCGCTGTGCAATTTAATGCTGAAACTTCGTGGCATTTCGCGCAGCTCCGCTATCCTCGGGTCGGATAATCCCCAGAGTAACAATAGGAAGGATAACTCCCTCTGGGTAACTCCATTCAGCCCACGTGAGAGTCCTATTATCAAACACGCTATTGCCGGTTATTCAAGGCCACCACAGCCTACACCAGCGCCAGCACTGATGCGAAAGCTGCATTAGCATCGCAGTTGAGCGGAGGAGCCAGGGTACCCCACTAGCAATCCACCCGAAGATTATGGCCAGATACGAGGAGGCTGCAGCTTCCCTTGGATGATTGCTGTAGACTAGTGCTTCCGTACCATGCCCTACAGCATGCAACTGACGGAAAAGATCCCTAATGACCCTCACCGGATGGGGGCAAAAAGTACTACTTCTAGCAATCATCCCAGTACCCCCTTCGTGACTAGGGGTATGGTTTCAACTATTTGAGTGGAAGGTTAATGCATAGTTGAGATTAGACGATATTTTTTTTCATAAGTTTCTTTCAACATTGATTCGATGTTAACATGTTAACAAGTTTACAGGAATCCAACCAGATAATTACCTTGCTGCGTAATCAAGTGGATGTTGTCATTTCCTGTGAACAAAGGTAAATGTTCAAAACTATAATTTCAAAATGGACGATCCTATCATAGGTTGTAGCGCATCGGATTATATGGTATCGTGTTGTATAATAATCACATCATATCATGGTCGGAACACTTTGCAATTTTACGGGAATCCGTATCAGAAATATCAAACTGGGCGAACCTATCATTGGTCGTAGCGCATCGGATTATAATCACATCATATCATACCACACCATATCACACCACACCATATCATACCATACCATACCATATCATATCACATCATATCATACCACACCATATCATACCACACCATATCATATCACACCATATCATACCACACCATATCACACCACACCATATCATACCATACCATACCATATCATATCACATCATATCATACCACACCATATCATACCACACCATATCATGCCACATCATATCATACCACACCATATCATATCACATCATATCATACCACACCATATCATACCACACCATATCATATCACACCATATCACACCATATCATACCACACCATATCATACCATATCAAATCATACCACACCATATCATACCACACCATATCATATCACA
>OZ024918.1:60641444-60648944 GCA_964017125.1 Flabesymbios commensalis
TGCAAATTCCATCATTTCTGATGTTTAAACGTAGTGATCATTTCGTTCGTCTACAGCCTCATTTTCTACCATAGACATCTATTTGCAGTCATTTAAAAAATAGTAATCATAAACATCTATTTGCAGTCATTTTAAAACTGGTGACTAAGCCTTAAGTTAATTGAATATGTCTACGATAAATGCAGGAAATGTTTTAAAAAAATAAATGACTGTAGACCCATAACATAAGTATTCAAATGAAGCGGAAAGAGCTAATTAAGACATTCATGATGATTTCAAATTGAAAAAAAACCCTTTGGTCTCTTGGTTTATAGACAGATTTAAGAGCTAAAGGGTTGTGACTAAGTGCTGGGTCTCTCAGCTTGATCTCCATTAGACATAATGGTCGTCAACAGCGCTCGTCTCACAATGGTTATATGTGCCATTGACATATTTCACCCTTACAGTGCGGGGAGCGACTTTATTCGTCAGAATTTGACGTCTGTAGACGTCAGATTCTGACAACTAAAGACGATCCCCGCACTGTAAGAGTAAAAATAATTCAAACGGTCGTAGAACCATAACATAGGTATTCAAATGAATCAGAAAGAGCTAACTAATACATTTATGATGGCTTCAAATTGAATAAATCCCTTCGGTCTCCATGATTTATACACAATGGTTATCTGTGGCATTGACATATTTCACGCTTACAACACATTTTTTTATATACAAACCATGGAGACCAATATTTTTTTTCAATTTGAAATAATGATATAATGTCTTAGTCAGCTCTTTCAGCTTCATTTGAATACCTATGATGTGGGTCTACGGCCATTAAAACTATTGCACTCTTTCAGTGCGGGGATCGACGTTAGATGCAGGAGCACATCGTAGGGCCTATGACAGACAACACCACACATTCAACCAATGTTGTTTTAATGTTGGGGCGATATCATAGACGGTGGCCCAACATTGAAGCAACATTAGACCAATGACTGGAGTTTGTTTGGATATTTGTTTTTTACAGAGGTCCAGCGCTGATGTCATTTATTATCTTTGACCGAGGTGATGGGCTCAAATCCCGGCCTGGTCGCATGTGTTTCGTCGTGGTTGTACATTAACCAGTTAACGGTGCTCCAAACTGTTCAAATACATAAAATGTGCAGTGCTGCCTAATTCGGCCTATATAAGGCACTGTGCACTATAAATAATCCTTGAAGTCATTCAATGATATTTGTTTTTCACCAAGGATGGAATCACTCTCGGAATAACTTCAAAATGTTTGTCCGATATAATCATATTCAACATACTGGATAGGCCTAGACAGCATCTTATTTTTAAAAAGTTCGGAAAAAATGGCTATGGCGGCTATCGCTATGTCCCCACATCCATCTGTACAATGTTGGCCTAACGTTGATACACAGTCAACGACGCTGACGCAACATTAACCCAACATTGACTCAACGTATTGCTGCTGGGTGTGCTCAAGAGTTTATGTCGCAATGATATAAAAAATACCAAGCCAGGAGAATATCTGCAGCTCTCCGTCTAATCCTGCCAAATGGACCCATCTTACTATTTCCGCCATCGTTAATTGATTGACCTTTATTCGTGCAAAGTCAAAAAGCAGTATCTGCTCACTTTTAATACTATCCGCTACTGTTTTTTCACATTACATAGCGTATTAGGCAGAGCTGTGCAAAAAACGTTCAAAGCCAAAGAACAGTATCTGGTTACTTTAAATACTATGAGTTACTGCTGTCTAACTTCACTTATCGTATTAGGCAAAGCTGTGCGAAAACCGTACAAAGCCAAAGAGCAGTATCTGGTTACCTTAAATACTATGAGTTACTGCTGTCTAACTTCACTTATCGTATTAGACAAAGCTTTGCAAAAACCGTACAAAGTCAAAGAGCAGTATCTGCTTACTTTAAATACCATCAGTTACTGTTTTTTGACTTCTCATATCGTATTAGGCAGAGCTGTTCAAATGCCGTACAAAGTCAATCAACAGTATCTGGCTACCTTAAATACTATCAGTTACTGCTGTTCGACGGCAGCGCAACAATATCGATACATTGAGCCAATGTTGGTTTAATGTTTGGCCACCGTCTACGACGTCGGCCCAACATTAAGCCAACATTTGTTTAATGTATTGGGTTTGTTGGGAGAGCTGTTTAAAAGCCGTACTAAGCCAAAGAGCAGTATCTGGTTACTTTAAATACTATCAGTTACTGCTTTGTGTCTTTACATGTCGTATTAGGCCGAGCTGCGCAAAAGCCGCACAAAGTCAAGGAGCAGTATCTGGTTACTTTAAATACAACCATTTACCTCTGTTTCACGTCACATAGCGTATTAGGCAGAGCTGCTTAGTACATCTATAACAGGATTAACCCCTTCACCGCTAAGAACCACAATAATTGCAATAACCCTTACAGCGCGGGGATCGACTTTAGTCGTGAGAATCTGACGTCTGTAGACGTCAGATTCTGACGTCTAAAGTCAATCACCGCACTGTAAGAGTAAAAATATTTCTAATGGTCGTAGACTCATAACATAAGTGAATGAATCAGAAAGAGCTAACGAAGACATTTATGATGATTTCAAATTGAAACAAACCTTTTAGCCTCCAAGGTTTTCATAAAAAAATCAGCGCTTTAAGGGTTAACCCTTAAAGCGCTAAAATACTTTTATATAAACCATGGAGACCAAAGGGTTTTTTAATTTGAAATCATCATAAATGTCTTAGTTGGCTCTTTCTGCTTCATTTAATACATATGTTATGGATTTACAACCATTAGACGGATTGTTACTTTTTTCAGCGCGGGGATCGATCTTATATGCTGTGATTGTTTTTAGACGTCAAAATCTGACGCTTACAGACGTCAGTTTATGACGTATTAAGTCAATCTCCTCGCTATAGCCTAAGGGTAAAAATACGTATAATTAGCCAATCAGGTCAGTGTTATTGTGTGCTTAAAAATCTAAATTTCAAATATTTGATTTCACTTTAAGATTTTAATTGTCCACACCTAAGGTTTTTACAACAACCAAAAGCCCACGTAACGTCATCTTCATTCACTACACATCGAGGATGCCGACAACAACTCGCGGTTTGTAGTGGAGGAAGTTTTGAAGAGTAAACTCAGGGCTTCTGTGGTTGATCGATTTGTGTTTTTACATAATTCAGCGGACGAGATCAGATCAGATTGCCCTGTAATTTACTCGTCTACTTTAGGAGGATATTATCACATCAACAAACAGAAAAAATACCCCGCTTCTCAACCCTTCCCGTCCTAGGGCTTAACCCTTCCCGTCCTAGAGCTTAACCCTTTCCGTCCTAGGGCTCAACCCTTCCCGTCCTAGGGCTTAACCCTTGCCGTCCTAGGGCTCAACCCTTCCCGTCCTAGGACTCAACCCTAGAGATTAACCCTTCCCGTCCTAGGGCTTTCTACGCCACCGGAAAATAGTTACAACATTAACCATTACAACGCTGAAGTATTTGTAAAGCATGGAGACCAAAGGGTTTTTTAAGTTGAAATCACCATAAATATCGTAGTTAGCTCTTTTCGCTTCATTTGAATACCTATAATAAGGGGCCATGGCCATTTTATATGTTTACTTTTTCAGTGCGGAGATCGACTTTAGGCGTCAGAATCTGACGTCTACAGACGTCAGAATCTGACGCCAAAAGTCATTCCCCATGCTGAAAGGGTTAACCCTTGTTTTCTTGGAGCTGTAAATACATTTTCAAGCACGCTCTAAACCTGATAAAATGTTAGTGATAATAAATATAGTATGTAGAAAATGATGTGTGCTATGTAGTCATAAAATAATGTCACCCCCAGACATAGGGGTGGGGGGTGGGAGGGGGGGGGGGATGGAAACAAACAACTCAGCAAGACATGAGGTAAGTCTTAAAGTGCTAAAATAAATAATATATTTTTTCATCCACTTGAAGTTGTGTCTCACTACCGCGATCCACAACTTCAAGTGGGTGAAAATTGCTGATGTTTATTTAATTTGTTACTGACATTGATGATGAAGTGTGTAGCTTGGGTCATGTCTTATTTTCATAGATTGAACCATGGACATATATAATGGCTTCTACCTCTGATCTGTGACTGAACCATGATTCATCATTTGAAGTTGGATATTACGTGAGAAATGCAAATTAGAAGCAACCAGTTCACCAGGACTATAGTTAAACCTGTGCCTGTTAATCCAGACAATAATCGTTTTTAGCCCGTTTTATTAACAGATTAAATCACTGTTATCAAGATTTTGTAAATGTTTGGTATCAAATTAAACAAATGAGCCTGATAAAAGTAATTTTCAGCCACTTGAGGTTTTCGATCGCGGTAGCGAGACACAACCTCACAGGTTGAAAATTTAAATAAATCACCTTAACAGGACAAGGGTCACGGTTCTACATCTGGTACTAGGGGAGGGGGGGGGAGGCTGGTACAGTGGTTATAGCTGCCTGCTTGGAAAGTCGGAGATCGCGGCTTCGAGCCTCACTCTGCCATTGAAGTTTTAATGAAACAAAATATTTCTTCCCTGCTTAGTCGTAAAGATTCAATATTGAGGTGAGCCCTGTGACCGAGAGGTACCGTTCTCAACCTCAGACCGCCAGGACACGAATTTAGAAGTCTGTGTCTGGAGAGCAGTATCATCTCATTCATCTCACCATCCGCAGGAGGTTCTTCTGGCCCAGTTTATCCTATATGTGCAAAAAATTGGCCTAAAACTCAAAAAAGCGGGAAAGAACTATTAATCCCTGCCCAGCGTGAGAACAACATTGGTTGTTATTGACTGAGGGTCTCGTATAATGAAATACCTGAGGTGAAGATTTACGTTAATTTTAAACCATCTCACACCCAGCGCACCGAGCATTTAACCCTTGAAGCACTGAAATATTGATATACAAACCATGGAGACCAAGGGGTTTGTTTCAATTTGTAATCACTATAAATGTCTTAGTTAGCTTTTTCCGTTTCATTTGAATACCTATGTTATGGGTCTACGGTCAATAGATATATTTTTACTCTTCCAGTGCGGGGATCGACTGTAGTCGTCAGAATCTGACGCCTACAGACGTCAGATTCTGACGAGTAAAGTCGATCCCCGCGCTGTAAGGGTTAAGCCTATCAGCTCACTCGATTCAAAAACCAATACTCCCCAAGGAGATGTCTTCATCTGACAGAATCTATTTTTTGTCAGCTAATGATCTTATTCTGAGCTGCCCACACGGCCTGGCTACCGAGGTGGCTCATTTTGTTCGAATGCAGATTAAAGCACTACTTTATAATATCATATCGGTATTTTTGTAACGTCATAATACCGGAGTAACGATATATCTCGGTATAAAATTAACCATTTCAGGTCTGACAAAAATGAAATGAAATGAATCAGGCTTTAGGTTACTTTTGTGCACATGCAGGCTAAATTGGTCCAAGGTCCTCAGCCGAGCAACATAGCCTACATCTAAGTCACGAAGGCCCCCCACAGTACTGAGTTTTACGAGTGGATGGGGCAGAAACATATTTGTTTCTTTCAAAACGACGAGACCGGGAAACGAACCCCGAACACTAGCGTGAAAGACACTACCCTAGGGACTCCGCCCTTCAAGACTGACATAATCATAACTATTGTGTAATGAACCAAGTTAAAAAACACAATAGGACACATATTATAAGTAAAATTATGACAACCACACCATAAATTTATGATAATATTAATGAAGTGTTACTTTGTGAATTCGGTCAGGATAATTGTGGAGCCCCTTTAACAATTTATCACTTAATAATATAATAATATGCTCAAAAATAATATCGCCAATACACTCTTTTCAATGACAACACGCCTCACAGTGAGCAACGCTGAACTGTTTTAATCAGAAAACTGTTCACGCGCAAACTCGTGCAAGCAGTCTATATGGCCTACTGCTCCAGGAGGTCAGCGTGGAGAGGCCGTTATCCCCAGAAGGCTCGGGTCCAAAGGGTTAATTAAACACACGTTTTATTCCTAATAACGGTTATTAAACCTGTGATTAATAAAACCGATTAAACACGCCTATGATTAATAAGACCTATACCCAAAGTCACATTTAATCTGGTCAACCAGGCTCGCATGTTTTTCGCTGATTTCTCAGTCAATTCTGAACAGATTTTCATGAAATTTTTCAAAAGAATCCCAGCAGCCCTGAAAATTTTGCAAAATTATATAGCGTATTTCAAAACTTAGACCATTTGGATGTAGTAAATTGAAATTATGACGTCCCTCTGTAATCCCATTTACCCAATTCTAGAATTTTATCACATATCAAATGATCTAACTTTTGAAAAAAAATATCGCTGTTAGGATTTGACTAGAAAATAACCTTTGCAAAAATTTCATGGAAATCGGTTCAAAATGAATGAAAAATGGGATTTTAGGCCACCTTTGTGCGCATATATGCTAAACTGGGCTAGGCGAACCTCCTGAGAATGGTGAGATGAATGAGATGACACTGTCCTCTAGACACAGAATTCTAAATTTGAGCCCTGGCGATCTGAGGCCGAGCACGCTTCCTCTCGGTCACGGAGGCTCCCCACAATCGGTTCAGAGTTGACGGAGAAATCGACGAAAATCATGCTATCCTGGTTTAATGTGATTTCGGGTATATTAACCTTTACAGTGCGGGGATGGACTTTAGTTGTCATAATCTGACGTCTACAGACGTCAGATTCTGACGACTAAAGTCCATCCCCGCACTGGAAGAGTAAAAATATTTATAATGGCCGTAGACCCATAACTTAGGTATTCAAATGAATCAGAAAGAGCTAACGAAGACATTTATGATGATTTCAAATTTAAAATAACCCATTTGGTTGCGCTGTTTTTTACAAATTAATTCAGCGCTTTGATGGTTAAAATGACTATAGTTGATCGTGGATGACGTCAGAATAGGTGAGGTGCATTTTTCCCATTGTGTATCCCGAGGGACCCGGCTGATTTCTGATGTTGACAGACAGATTCGGGGGTTTCACGTGTGGGGTTTCTCGTCTTTCATCTGATTTTGGAGGAATAGAAATAATTGAATAGAATCTGCAGTCAATCCGATTCATTTCTATGGAGGCAAACATTACAGTTGATGCATTTGACACCGTATAAAGAAGCACACTGATACAAATAGGCTACGCACACTAAGAAGGCTAAACCCAGTGTATGGGATACTTGTAGTTTTATTTTCACATTGAATCGAGCTTCTATTAACCTTACGGCGCGGGACCGTCTTCGGACGTCCGAAATAATTAAATATTTATTATGGCCGTACACCCATTCATAAGAAAGGTATTCCCATGAAGCGGAAAAAGCTAACTAAGACATTTCTGATAATTTCAAATTGAAACAAACCCTTTGGTCTCCATGGGTGATACACACATATTTCAGCATTGTAAGAGTTGATACACGCTACCGGGTTAGAGGTCTTGTCAAGTTAAAAAAAATCTAAAAATCCGAGAAAAAATCGAATTA
>OZ024918.1:60653944-60662049 GCA_964017125.1 Flabesymbios commensalis
CGCAACACAAAAATTTAGAAAAGTGCAGTTCTAGTCTATGTTCACATCATATGGCCATATTAAAAAGACAAAATAAAAACACAGTTTTTTATGATTTTAGCCTGATTGTGTCGCTTTTAATTAGAAAAATATGCTCATATTTTAATTCAAAATGTGTAAATATAAGTAATTTTACCCATTTGAAGTTGTGGGTGGCAGCAGCGAGACACAACTTCAAGTGGGTAAAATTGTAATTAATTAATTTTGGACTTTAAAACCCTTTCAACCCTGAGTTTACCATTGTCATCTTCATCCACTACAAGCCGCGAATTGCTGTCGCAATTCTCGACTTGTAGTGGATGAAAATGACTTGAAGTCGGTCACAAATCTAAAAATATACTGTTATTTTTAAAACAGCTCCATGAAAATTTTTATTCTAAAACCACCAGGTTTCAGGAAATTAAGCATCTTCAGAGATGCAAAATGATGCTTTAATGCATTGTGAGGGCTTAAAGGGTTTCTTGTGCTAAAGCACCAGTGACGTCAGTCTGTTGTTAAAAAAGAGGTAGTCCACTCTGCATGAACAGTGGACCACATCTATACCTATAAAGCACCACGCTGATTACAGAAGTAGAGACAACTGGGGTACAACTAAAACCAAAAACATACATAGAGTGGACTATAGCTTTAAAACAGTAGATTCGGATGTGCGAATCTACTGTTATTCTGGTTATTGCTGAGAAAAAAATGAAATGAATGGGGTTTTATTATGTTTCTTTAAAATTTGAATGCCAGAGTGGGGTTCGAACCCGCGATCTCAGACTTTTCAAGCAGGTAGCTTTGCCACAGCACCAGGGCCCCCGGTCTTAATGCTGAGCATCAAATAGGTGTCGTCTATCAAATCTTGGAGCTCATCAACAGACGGTTGTCCAACTATAAACTAGCATCGGTTAGGGGTCTTGTCAAGTTAAAAAATTCCAAAAATCCGAGAAAAATTCGTGTATCGTAAAACTATAAATTAGCATTGGTTAACATTTAAACCGCTAGTCAAATAAATTAAATTTTCACCCACGTGAAGTTGTGTCTCGCTACCTCAAGTGGGTAAAAATTACTCATTATTTGTTTAATTTGAGACCAAAACATTTCCAAATCTCATTTCATTCCCAATAAATGTGATTTAAACAGCTAAAAAAACCGATTGAAACCGGTTACATTCGCGCTTAGTGGTGAGTCTACGAATCTATCAAACCTGGTTCTCCTGACTGATTCACACCTCCCTCGGGTGCCTCACCATCCGAATGGCGCCCACTCTCACCTCCATAACACCGCACTTTACACGCACCAAAGAAATCCCCAGTCACAGTAAACCTATACAAAATCTATACTCTCTCAACCCCAGGGCTGCCACCACACTAAGAATCTTAAAAATCATCTTATCTTATATTTTCTTTATGTATAGTCTTCTGATGGCAATTAAAGTTAGGCTGATCGTATCGTAATTGTCTCTCTATTACATTAGAGAAGTTAAAATTGATCCTAAATTTTCTAAAGGAAATTAGATAAATTTAAAAGACATTTTAACTTTTCTGTTGGAAATGAGAGAAAGTTCAACTAATCTTACAGTATCTTACTTTTTTCTCATTTCCAATAAAAAAGTTCAGATTTATCGTTTTTTTTCTGATGATATGCAGGGGATGTTAATGTAGGATAATGTAGGATTTTTCTCAGCTCAGTGGTGTGGACCCATGTAACGGTCCAGGTCATGTACTCTACCCCCGACTAATCGAAGAGTGGATCAGCCTGTCACATGACGAGATCGGCCAATCACCGCCGTCATTCAGTTGTTATTCAAATTAGGGGTGAAATACGAGACTTGGGCCAAGATAATAACAGTGTTTAACTATCACAGATATACTGATAATGTTAAGTAATGCAATATATCATCATATAAAGTACTTAACTGCAAATTCTAACATTTCTGATGTTTTAACGTAGTGATATTTGCAGTCATTTAAATAATAGTTATCATAAACATCTATTTGCAGTCATTTTAAAACTGGTGACTAGGCCCTAAGTTAATTGAATATGTCTACGATAAATGCAGAGAAAGTTTTTAAAAAATTAATGACGGTAGACCCATAACATAAGAATTCAAATGAAGCGGAAAGAGCTAACTAAGACATTCATGATGATTTCAAATTGAAAAAACCCTTTGGTCTCTCGGTTTATAGTCAGCTTTAAGGGCTAAAGGGTTGTGACTGAGTGCTGGGTCACCAGCGCTCTAGTGCTTAAAGGGTTGTGACTCTGCTGGGTCTCTCAGCTTGATCTCCATTAGACATAATGGTCGTCAACAGCGCTCGTCGCACAATAGTTATCTGTGGCATTGACATATTTCACTCTTACAGTGCGGGGAGCGACTTCTGTAGACGTCAGATTCTGACGACTAAAGTCGATCCCCGCACTGTAAGAGTAAAAATATTTCCATGACATAGGTATTCAAATGAATCAGAAAGAGCTAACTAAGACATTTATGATGGTTTCAAATTGAAAATAACCCTTTGGTCTCTATGATTTATACACAATGGTTATCTGTGCCATTGACATATAAAGCCCTGACATTTTTTTATACAAACCATGGCGACCAAGGTTTTTTTTCATCTTGAAATAATGATATAATGTCATAGTCAGCTCTTTCGGCTTCATTTGAATACCTATGATGTGGGTCTACGGCCATTAGAACTATTGCAATCTTTCAGTGCCGGGATCGACGTTAGATGCACGAGCACATCGTAGGGCCTATGACAGACAACACCACACATTGAACCTGTGTTGTTTTAATGTTGGGGCGATGTCGTAGATGGTGGCCCAACATCGAAGCAACATTATACCAATGACTGGAGTATGTTTGGATATTTGCTTTTTACAGAGGTCCAGCGCTGATGTCGTTTATTATCTTCGACCGAGGTAAGGAACTCGAATCCCGGCCTGGTAGCATGTGTTTCGTCGTGGTTGTACATTAACGATGTTCCAAACTGCTCAAATACATAAAATGTGCAGTGCTGCCTAATTAGGCCTATATAAGATACTGTGCACTGTAAATCACCCTTGTAGTCATTCAATGATATTTGTTTTTCCACCAAGGAGGGAATCACTCTCTGAAGAACTTCAAAATGTTTGTCCGATATAATCATATTCAAGATACTTGTATCCTAGACAGCATCTTATTTTCAGAAAGTTCGGAATAAATGGTTATGGCGGCCATCGTTAATGGCCCTACATCCATCTGTACAATGTTGGCCTAACGTTGATACACCGGTTACGATGTTGAGCCAACATTGACCCAACATTGATTCAACGTATTGCGTCTGCTGAGTGTGCTTAATATGTCGCCATTACATAAAAAATACCAAGTCAGGAGAATATCTCCAGCTCTCCGTCTAATCCTGCCAAATGGACCCATCTTACTATTTCCGCCATCGTTGATTGATTGACCTTTATTCGTGCAAAGTCAAACAGCAGTATCTGCTTACTTTTAATATTATCCGCTACTGTTTTTTCACATTACATAGCGTATTAGACAAAGCTGTGCAAAAACCGTACAAATCCAAAGAGCAGTATCTGGTTACTTTAAATAGAAGCAGTTACTGCTGTCTAACTTTGCTTATCGTATTAGACAAAGCGTACAAAGTCATACAACAGTATCTAGTCACTTTAAACACTATCAGTTACTGCCGTTTTACTTTACATATCGTATTAGGCCGAGATGTGCAAAAGCCGTACAAAGCCAAAGAGCAGTATCTGGTTACTTTAAATACAACCATTTACCTCTGTTTTACTTTACATATCGTATTAGGCGGAGCTGCTCAGTACGTCTATAACAGGATTAACCCCTTCACCGCTAAGAACCACAATAATCACATTAACCCTTACAGCGCGGGGATCGACTTTAGTCGTCAGAATCTGACGTCTGTAAACGTCAGATTCTGACGTCTAAAGTCAATCCCCGCGCTGTAAGAGTAAAAATATTTCTAATGATCGTAGACCCATCACATACGTAAATGAATCAGAAAGAGCTAACGGAGACATTTATGATGATTTCAAATTGAAAAAAAACCTCCAAGGTTTTCATAAAAAATGCAGCGCTTTAAGGGTTAACCTTTAAAGCGCTAAAATACTTTTATATAAACCATGGAGACCAAAGGGTTTTTTAATTTGAAATCATCATAAATGTCTTAGTTAGCTCTTTCTGCTTCATTTAATACCTATGTTATGGATTTACGACCATTAGACGGGTTTTTACTTTTTTCAGCGCGGGGATCGACCTTATATGCTGTGATCGTCTTTAGACGTCAAAATCTGACGCCTACGGACGTCAGTTTCCGACGTGTTAAGTCAATCTCTGCGCTATAAGGGTAAAAATACGTATAATTAGCTGATCAGGTCAGTGTTATTGTGTGCTTAAAAATCAAAATTTTAAATATTTGATTTCAATTTAGGATTTTAATTTCCCCACACCTTTACAACAAAAAAATGAAAAAAATTGTAGCCCACGTCACGTCATCTTTATTCACTACATACATATCGGGGATGCCGACAACAACTCGCGGCTAGTAGTGGAAGAAGTTTTGAAGAGTAAACTCAGGGCTTCTGGAGTTGATCGATTTGTGTTTTTACATAATTCAGCGGATGGGATCAGATCAGATTGCCCTGTAATTTACTCGTCTACTTTAGGAGGATATTATCACATCAACAAACAGAAAAAATACCCCGGTTCTCAACCCTTGCCGTCCTAGGGCTTAACCCTTCCCGTCCTAGAGCTTAACCCTTCCCGTCCTAGGGCTTTCTACGCCATCGGAAAATAGTTACAACATTAACCATCACAACGCTGAAATATTTGTAAAGCATGGAGACCAAAGGGTTTTTTAAGTTGAAATCACCATAAATATCGTAGTTAGCTCTTTCCGCTTCATTTGAATACCTATATTAAGGGTCTACGGCCATTTTATATGTTTACTCTTTCAGTGCGGAGATCGACTTTAGGCGTCAGAATCTGACGTCTACAGACGTCAGAATCTGACGCCAAAAGTCATTTCCCACGCTGAAAGGGTTAACCCTTGTTTTCTTGGAGCTGTAAATACATTTTCAAGCACGCTCTAAACCTGATAAAATGTTACTGCTAATAAATATAGTATGTAGAAAATGATGTGTGCTATGCAGTCATAAAATAATGGGGATGAAAACAAACAATTCAGCAAGACATGAGGTAACTCTTAAAGTGCTAAAATAAATAATATAATTTTCCATCCACTTGAAGTTGTGTCTCGCTACCGCGATCCACAACTTCAAGTGGGTGAAAATTACTGATGTTTATTTGATTTGTTACTGACATTGATGATGAACTGTGCAGCTTGGGTCTTATTTTCATAGATTGAAACATAGTCATATATAATGGCCTTTACCTCTGATCTGTGACTGAACCATGTTTCATCATTTTGTTGGATATCACGTGAAAAATGCAAATTAGAAGCAACCAATTCATCAGGACTATAGTTAAACCTGTGCCTGGTAATCTCGACAATAACAGATTAAATCACTGTTATCAAGATTTTGTAAATGTTTGGTATCAAATTAAACAAATAAGAGTATTTTTTTCATTTCAACCACTTGATGTTTTCGATCGCGGTAGCGAGACACAACCTCAGAGGTTGAAAATTTAAATAAATTAACTTAACAGGACAAGGGTCACGGTTCTACATCTGGTATCAGGGAGGGAGGGGGGGGGGGTGGGTGGTGGGGTTATAGCTGCCTGCTTGGAAAGTCGGAGATCGCGGCTTCGAGCCTCACTCGGCCATTGAAGTTTTGATGAAACAAAATATTTCTTCCCTGCTCACTCGTAAAGATTCAATGTCGAGGTGAGCCCTGTGACCGAGAGGTACCGTTCTCAACCTCAGACCGCCAGGACACGATTTTGGAAGTCTGTGTCTGTAGAGCAGTGTCATCTCATTCATCTCATCATCCTCAGGAGGTTCTTCTGGCCCAGTTTATCCTATGTGTGCGAAAAATTGGCCAAAAATCCCATTCATTTCATTTCGTATTAGGTATCTGTTTCCTACTCAAAAAAAGCGGAAAAGAACTATTAATCCCTGCCAAGCGTTCGAACAACATTGGTTGTTATTGACTGAGGGTCTCGTATAATGAAATACCTGAGGTGAAGATTTACGTTAATTTTAAACCATCTCAGACCCAGCGGACCGAGCATTTAACCCTTAAAGCGCTGAAATATTGATATACAAGCCATGGAGACCAAGGGGTTTGTTTCGATTTGTAATCACTATAAATGTCTTAGTTAGCTTTTTCCGCTTCATTTGAATACCTATGTTATGGGTCTACGGCCATTAGATATATATTTACTCTTGCAGTGCGGGGATCGACTTTAGACGTACTAATCTGACGCCTACAGACGTCAGATTCTGACGACTAAAGTTGATCACCGCGCTGTAACGGTTAAGCCTATAAGCTCACTCGATTCAAAAACCAATAATCCTTAAGGAGATGTCTTCATCTGACAGAATCTATTTTCTGTCAGCTAATGATCTTATTTTGAGCTGCCCACACGAGGTGGCTCATTTTGTTCAAATGCAGATTAAAGCACAACTTTATAATATCATATCGGTATTTTTGTAACGTCATAATACCGAAGTACCGATATATCTCGGTATAAAATTAATCATTTCAGGTCTGACAAAAATGAAATGAATAAGGCTTTAGGCTACTTTTGAGCACATACAGGCTAAATTGGCCCAAGGTCCGAGGCCGTGCAACATAGCCTACATCTAAGTCACGAAGGCTCCCCACAGTACTGAGTTTTACGAGTGGATGGGGCAGAAACATATTTGTTTCTTTCAAACCGCCGCAACCGGGAAACGAACCCCGAACACTAGCGTTAAACGCAGCGGTGCTAACCACTACCCTATAGTGACCCCGCCCTTCAGGACATAATCATAACTATTGTGTAATGAACCAAGTTAAAAAACACAATAGGACACATATTATAAATAAAATTATGACGTCTCAACAACCACAGCATAAATTTATGATAATATTAATCGATTGTTACTTTGTGAATTCGGTCAGGGTAATTGTGTAGACCCTTTAACAATTAACCACTTAATAATATAATATGATATGTTCAAAAATAATATCGCCAATACACTCTTTCCAATGACAACACGCCGCACAGTGAGCAACGCTGAACTGTTTTAATCAGACAACTGTTCACGCGCAAACTCGTGCAAGCAGTCTATATGGCCTACTGCTCCAGGAGGTCAGCGTGGAGAGGCAGTTATCCCCAGAAGGCTCGGGTCCAAAGGGTTAATTAAACACACGTTTTATTCCTAATAACTGTTATTAAACCTGTGATTAATAAAACAGATTAAACGCGCCTGTGATTAATAAGACCTATACCCAAAGTCACAATAAATCTGGTCAACCAGGATCGCATGTTTTTCGCTGATTTCTCAGTCAATTCTAAACAGTTTTCATGAAATTTTTCTAAAGAATCCCAACAGCCCTGAAAATTTTGCAAAATTATATAGCGTATTTCAAAAGTTAGACCATTTGACATGTAGTAAATTGAAATTATGACGTCCCTCTGTAATCCCATTGAACCAATTCTAACATTTTATTACATATCAAATGGTCTAACTCTTGAAAAAAAAATATAATTTTTACTGCTGTTAGGATTTGACTAGAAAATAACCTTTGCAAAAATTTCAAGGAAATCGGTTCAGAATAAATGAAAAATGGGATGTGCGCATATATGCTAAACTGGGCCAGGCAAATCTCTTGAGAATGGTGAGATGAATGAGATGACACTGTCCTCCAGACACAGAATTCAAAATTCGAACACTGGCGGTCTGAGGCCGAGCACGCTTCCTCTCGGTCACGGAGGCTCCCCACAATCGGTTCAGAATTGACGGAGAAATCGACGAAAATCATGCTATCCTGGTTTAATGTGACTTTGGGTATATTAACCTTTACTGCCGACCTGCCTACCAGGTGTAGAAGAAGGCAGTCAATTGAGAAGAGAAGTGCCGGCCTGACGACCTGCCTACCAGGTGAAGAAG
>OZ024918.1:60662249-60694749 GCA_964017125.1 Flabesymbios commensalis
CTTCCATTTTTAGGGCACAGGACACCTTAAATTTAGAGCTAGATATTTACAGCATCCGTCTACAATATTTATATGCCTTATATATATATAGGCTCCTTTACACACATTTTGTATTAAATAATCCCGAATTAGGCACTCTTTATGATTATTATTATTATGACTATAAGGGACATACTATATTAGCCCATATTTCACAGGATATGTATGATATTAACATTCGAAGCTCATTTTGAAACAGTTTGTCTCTGCTACACAGCTACACAATTTCCAGTGACTAATTTAATTGTATGTTTTCAAGACAAAATATACTTTGTTATTTAACCAGATATTTCACATGCGACTGCCTTCTTCTACATTTGATGGGGAAGCCGTCAGGCCAGCTTTTCTCTCTTGAAATATATCTTCTTTTTCACAGCGAGTCTTCTGATCTACCTGCCTTCTCTTAAATCTCGTTGCAGGTCGGCACTTCTCTTCTTATCTACCAGCATTCTTCTACACCTGGTAGGCAGGTCGGCAGGTCGGCAGGTTGATACTCTCTTGTCAGCCTTCTTCCACATCTCGTGGGCAGGTCGGCAGGTTGGCACTTCTCTTCTCATCTACCAGTCTTCTTCCACATCTGGTAGGCAGGTCGGCAGGTTGCCACTTCTCATCTGATTACATTCTTTTAGATCTGGTAGGCAGGTCGGCAAGCCGGCACTTCTCATCTGTCAGCCTTCTTCCACATCTTGTAGGCAGATCGGCAGGTTGGCACTTCTCTTCTCATCTACCAGTCTTCTTCCACATCTGATAGGCAGGTCGGCAGGTCGGCAGGTCGGCAGGTTGGCACTTCTCTTCTCATCTGACTACGTTCTTTTAGATCTGGTTGGCATGTCGTCAAGCCGGCACTTCTCTTCTGCCAGCCTATTTCTACATATTCAAAACCTGGTTGTCTGAGGTTGATCACACTTCCACTCAGTCACAGAAGCGCCACCTTAAATACTTCACACTTCCACTCAGTCACAGAAGCGCCACCTTAAATACTTCACACTTCCACTCAGTCACAGAAGCGCCACCTTAAATACTTCACACTTCCACTCAGTCACAGAAGCGCCACCTTAAATACTCATACTATATTATTTGTCGGGATAGAAACTTAATTTTCTAAAAAGTGGATGCCACAGCTCCGGCACGAAAAACACGCTGCGTTAACCATTACATCAGAGCTCCTGCCCAAGTGGACAGGTCTGCACTTGTCATATAATTACCTATTTCTTCATCTGGTAGGCAGGTCGGCAGGTCGGCACTTCTCATCTGTCAGCCTATTTCCACGCTTAGTAGGCAGGTCGGCAGTTCTCATCTGCCTGCTTTCTTCTACACCTGGTAGGCAGGTCGGCAATCTACATATTCAAAACCCGGTGGTTTGATGTTGATCACACTACCACTCGGTCACGGAAGCGCCCCTACAACACTTAACATATGTTATTTGTCGGGATAGATGCCACAGCTCCGGCACGACAAGTACGATGCGTTAACCACTACATCAGAGCCCTTGCTTAAGCGAACAGGCCGGCACTTTTGATCTGTCAGCCTTCTACTACACCTGGTAGGCAGGTCGGCAGGTTGGCACTTCTCTTCTCATCTGCCAGCCTTCTTCTACACATGGTAGGCAGGTCGGCAGGTTGGCACTTCTCTTCTCATCTGCCAGCCTTCTTCTACACATGGTAGGCAGGTCGGCAGGTTGGCACTTCTCTTCTCATCTGCCAGCCTTCTTCTACATCGTGTAGGCAGGTTGGCACTTCTCTTCGCATCTGACTACCTTATTTTAGATCTGGTAGGCAGATCGGCAAGCTGGCACTTCTCATCTACCAGCCTTCTTCGACATCTTGTAGGCAGGTCGGCAGGTTGGCACTTTTCTTCTCATCTGCCAGCCTTTTTCTACACCTAGCGGTATGCAGGTCGGCATGTCAGCAGGTTGGCACTTCTATCCTGCCTGCCTTCTTCTTCATCTGGTAGGCAGGTCGGCAGGTTGGCACTTCTCTTCTCATCTGACTACGTCCTTTTAGATCTGGTTGGCATGTCTGCAAGCCGGCACTTCTCTTCTGCCAGCCTATTTCTACATATTCAAAACCTGGTGGTATGAGGTTGATCACACTTCCACTCCGTCACGGAAGCGCCACCTTCAATACTTAAACTATATTATTTGTCGGGATAGAAAACTAATTTGTGGATGCCACAGCTCCGGCACGAAAAGCACGCTGCGTCAACCACTACATCAGAGCTCCCGCCCAGGTGGACAGGTCTGCACTTCTCATATGACTGCCTATTTCTACATCTGGTAGGCAGGCCGGCAGGTCGGCACTTCTCATTTGTTTGCTTTCCTCTACACTGAGTAGGCAGGTCGGCAGGCCGGCACTTGTCATCTGTCAACCTATGTCCATACTTAGTAGGCGGGTAGGCACTTCCCTTCTTCTACACCTAGTAGGCAGGTCGGCAAGCCGGCACTTGTCATCTGTCAACCTATTTCTACACTTAGTAGGCAGGTCGGCACTTCCCTTCTTCACATCTAGTAGGCTGGTCGGCAAGCCGGCGCTTGTCATCTGTCAACCAATTTCTACACTTAGTAGGCAGTTCGGCACTTCCCTTCTTCTACACCTGGTGGGCAGGTAGGCAATCTATATATTCAAAACTTGGTGGTCTGAGGTTGATCACACTACCACTCGGTCACGGAAGCGCCCCCTGAAACACTTAAATATATTATTTGTCGGGATAGATGCCACAGCTCCGGCACGACAAGCACGCTGCGATAACCACTACATCAAGGCCCTGACCAGGTGGACAGGCCTGCACTTTTGATCTGCCAGCCTTATTCTACTGCTGGTAGCCAGGTCGGCAGGTTGGCACTTCTCTTCTCATCTGCCAGCCTTCTTCTACATCCGGTAGGCAGGCCGGCAGGTCGGCACTTCTCTTCTCATCTGCCAGCCTTCTTCTACATCTGGTAGGCAGGTCGGCAGGTTGGCACTTCTCTTCTCATATCACTACCTTCTTATATATATATGCAGTGCTCCAAACTGCTCAAAAGCGGGGGCCCTAGGGTAGTGGTTAGAGCCGCTGCCTTTCACGCTAGAGTTTGGGGTTCGGTTCCCGGTCTCAACAATATATCACGTGGCAGGTCAGGAAGTGTGATGGATAATTAGGGAAGAAAACAGACTCATTATTTCTACTGTACTCAAAGTCACATTAACTTGTAGCGCATGTTTTTCGCCGATTTCTCAGTCAATTCTCAACTGATTTCCATGAAAATTTGCAAGTCACCCGCCGAATAACGTGAAATTTTCATCAAAAAATATTCAATAGATCAAAAGCCCATTTAACATGTAGTAATTTAAAAAAAAACATACGGGAATAAGAGATAAATGGGCCTTTTGGCACACTTTAACAGACAGACAGACAGACAGACAGACAGACAGACAGACAGACAGACAGACAGACAGACAGACAGACAGACAGACAGACAGACAGACAGACAGACAGACAGACAGACAGACAGACAGACAGACAGACAGACAGACAGACAGACAGATTGGTGCCAAAAAGTGACGTGATAAGCATTATTTATTGAGAAATATGTATTAAAGGATAAACGTATACAATACTCTAATCTTTCTAACTTCTAGGAATGACAAGGTAAAACCCTTTCAATTCTGAGGGCGAAGACAATGTGCATTCATGGCAGAAGAATCCAGCCCTCATTAGTTAACTGTTGCAATGCTACGAAGTGTTTTCAATCTGTTCTTTTTGCTACAGTAAAAATTAATTTGAAAAATAAAATTTATTAAACGTGTAGGTGTGGAGAAATGGTAAATCACAACAGGTCAAACGTTTTAAAAATATAGTATTTGGAGAGAGAGATAATACGAGAAACGTTGACCAAATGTTGATTTAATGTTGGGCCAGTGTCGTAGACGGTGGACCAGCATAAAATCAACATTGGGTCAACGTCTCGTGTTTGCTGGGAATAGATAGAAAACAAATAATCTGAGAGAGATCAGTATTAAATTTTCGGAATATCAGTTTTAAATTAAAATAAGCTTTATTAAACTATACAGCTAGATATGTACCAGTGTACGTATGTTATCAATTTATTCTAGCACCAAATTAAATAATGAATGTAACGTGACAAGACAATCAGAAAGATGAGTTATTTGCTGTGCCCTGGGTCGTTACACCCAACACATACCAGACGTTGATTGAATGTTGTTTCAATGCTGGCCCAACGTCTGCGACGCTGGCCCAACATTAGAACAATATTGGATCAACGCGTCGCGTTTGCGACTATTGTGATCTGGTGGTTTACATAATGTGCATTGCCAATTAGCATTCATGTATTATTTCTACAGCTTAATTAGTATATCGCATGCACATCGACTGCTATTATAATGTTAGTAGCTGATTATTAGGACAAATCTTATTATGCACAACATATAGGCCTAATGATCGGAAGGTTTACAGACAGCCTGCCTGCCAGCCTGCCTGCCTGCCTGCCTGCCTGCCTGCCTGCCTGCCAGCCTGCCTGCCTGCCTTTCTAAAACTATCATTACCTTTTTTTGACATTTGGAAAGCATTTGCTAAAGAGTCCTACAGCATATCATCAAATCTTTGCTACCAATTTTCCGGGAGAGCATGACGCTAGACCCATCTAGAGCATAGTGGAGGCGTCTGCATAATTTAGTTATTATTGCGTGGTGTGATTCTCGCTTTGGCACAGACCATCATGTTTTGTCTAGCTGTGTTGCATTTCTTTTTGTGTCAAGTATTACGCAATATAATAAAAATGTTTCAAGTGCTAAGAACGCTAAGCTCGTTTCTAAAGCTGTGGGTGGAAATTAGATAACTTGGCGGGCAAAGGGTTAACCTTAGAAGCGCTGAATTAATTTGTAAAAACATCACGACCAAAGGCTTTTTTTCAATTTGAAATCATCATAAATGTCTTAGTTAGCTCTTTCTGATTCATTTGAATACCTATGGTATGGGTGTATGGCCAATAGAAATATATTTACTCTTACAGCGTGCGGATCGACTTTAGTCGTCAGAATCTGACGTCCACAAACCATGATTACACGTAGGCCCTGTAAGGGTTGAAAGAGTCGCCCACAATGAAATATTAATTATGCTTGAGAAAATGTCAAATACCTTTATAAATCTCATATCACAATGAATACCATTAAAACATGAAATAAATTGGTAATAATTACAGCATAAACCAATAAATTAAATTCAGTGTTTATTTCAAAATTGGGACAGGGTGTCTTTTGAGCCATGAGGGTGATTGCGACAGGGTCAGATTTTGACAATGCCGGAGGCACACCCCTATCCCTACTACTAAGGCGAGTAGCCCCCCCCCCCCCCTGGAACTTGAACCACTACGTGGTTTTGGTGCGGGAAACAAAATGATAGACCCACATGTTATCTTGGCAATGCCTTTTAATTTTATTTAAAGAAGGAGCCATTTATATTACCGAAATACCCAGTTTTTATTATGGCAATGCCACTTAACATGATTTTAGTTGTCTGTCATACCATGTATATTGTCATATGATTTTAACAAACTAACATTCTTGTATATACATGTACATATATCTCTGTTATTACTATGACAAATAAGTCTGTAATGACTTTTATTTCTGTCAATAAAATATCTGTCTGTCTGTCTGTCTGTCTGTCTGTCTGTCTGTCTGTAATCTTCACCCACTTCAAGTTGGTGAAGATTAAAATTAAATACCTTAGCGGGCAAAGGGTTAAAAGATTCGCTTAAAATCAAATATTAATTATGCTTAAGAAAATGTCAAATAAATGTCAAATAATGTCAATAAGAAAATGTCAAATAAGTTTATAAACCTCCTATCACAATGCATAGCGTTAATGATCAACAACACACAAATAAACCTTATAAAGGTTAGAATGTGGTTTACACAATGTAGTTCTTGATTAGCAGGTTTCACAATGAGAGACAACGCTATTTCCTGCTGTGACTATTGTCATCACACGACTATTTAACCCTTGTGATGCTAGGTCCGTACATGTATACACGTCTCAAGCATTTTTAACCAT
The DNA here is from genome assembly GCA_964017125.1 of Flabesymbios commensalis. Classification (NCBI taxonomy): domain Eukaryota; kingdom Metazoa; phylum Annelida; class Polychaeta; order Terebellida; family Flabelligeridae; genus Flabesymbios; species Flabesymbios commensalis. The sequence goes on from OZ024918.1 coordinate 60,668,337, forward strand.
TTGATCACTAAGTGCGACAACAGTATTTTTTAATCCGTTTTAAAGGCAGACTATTTGACGTCCCTCTATAAACCCATTAAACTAATTCCTGAATTTTATAGCCTGATTACATGTCAAATGGTCCAACTTTTAAAATATTCAATATAATTTTTGCTAAATATTCAACGATGTTGGGATACGACATGGCAATTACCTCTGCTATATTTCAAGTGAATCGGTTCATATTTGACGGCAAAATCGATGAAAAATATGTGCTACAGATTTATCAAACTAATTGTGGCCCGGGGTAGGCCTATAACTATGGCGCCTAAATCAATGGAGAATTGAGCTCAAGGAAGCATCAAATGGTATCAAGGGAGCATAAAACGATATAAAAATCACCAGCAATCAGGTGGTTCAGAGCCGAAGCTTTGAGTCGGCTACTGACCGCCATATCTCACAGATATGGTGAAAATGTTACACCAAAAAGCTGAGAAAATGATCCGACTTGGGACATGCCTATTTTTCATAAATACAATTATTTTTCGCCAATTAACCCTTTCACCGCCAAATTATTCAATTCCAATTTTCGCCCACTTGAAGTTGTGTCTCGCTGACGCGATCCACAACTTTAAGTGAGTGAAAATTATTCAGATTTGACAAAAAAACAAACAAACAATTCAGCAGCACAAGGGTTAACCTATAAATCGCTGAAATATATTTAGAAACCAAAGGGTTATGTTTAATTTGAAATCATCATAAATGTCTTATTCAGCTCTTTCTGATTCATTTGAATACCTATGTTTTGGGCTTACGGTCATTATAAATAGTTTAATTATTTTAAAGCGGGTATCGACATTAGATGTCAGAATTTCTTTTTCTGTAATATTTAATACTCGCAAGTTAGATATAAACATCCCCACATGTAAATGGTGTAGTTGTTCTAAAGCTGAAGCGAGGGAGATTATTTGTGACTCGCCATGCGAAAAGGTAGGCCTACATCCCGGCGGCTTTGTTAGAATCATTTGAAATTTTATTTTAATGATTAAAACTCGTGGCGCCAGGATAGCTCATTGGTAGCATGGTTGACTCAGAGCCCTTTGGAGTCAATATGCAGTGACCCAAACTGTTCAAATTCGTGGGATAATGACAACCGAAAAGTAGTTAAATAAAATGGCCAAAACTTATTTTCAAGTCTTACGCGATATAATAATTTTATAATGTTTCATGCATAATTTAGTTATTATTGCGTGGTGTGATTCTCGCTTCGGCACAGACCATCATGTTTTGTCTAGCTGTGTTGCATTTCTTTTTGTGTCAAGTATTACGCAATATAATAAAAATGTTTCAAGTGCTAAGAACGCTAAGCTCGTTTCTAAAGCTGTGGGTGGAAATTAGATAACTTGGCGGGCAAAGGGTTAACCTTAGAAGCGCTGAATTAATTTGTAAAAACATCACGACCAAAGGCTTTTTTTTCAATTTGAAATCATCATAAATGTCTTAGTTAGCTCTTTCTGATTCATTTGAATACCTATGGTATGGGTGTATGGCCAATAGAAATATATTTACTCTTACAGCGTGCGGATCGACTTTAGTCGTCAGAATCTGACGTCCACAAACCATGATTACACGTAGGCCCTATAAGGGTTGAAAGAGTCGCCCACAATGAAATATTAATTATGCTTGAGAAAATGTCAAATACCTTTATAAATCTCATATCACAATGAATACCATTAAAACATGATGTAAATTGGTAATAATTACACCATAAACCAATAAATTAAATTCAGTGTTTATTTCAAAATTGGAATAGGGTGTCTTTTGAGCCATGAGGGTGATTGCGACAGGGTCAGATTTTGACAATGCCGGAGGCACACCCCTATCCCTACTACTAAGGCGAGTAGCCCCCCCCCCCCCTGGAACTTGAACCACTACGTGGTTTTGGTGCGGGAAACAAAATGATAGACCCACATGTTATCTTGGCAATGCCTTTTAATTTTATTTAAAGAAGGAGCCATTTATATTACCGAAATACCCAGTTTTTATTATGGCAATGCCACCTAACATGATTTTAGTTGTTTATCATACCATGTATATTGTCATTTATGATTTTAACAAACTAACATTCTTGTATATACATGTACATATATCTCTCTTATTACTATGACAAATAAGTCTGTAATGACTTTTATTTCTGTCAATAAAATATCTGTCTGTCTGTCTGTCTGTAATCTTCACTCACTTGAAGTTGTGAATCGCGGTAGCGAGACACAACTTCAAGTTGGTGAAGATTGAAATTAGCGTGCAAAGGGTTAAAATAATCGCTTACAATGAAATATTTTCTGCTTAAGAAAATGTCAAATAAATTTATAAATCTCATATCACAATGCATAGCGTTAATGATCAACAGCACACAAATAAACCTTATAAAGGTTAGAATGTGGATTAATTCCTGATTAGCAGGTTTCACAATAAGCGACAATCATCACACGACTATTTAACCCTTGTGATGCTAGGTCCGCACATGTATACACGTCTCAAGCATTTTTAACCATTTGATCACTAAGTGCGACAACAGTATTTTTAAATCCGTTTTAAAGGCAGACTATTTGACGTCCCTCTATAAACCCATTAAACTAATTCCGGTATTTTATAACCTGATTACATGTCAAATGGTCTAGCTTTTGAAATGTTCAATATATTTTTTGCGAAATATTCAACGATGTTGGGATACGACATGACAATTACCTCTGCTATATTTCAAGTAAATCGTGCTAATAAAAAATGTTCACACAAATATATTCGGCATCGGCGGTCAAAGGGTTAAAGCTTCAAACGAGAAAAAAAAACAATTCAGCAGCACAAGGGTTAACCTATAAATCGCTGAAATATATTTAGAGACCAAAGGGTTATGTTCAATTTGAAATCATTATAAATGTCTTATTCAGCTCTTTCCGACTCATTTGAATACCTATGTTATGGGCTTACGGTCATTATAAATAGTTTAATTCTTTTAAAGCGGGGATCGACATTAGCTGTCAGAATTTCTTTTTTTGTAATATTTAATACTCGCAAGTTAGAAATAAACATCCTTCATCCCCACATGTAAATGGTGTAGTTGTTCTAGAGCTGAAGCGGGAGAGATTATTTGTAACCCGCCATGCGAAAAGGTAGGCTTTGTTAGAATCATTTGAAATTTTTTTTAATGATGAAAACTCGTGGCGCCAGGATAGCTCATTGGTAGCATGGTTGACTCAGAGCCCTTTCGAGTCAATATGCAGTGACCCAAACTGTTCAAATTCGTGGGATAATTACAACCAAAAAGTAGGCCCCTAGAATCGATTTGCGCAGCATCAAAAACTAATCAAATAAAATTACCAAAACTTTAAAATTGACATGTAAACAGCCATTGAAACGTTTAGAAACCATAACTAGAGGAAAAAGTAAAAAATATCATCAAAAGAAAAGTAATAAAGATTTTTCGAAAATTCGTTCAGCTAATAAAAGAGGAAGGACACAGTCACTGCAAACAATCTCATTAAATGTTCAGTATTTGTTATGTATCATTAATGTGAAGTCAAGGTCATGGCCAGGTGTGTAAGCAGTTCTGTCCTTGTTATATGGTATCTCATGGAATATATGAATAATCAGGATATTGCATAAATAATGAATACACTCAGTGAAAGTGACACATGAGACTCACAGCCAAATATGACACCTTCAACCAATGTTGTTTTAATGTTGGGCCAGCGTCGGAGACGGTGGGCCACAATAAAACAACATTGGATCATCGTCTCGTGTTTGATGGGTTGCTGATATCCAGCAGTAAGTCGGCCATTTTGAATAATGTAATGTGTTTTGACGTGATATTTTAGCAGAAGCCGCATTACCACTCTGGTCTTTGAGTTTCAGAGAGACAAAATATGTTGTTTCTAATATTTCTTCCCTGCTCACTCGTAATTATTGTAATAATATTGTGGGGGGAGCCACCATGACCGAGAGGTAGCGGCTCGACTTCAAACCGCCAGGGTTCGAATTTGCACAAAGATGGCCTAAACCTCATTCATTTCATTCCATTTTCAAAGCCATGTTTCATCTCTGGGAAGGCTCTTTCCCACTTTGTGACATTACGACATTTGTGCACCAATTCTCCAAAACTAATAGTAGTAGTATTGCATTCATTCATTCATAAAGCTGGTTGTAAAAGATGATAAATTATGACGTCATAGATTAAACCTATTTCATTCATTTATAAAGGTGGGTAGATCTAATAACAGTGCACAACAGTTGTGAAACTATGACGTCATAAAGTAATCTTCCATTTAGGTAGGTCAAATGTACTTACGCAGTCTTTATACGTCACAATCTGACGTCTATATACGCCAGATTCTGATGTATAAAGATGGTCCCAGCAATGCAAGATATAAAATATTTGTAATTGCCTTAGACCCATAACATAGGTATTGAAGTGAAGCGGAAAGAGTTTACAAAGACATGTATTTATGATTTTTTTTTTTTTTTTATTCAAACATATTTATACAGGGTAAAACATTATTTTTGTTTAATGATGATTTCCCTTTGGCTTCCATGGTTTATGCAGGATATTCGAGGGCTGTAGAGGTTAAAACGCTTTTCCTTAGAATGAAATTCTGTAAGCATAGCCTGGGTTTTGATTAACCATGCTACCGCGGAACTGACTTTAGACGTCAGAATCTGATGTCCACAGACGTCAGATTCTGACGTCTAAAGTCGGTCACCCGTGCTGTAAAAATTAAAAAAAAATTATAATGGCCGTAGACCCATAACATCCACAACATGGGTATTCAAATGAAGCGGAAATAGCTAACTAAGACATTTGTGATGATTTCAAATTGAAAAACTCTTTGGTCTCCATGTTTTTTACAAAAATCTTATAGTTCAGCGTCATATGGGGTTAAAGGTCATTGACCTGGAGGAAAGTTTGTGTCGAGCTGTCAGCTTTTAATGATTACAAACTCGTGGCGCCAGGATAGCTCATTGGTAGCATGGTTGACTCAGAGCCCTTTCGAGTCAATATGCAGTGACCCGAACTGTTCAAATTCGTGGGATAATTACAACCAAAAAGTAGGCCCCTAGAATCGATTTGCGCAGCATCAAAAACTAATCAAATAAAATTACCAAAACTTTTTTTTTGGGGGGGGGGGGCAGTGACAGCCATTGAAACGTTTAAAAATTATAACTAGATTAAAAAAAATAAAAATATCATCAAACGAAAAGTAATAAAGATTTTTCGAAAATTCGTTCAGCTAATAAAAGAGGAAGGACACAGTCACTGCAAACAATCTCATTAAATGTTTAGTATTTGTTATGTATCATTAATGTAAAGTCAAGGTCATGGCCAGGTGTGTAAGAAGTTCTGTCTTTGTTATATGGTATCTTATGGAATATATGAATAATCAGGATATTGCATAAATAATGAATACACTTAGTGAAAGTGACACATGAGACTCACAGCCAAATATGACACCTTCAACCAATGTTGTTTTAATGTTGGGCCAGCGTCGGAGACGGTGGGCCAACAATAAAACAACATTGGATCATCGTCTCGTGTTTGATGGGTTGCTGATATCCAGCAGTAAGTCGGCCATTTTGAATAATGTAATGTGTTTTGACGTGATATTTTAGCAGAAGCCGCATTACCACTCTGGTCTTTGAGTTTTAGAGAGACAAAATATGTTGTTTCTAATATTTCTTCCCTGCTCACTCGTAATTATTGTAATAATATTGTGGGGGGAGCCACCATGACCGAGAGGTGGCGGCTCGACTTCAAACCGCCAGGGTTCGAATTTGCACAAAGATGGCCTAAACCTCATTCATTTCATTCCATTTTCAAAGCCATGTTTCATCTCTGGGAAGGCTCTTTCCCACTTTGTGACATTACGACATTTGTGCACCAATTCTCCAAAACTAATAGTAGTAGTATTGCATTCATTCATTCATAAAGCTGGTTGTAAAAGATGATAAATTATGACGTCATAGATTAAACCTATTTCATTCATTTATAAAGGTGGGTAGATCTAATAGCAGTGCACAACAGTTGTGAAACTATGACGTCATAAAGTAATCTTCCATTTAGGTAGGTCAAATGTACTTACGCAGTCTTTATACGTCACAATCTGGCGTCTATATACGCCAGATTCTGATGTATAAAGATGGTCCCAGCAATGCAAGATATACAATATTTGTAACTGCCTTAGACCCATAACATAGGTATTGAAGTGAAGCGGAAAGAGTTTACAAAGACATGTATTTATGATTTTTATTTTTTATTTTTATTCAAACATATTTATACAGGGTAAAACATTATTTTTGTTTAATGATGATTTCCCTTTGGCTTCCATGGTTTATGCAGGATATTCGAGGGCTGTAAGGGTTAAAACGCTTTTCCTTAGAATGAAATTCTGTAAGCATAGCCTGGGTTTTGATTAACCATGCTACCGCGGAACTGACTTTAGACGTCAGAATCTGATGTCCACAGACGTCAGATTCTGACGTCTAAAGTCGGTCACCCGTGCTGTAAAAATTAAAAAAAATTATAATGGCTGTAGACCCATAACATCCACAACATGGGTATTCAAATGAAGCGGAAATAGCTAACTAAGACATTTGTGATGATTTCAAATTGAAAAACTCTTTGGTCTCCATGTTTTTTACAAAAATCTTATAGTTCAGCGTCATATGGGGTTAAAGGTCATTGACCTGGAGGAAAGTTTGTGTCGAGCTGTCAGCTTTTAATGATTACAAACTCGTGGCGCCAGGATAGCTCATTGGTAGCATGGTTGACTCAGAGCCCTTTCGAGTCAATATGCAGTGACCCGAACTGTTCAAATTCGTGGGATAATTACAACCAAAAAGTAGGCCCCTAGAATCGATTTGCGCAGCATCAAAAACTAATCAAATAAAATGACCAAAACTTTAAAATTGACATGTAAACAACCAATGAAACGTTTATAAACCATAACTAAATTTAAAAAAATAAAAATATCATCAAACGAAAAGTGATAAAGATTTTTCGAAAATTCGTTCAGCTAATAAAAGAGGAGGGACACAGTCACTGCAAACAATCTCATTAAATGTTTAGTATTTGTTATGTATCATTAATGTGAAGTCAAGGTCATGGCCAGGTGTGTAAGCAGTTCTGTCTCTGTCATATGGTATCTTATGGAATATATGAATAATCAGGATATTTCATAAATAATGAGTACACTCAGTGAAAGTGACACATCAGAATCACGGCCAAGCATTACACCTTCAACCAATGTTGTTTTAATGTTGAGCCAGCATCGGAGACGGTGGGCCAACAATAAAACAACATTGGATCATCGTCTCGTGTTTGATGGGTTGCTGATATCCAGCAGTAAGTCGGCCATTTTGAATAAGGTAATGTATTTTGACGTGATATTTAAGCAGAAGCCGCATTACCACTCTGGTCTTTAAGTTTCAGAGAAACAAAATATGTTGTTTCTAATATTTCTCCCCCTCTCACTCGTAATGATTGTAATAATATTGTGGGGAGCCTCCTTGACCGAGAGGTAGCGGGCTCGACCTCAGACCGCCAGGGATCAATTTCGAATACTCTGTCTGGAGGGCAGTGTCATCTCATTCATCTCACTGTCCTCAGGAGGTTCTCTTGGCCTAGTTTAGCCTAAAATGCACAAAGATGACCTAAAACCTCATTCATTTCATTTCATTTTCAAAGACATGTTTCAACTCTGAGAAGGCTCTTTCCCACTTTGTGACATCACCACATTTGTGCACCAAGTCTTTAAAACCTGCATACTAGTAGTAGTATTGCATTCATTCATAATGCTGGTTGTAAAACTTCACAGATGATAAATTATGACGTCATAGATTGAACCTATTTCATTCATTCATAAAGGTAGGGGTAGATCTAGTAACAGTGCACAACAGTTGTGAAACTATGACGTCATAAAGTAGTCTTCAATTTAGGTAGGTCAAATGTACTTACGCAGTCTTTATACGTCACAATCTGACGTCTATATACGCCAGATTCTGATGTATAAACATGGTCCCAGCAATGAAGGACATACAATATTTGTAATTGCCTTAGACCCATAACATAGGTATTGAAGTGAAGCGGAAAGAGCTAACTAAGAAATGTATTTATGTATTTTTTTACTTTTTTTATGCAAACTTATTTATGCAAGGTAAAACATTATTTTTGTTTAATGATGATTTCCCGTTGGTTTCCATGGTTTATGCAGGATATTCCAGAGTTATAAAGGTTAAAACGTTTTTACTTAGAATGATATTCTGTAAGCATAGCCTGGGTTTTGATTAACCATGCCACCGCGGAACTGACTTTAGACGTCAGAATCTGATGTCTACAGACGTCAGATTCTGACGGCTAGAGTCGGTCACCCGCACTGTAAAAATAAAAAAAATTATAATGGCCGTAGACCCATAATATCCACAACATAGGTATTCAAATGAAGTGGAAATAGCTAACTGAGACATTTGTGATGATTTCAAATTAAAAAAATCTTATAGTTTAGCGTCATATGGGTTAAAGGTCATCGACTTGGAGGAAAGTTTGTGTCGAGCTGTCAGTTGTTATATAATATAATGGCCGTTGACCCATAACATCAAATAGACAATAGACAATAGACAATAGTTTATTAAACTCAGGCCATACATGGCTTGGAGTATGCAATGGTACGTAACACTAGTCAATAATAAAGGTAATAATACATAGTAATAAAAGAAAATATTTAAATACATAGATAAATATAATACAGAAAATAATGTGAGGTAGTGAGGTACAATGATTAAATGTAACATAATTATGTTTTAAATACCATATATATCCAAAACATAGATATTCAAATGAAGCGGAAATAGCTAACTAAGACATTTGTGATGATTTCAAATAGAAAAACTCTTTGGTCTCCATATTTTATACAAAAATCGTATAGTTCAGCGTCATATGGGGTTAAAGGTCATTGACCTGGAGTTTGTGTCGAGCTGTCAGTTGGTTCATGCCCGTCTTTCAAACAGACAGTGAAACCTAAACCTCCGTGAATTAGCATAACCTCATTAGCATACTGTTTCCCGGATGTCGCTTAAAAAAGCTAGTCACGTATAATGAGGACGTATGAGATCGGCTGAGGTCGGCAAGGTTCGGGACTCGAGTGGCGATGCTGGGGGGAGAGGCTCCCTCAGGGATTCACTCCCACAGGGATCCATCTAATCTCCCTGGAGACCCACGCACAGGGGACATCTGGTGGCAGATTGACGCACTACATCACACCAACACGAAGCATAATAACCATTCAAGTTCTGAATTACCTTTGACATTTATAAAATTAGTTTATCTATTTATATCTGGGTATTGTATATATAGGTTTAATTGACGGTTTACATGTCAAATTTACCCCTTGAAGCACTGACATATTTTTTGTATAAACCATGGGACCCAAAGGTTTTTTTTTAAATTTTAAATCATCATATATGACTTAATTAGCTATTTCTATTTATTTTTAATACCTATGTTATGGGTCTATGGGTAATATAAATATTTCCATTCTTAGGCCTACAAAGCGGGGATCGACTTCAGACGTCAGAATCCGACAAAATGTTGTTTTAATGTTGTCCAACCGTCTTCGGCCAATATAGTTAGTAATATAGTTATACGTCACAATCTGACGTCTGTAGACGTCAGATTGTGACGTATAAAGTCGGTCCCCACACTGAAAGGACTGAACTTTATCCCAGACCCATATTGTGATACTGTAGATCTGGTAATATTCGTCAGGTTTTAATTTTCGCGAATTTCGCAAGGAGAACAAATTCGCGAATTCAAGAATCCAGCTAAAATTATTATTATATTAGCGCTACTAAAGAAAAATAAAAATTCTAAATTTCGTGAAAAGGCCTAAAATTAGAAATTCGCGAAAATTTGAACACGTGAATAACCTGATCTACAGTATTTGGTTCTAGGGCTATTACACCACCTACTCATCTCATCTAATCTGTTACTAAAGTTTCATATTTCCACACAACTTAGATGTTTGGAGATCATCACGTGATTCTGCTAAATAAAATCATAGATATATAGAGATCACTATATCTCTGATTAAAACAGTGTCGTCCGCATGCATGAGTAAATATCATAAAAAAAGTAATTATGTGAACCCTTGACCTGCAATGTTTTCAGCTGGCAATCTAATACAAGCATGGGGGATGGGGACTTCACCAAGTAGCATTCAAAAGAGTTTCTGGTGATGTCACTGGAAACAGAATTGCTCTATTTAATAGCTTTTCTTGGGCAACATCTGTATTATTCAGCCATGTTTTTCAGCTACTTAATCAATTATTTAAATAATTAATGTATTAATTACCTAAGTGAGGAGAATGCTTACTCCAGACCTTTTGTGATATTGGTCTCTAGTGCTATCGCTATCATACCTCTGCACTAATTAGCTAGTAATTGCACTCTGAAATTTAATCAAGTTAGAAATAACAACATGAATGGTAGAAATCAAGATTTCATCACATAAAGCGGTGAGTTATCCTATTCAAATTTCCGGCCACTTGAAGTTGTGTCTCTCTACCGCGGCCCACAATTAAAGTGGGTGAAAATTACTCACATTTGATTAATTTTGAACCAAATATTTGCAAATCTTGATGTTTAAAAATTCGTTTACCATAAACTGTGATTTAATCAATCAAGCAGATTAACCCTTAAAGCGCGAGGATCGACTTTAGTCGTCAGAATCTGACGTCTGTAGACGTCAGATTCAGGGCCTGTATTCTCGTACAAGTTACGATATATCGTAGGCTTCTGATTGGTCGTAATGGCCAATCAGAAGCCTACGATATATCGTAACTTGTATGAGAATACAGGCCCTGACGACTAAAGTCAATCCCCGCCCTGTAAGAGTGGACATATTTCTAATGGCCGCAGACCCATAACATAGGTATTCAAATGAATCGGAAAGAGCTAAATAAAACATTTATGATGATTTCAAATTTAAACAAACCTTTTGGTCCCCATGATTTCACAAAATTAATCCAGCGCTTCAAGGGTTGAGAACGACGATGTATTCGTGATCAGCAGTGAAAGGGTTAAATAAGTAATGATAGCTAAATGATTGTAGGCCATAGAGTGCTAAATAAATACTAATCTAACCCTCACAGCGCTAAAATACTTTCGTTTAAGCCATGAAGACCAAAGGGTTATTTTATTTTGAAATCATCATAAATGTCTTAGTCAGCTCTTTCCGATTCATTTGAATAACTATGTTATCGGTCTACCGCCATTAAACATAAAATTATTTTTACTCTCACAGTGCGAGGATTGACTTTAAAGATCGACTTTAGTCGTCAGAATCTGACGTCCACAGCACTGTAAGGGTTAAGACAGCTAAATGTATTGATATACTTGAGATGAGCAAGTAATATAATGACATTCTGTGTAGTCCTCACGTACAGGGTAATGTGTGTAGATACAAATTCAGGGCTCAAAATAGTGCCATTCCTCTAGTCCGGTACTGCCACAAAATGTGCAGGAATGGCTACATTCCGATGAGCTTGCAAATATAAGGGCCGTCCTAGGACAAAGGTCCTCTTTGAAATGTCAGTTTTTACTCAGGAATGGCAGTTTTCTTGACTATAGCCAGTCCCGAAGATTGACATGCCGTCAACGTTTATATCTACTCATCTAACAAATATATTAATGAATGGAATTTTAGGTCGCCTTTGTGGGAATATAGGCTAAACTGGGCCAGGAGAACCCACTGAGGATGAATAAGTGAATGAGATGACACTGAAATTCGTGATCTGGTGGTCTGAGGCAGAGCATGCTACCTCTCGGTCACAGAAGCTCCCCACAATACTGAATCTTTACGAGTAAGTGGAGAAGAAACATTTTTTTCTTTTAAATTTGAATGCCAGAGCAGGGTCAGAACCCGCAATCTCCGACTTTTTCCGAGCAACCGGCTTTAACCACTGCGCCAGAACCCCCACCCATATAAAAAATATATAGATTGATAAACTCTCTATAGCTATAGATCGATCGGATATGAGTATCTGCCTAATGTCAATATATGGTTCACAGGTGCTTGTGACCGTCAGAGGGCGGGGGCCCTGGTGAAGTGATTAAAGCTGCCTGAATGGAAAGTCGGAGATCGCGGGTTCGAACCTCACTCTGGCTCAAAGGAACAATATGTTTCTTTCCTGCCCATTCGTAAATATACAACATTTGGATTGATTAATTTGGCCAGTGTAAAGATTAGATCTAGCTTTTAAAATGTCATTTACAACTTGATTTCCTATCTGACTCACCTTGATTTCTTATAAATGTTTTATTATTTCAGTGCGGGGATCGACTTTAGACGTCATAATCTGACTGGCGTATAAAGTCTATCCCCGCATTAAAATGATTGACAAAGGAATAAAATAAAAAAAATGAAAACTGCTCTGGAAATATCACATGACTATCAGGTACACAAATATATAGTTAATTCCGCACGACAACGCCTAATTTCGCAGGCAATTTTATGTTTTTATTTGGTATTTCAAGTTCATATTAAAACACACTCATGACTACGATATGTCAGATAAGAAAACGGGAAATTAGAATAGAAATATTATATTTGATTGTTTTATTATTGTTTATTTGATAGGTGATATTTTTAATTCCAGTTATTTTATATTCCAGTTATTTTATATTCCCGTTGATATACATAGGTCATAGTGTCCACCAATAAAATATATTTACTAAATAGAGCTTATATAGGATAAATCGGAAAAAATAGTTTAGTTTTAAACTATTTTCTTTCTACTTTAAAAAAAAAAAAATTCAAATCTGATGTTATTGAATTATGAAGGTATATAATAATTATGTTTTTTTTAAATCATATTTTTTATCGGACTAGCAAAGTTCATTTGAGATATTAACACATTGTGTTTGATCGATTTCAGTACATTTTGTATTGCCACATATTCCCATAAAGGTGTGGCGAGGTCAAACGGGCCGAAATCGCAAAGTCCCCCCCCCCCCCGTAAAAAACTTAATCGTGCAAATGCCAACCCAATTTCAACCGATATAAGAACATCTTCAAATGGTCAGAAAAATTATAAAAAATCTCTAGATGCTATATTAATGAACGCTAGGAGTGTTAAGACAGTGAATAGCAAGGTGAACAAATTAGCAGATCTCTCTAGTAAGCCTGACTGACTGTGATATACTGTGTATAACTGAAACATGGCTAAACGACAAAGTGGCAAATGCATAAATTTTACCAGATAGTTTTAATATATTTAGACGTGATCGTAATAATGGGAAGACAGGTGGAGGTATTTTACTTACTGTGAAACAAAACATCACAGCCAACGTGATATATTTATTAACATCAGTGCTCTGGGGGTTAAAACACATAACGCATAATGTAGTTGACATCAGTGATCTAGGGGTTAAACACAGAATACCTACTGTAGTCAACATCATTGCTCTAGGGGTTAAAACACGAATGCCTACTGTAGTTGACATTAGTGTTCTAAGGGTTAAAACACAGAATGTCTACTGTAGTCGACATCAGTGATATAGGGGTTAAAACACAAAATATCTACTGTAGTTGACATCAGTTCTCTACGGGTTAAAACACAGAATGTCTACTGTAGTTGACATCAGTGATCTAGGGGTTAAACACTGAATGCCTACTGTAGTCGACATCAGTGCTCTAGGGGTTAAGACACAGCATTTCTACTGTAGTCGACATCAGTGCTCTAGGGTTTAAAACACAGAACATTTACTGTAGGTGGCATTAGTGATCTAGGGGTTAAAACACTGAATGTTTACTGTAGGTGGCATCAGTGCTCTAGGGGTTAAAACACAGAATGTCTACTGTAGTTGACATCAGTGCTCTAGGGGTTAAAACACTGAATGTCTACTGTAGTTGACATCAGTGCTCTAGGGGTTAAAACACTGAATGTCTACTGTAGTTGACATCAGTGCTCTAGGGGTTAAAACACAGAATGCCTACTGTAGTCGACTCTAGGGATTAAAACACAGAATACCTACTTTAGTTGACATCAGTACACTGGGATTTGAAACACAGAATGTCTACTGTACTTGACATCAGTGCTCTAGGGGTTAAAACACAGAATGCCTACTGTAGTTGACATCAGTGATCTAGGGGTTAAAATACAGAATGTCTACCGTAGTTGACATCAGTGCTCTAGGGGTTAAAATACAGAATGTCTACTGTACTTGACATCAGTGCTCTAGGGACTAAAACACAGAATGTCTACTGTAGTTGACATCAGTGCTCTAGGATTTAAAATACAGAATACCTACCGTAGTTGACATCAGTGCTCTAGGGGTTGAAGCAGCATGTTGATCACACACTCTGACATTAGTGTATTATCATGAAGTCCTTGTTTCATAATAACCTGATAACAGACTCTGTGCGATACAGAGTCTGTAATCATTGACATTCGTAAAGTTGTGCCCTAAAAATCAGGTGCGCGGACGATCGATTGCACAATGAATTTATGCGTCATTTTTTGATCAATGATTTTATTTTATGATGACAGATTTACATTGCATTGGACGTGGGGATTTAAAGGTGTTCTATCACCCCTTAATAGTATGATTACTTTTGTGACAAATAAATCAAAGTTGCCACAAGATGGGGCACAAGTATTTCCTTATATGGGGTGATTGGCTATCATGTGACCCTCTGAGAGGGTCACATGATAGCCAATCACCCCATATAAGGACATAATTAGTCATACCGTATAAGGGGTGATAGATCACCTTTAAACGCCAGTCTTTGGAGGTAACTGTATCATTTGAAAATGTTTACCTTCACATTTCTCATGAAATCGTTGATCTCGGCGTAAACTGACTACCAGCATACAAAACCACAGCTTTTGCTATGATGTCCATCTCGGACACCAACCCATCTATTGGCGTCAAACTCTGTTTCAGCCTAGTTCACTGATGAACCCCCCCGCGCCCAGGAAATCTCCTCTTTGACCCATCATGTGCTCAGTGTTCTGTCAATAGGTCAACCTGCTCACAGCGTAGGTCAAGTGTAGGTCAAGTAGTCACATACACACCCTTTATGTACCGAAGGCGCATTGTATTAACTCTTATTCGTTTCTATTTTTCATTCATTTCAAGGTAGAATTGATAACGCTAATTCCAGCTTGAAATTAAAAAAAAATATATCTCCCATATTGAATTATCTGATTTCTGATCATTTCATGTCACGTGGTGCTAAATTATCAATCAGCACCCGTCATTCAGTTTCGGTGTCTAGTACTACACTTGGGCCAGTCTGGCCTATACTGTCCCAGCAACACAAGGGTTAGCCCTATGTATGAACCTTGAAGACCAAAGGTCGCTTTAAATGTGCACGCGCTAATTGACCAGGAGTAGAGATTAGAATCAAGTTCCGTGGTAAGAGATATCATGTCAGAGATATAAGGCCAACAAGAAGACTCTCAACATTTCAAAGTGGGGCATTTTTTCGGAATTTTTCGTGGGGATTTCGACCCCAGAATTAAACAAATATGTGTAAAAAATCAACGGCATATTCATGTTCATGAATATTGAACGCTTGCAGTGGGGGACCAAACTTAGTCGACAGGATCTGACGTCTGTAGGATGCTTTCGAATTGATTAAAAACCATTGATCTCCATGATTTATACATAATTAATTCAGCTTTGTGAGGGTTAAAATGAAATAAATCAGCTGGTTTAAATATAACAGTATGACTTCTTAACCCCCAGAATACTGATAGTACTCATGTGTTTTATTAGCACCCTTTGGTCTCTACGTTATGCTTAACCCCCAGAATACTGATAGTACTTCTGTGTTGTATTAGCACCTGTACAGCCAGCTGGTAACAATAACATATTGAGACATGCTAGAAAGTAAGTGGATAGAGTGAGTGAGTGAGTGAGTGAGTGAGTGAGTGAGTGAGTGAGTGAGTGAGTGAGTGAGTGAGTGAGTGAGTGAGTGAGTGAGTGAGTGAGTGAGTGAGTGAGTGAGTGAGTGAGTGAGTGAGTGAGTGAGTGAGTGAGTGAGTGAGTGAGTGAGTGAGTGAGTGAGTGAGTGAGTTGAGTGAGTGAGTGGGTGGGTGGGTGAGTGAGTGAGTGAGTGAGTGAGTGAGTGAGTGAGTGAGTGAGTGAGTGAGTGAGTGAGTGAGTGAGTGAGTGAGTGAGTGAGTGAGTGAGTGAGTGAGTGAGTGAGTGAGTGAGTGAGTGAGTGAGTGAGTGAGTGAGTGAGTGAGTGAGTGAGTGAGTGAGTGAGTGAGTGAGTGAGTGAGTGAGTGAGTGAGTGAGTGAGTGAGTGAGTGAGTGAGTGAGTGAGTGAGTGAGTGAGTGAATGAGTGAGTGAGTGAGTGATATTTGAAATACTGTATGAACAAAGCCTATCACGATACAGCCGCTTACAGCATTGATAACAGCTACAATTTATTAGAATAATCATCGTCACGAAGGGCCTTGTGAACAAGGATGTTATTTATCGCCCACGACAGCAGTTATAGAAGCCTTTCAAGCATTTCACCTTATACGGCTAAACCCTTTCAGCGCGTGGATCGTCTTTATACGTCAGAATCTGACGTCTGTAGACGTCAGATTATGACGTACATGTATAAAGACGATCCCCGCACTTAAATAAATAAAACAATTCTAATGGCTGTAGACCCATTACATGGGTATTCAAATGAATCAGAAAGAGAACTGACTAAGACATTTATGATGATTCCAAATAAATAAAATCATTTAATCACCATGGTTAATGCACAAATATTTCAGCATTTTAAGAGTCAAACAACAGTCGTGATCGCGGACGATTATCTGGTTTCAATTTCAGTTGTTCTCATCACGAAACTGCTGTGCATTAAATTTCCGTAGGTTGATATGAACTCTCCATCTGATGAATTATATGCAAACGGAGCTCATGTGAGTGCGATATTGGAAAATACAGCACTCGTCAACCTTATTTATTGGACGACTGTTCTATTGTCCAATAAAGCACGAAAAATGAACAACGTTCGTATTTTCTCAAACGATCAAGTCACACGTGACATCAGTGTCAAACATGCCGTACACGTAATGGCTCTTTTTCATTCTTTTTAGGCTGTCCAAATGATATTTGTCAGTTTGTCTAGTCATATTAAAAACGCCTCTCGGTAGATGGCAAGCCAAAGAAAAGAGGTCCTAAATAGATTAAATGGAGTGAATGTCATAATAGCTTCCTTGCTCAATTGCTTGCATGTTTCCTTCCTTTCTGCTGCACTGCTCATATGCTCTTGGGGCCCTAGGGTAGTGGTTAGCACCGCTGCCTTTCACGCCAGAGTTCGGGGTTCGGTTCCCGGTCACGGCGGTTTGAAAGAAACAAAAATGTTTCTTCCCCATCCACGTGTGAAAGTCAGCATTGTGGGGAGCCTCAGTGACCGAGAGGTAGCGAGCTCGGCCTCAGACCGCCATGGCTCGAATTTCGAATCCTGTGTCTGGAGGACAGTGTCATCTCAATCATCTCACCATCCTTAGGAGGTTCTCCTGGCCCAGCTTAGCCTATATGTGCACAAAGGTGGCCTAAAGCCCTATTCATTTCATATGTTTTTTTGTTTCCTTAGTTTATTCGTTTATATCCTTCCTACAGTCAGTCATTGATTCATTGATTCATCTATTGATTGATTGATTGATTGATTGATTGATTGATTGATTGATTGATTGATTGATTGATTGATTGATTAATTGATTGATTGATTGATTGATTGATTGATTGATTGATTGATTGATTGATTGATTGATTGATTGATTGATTGATTGATTGATTGATTGATTGATTGATTGATTGATTGATTGATTGATTGATTGATTGATTGATTGATTGATTCATTCATTCATTAATTCATTCATTCATTCATTCATTCATTCATTCATTCATTCATTCATTCATTCATCATTCGTTTAAATAGTTTAGATGTGCAAGACTAATTATGCTGTGAATCATATTTTCAAAGATTTGCATTTTGAATAGAACGTAATTTATAGAATAGATTTTTTTTTTTAACTTCTCATTATATAAACACAACTCTTGCTTTTTTCTAAGCATGCCTCTACCAATAATACATTTTTGTCTAGATCGTGATTGGTGATAGGCCAATTAGGGTCACGATAAAGACCTTCATCAAGCTTATGAGACGTGTGAACAGGAGTGAAGGTTGAATCTGAATCTCATTTTCAGGTCCCCGCGTTTGCTGTCCCAGATGATGGAGGGGTCGTGACGGTTGGTGTAACAGGTTTTTATCTGACATTTTGTTTTTTTAGCCAGATGCCACCCTTTAGTGCCGAAGTGAGGATGTGTGGTGGTGACTGCAATGTTGTATAGATATATATGTTTGATTGATTGCTTAAAAATACAATTATATTTATAAGTTGATGCATACTTTTTATCAAAATGATTCATTATATCGAGGGGGGGTTGCCTAGGTGACATATATTTGTCTTAACTTGTCACGTTTTATACTTATATGTTATGATTGTACATGTTTTTTTGAAAAAATCTATATCTTGAATTTTGAACCAGTGGATACTCAGGTTGCTCTGTAAAATCAGTTTCTCAGCAGGCACAAAATATTGGCCCAATGTTCATTCACTGTTGGCCCGGCATGTCCAACAGTGAACAAGCATTGAGCTTACACCTCGTGCCTAAGATTCCAGGCTAGTGATAGGGAGAGCAAACAATGGTATCACAGATCGAAAAAATATAATATACATCAAGTTAATCGCCACTAGACATACTGTAGATCTGGTAATATTCACGAGGTTTTAATTTTCGCGAATTTCGCGGACAGGACAAATTCGCGAATTTAAGAATCTTACGAAAATTATTATTATAATAGCGCTACTAAAGAAAAATGAAAATTCTCGAATTCTAAGCTTCGTAAAAAGTCCAACTGCCCAACTTTCATGCAGAGTCGGTTCAACATTCCTAATGTCCTTTGCAATGATATATTTTGATACGGTTCAACATTCCTAATGTCCTTTGCAATGATATATTTTGATACCAGGTTCATTTCAATATAAATTACATTTCAAAGTATTAAATACCATGGATCGATTTATGTTATTTGTATTTTTACAATGGAGCCTTAGAAGTTCCATACATGAATAGATGTTTTTTGGATTGTAAAACTATATAACGCAGAATATTTCAAATACTTATTCATTTGGCACTAGTTCTAGTGGACAGTGAAATGAAAGTTTGTCAAAAAATGGCTTCAAAGTTAAGTGGTATAATTTATATTGTATATTTTTGTAACATGATGAATAACATGGGAGCGACTATATATCTACATAGGTGTCTCGCAATGTTGCTAATCATCATAGTTTGTAAAGTAATTCATGATTATCAGATTTCATAAGAGGGCTTAAACATTGTGTACGATACCCAACTTTTGAATTACTGAAGAATTGTATTGAATATATGATATCCTACTTTCATTATATTCATGATATCCTACTATTTCATTGTAGAAACAGTATGAAATGTTGATGCATATTTTTCAACACTAGGCCCTACTTATACACTACGTAGACCGTACTTCGATCCTGTATTAGTTCATGATCGCTGTCGCTACCTTTCCTCAATATATGTGCTACAGTGTCCCTATGGCACATACTGATACTGAGTGTATGTGAATGAGCGCGCAGCGCGTGGTTCAGCGCGTAATTAACCTTTAGAACACTGATGTCGACTACAGTAGACATTCTGTGTTTTATTAGCACCTGTATAATCAGTTATTAACAGCAAAATATGCTTTCAATCTTGATACACAGATATATGTTGGGACTTTAATTTCACAAATAGCACACATTTTCGGTCCCTTGAAGTTGTTGGTCGCGGTAGCGAAACACAACTTCAAGTGACCGAAAATTTAAATTGAATAGGTCAGTGATCTAAGGGTTAACGCCCCAGTAAACACAAAACATTTGTATAACATTTAAACTATGTCGGCCCAGTGTCGAAGACGTTGGGCCGTCGTTGTATAAATATTATACAAATATTTTTGTGTTTGCTGGGGTCGATACACTGGTTGCAACCTTAATTCGACGAGGCCGCCATTAACGTGATCATGTCATGTAGGAGAAGACTTGTGCGTTTACTCCTCCAGCTTTATTTTTATGGCCTATCAGTGTAGACTAATATACAATGTCATGTAGGAGAAGACTTGTGCGTTTGCTCCTGCAGCTTTATTTTATATGGCCTATCAGTGTAGACTAATATACAATGTCATGTAGGAGAAGCCTTGTGCGTTTGCTCCTGCAGCTTTATTTTATATGGCCTATCAGTGTAGACTAATATACAATGTCATGTAGGAGAAGCCTTGTGCGTTTGCTCCTGCAGCTTTATTTTATATGGCCTATCAGTGTAGACTAATATACAATGTCATGTAGGAGAAGCCTTGTGCGTTTGCTCCTGCAGCTTTATTTTATATGGCCTATCAGTGTAGACTAATATACAATGTCATGTAGGAGAAGCCTTGTGCGTTTGCTCCTGCAGCTTTATTTTATATGGCCTATCAGTGTAGACTAATATACAATGTGATGTAGGAGAAGTCTTGTGCGTTTGCTC
The DNA here is from genome assembly GCA_964017125.1 of Flabesymbios commensalis. Lineage (NCBI taxonomy): Eukaryota > Metazoa > Annelida > Polychaeta > Terebellida > Flabelligeridae > Flabesymbios > Flabesymbios commensalis. Next base: position 60,688,979 of record OZ024918.1, read on the forward strand.
CTGCAGGTTTATTTGATATGGCCTATCAGTGTAGACTAATATAAAATGTCATGTAGGAGAAAACTTGTGCGTTTACTCCTGCAGCTTTATTTTATATGGCCTATCTATCACCTCGCTCTTATTTTAGCCCCCCCCCCCTTAGGATGATTCCTCTGAGGTGTGTATTATGACGTTTTGTGATCTGAACCCAGGGAGTCATTTACATCAACCCTTTAAGTGTCAGAGGCTTTTTAACCTCTACGGTGTTGTCAACCACGTGTTCTTAATATTTTTGAAGCTGAAATTACAAAAGCAATTTTGAAAGTGACGGGATATTTTTATATTTATGAAAAAAATTATCAAGAATAGACACCTGAAACTTAATAATTATTTAATTAACTGAACATTCCCAATATGTGTTGCAGATTTCAGTGGTTTGAAAAAACGTAAATATATGGGCCTAGGACCAAAAGGTTAATCTGATTTTTTGGAACGATTTTCTTCTTAATATTTACCAATATCCAGATTTCAAATAGACATCCTACTGGTGCAAGATTACAGGTGTATTTTCGACGTAGAAGTAATTTTCATTTATTTGAAGGTGGCATTGCTGACGTAATTGCCCGCTTTAAATAAATTCAAATTATAAAGAAGAACACAGCATTCGCGTAGTAACTCTTCAACCCTTTCAGCGCCGGGACCGTCTTTATACGTCAGAATCTGACTTCTGTAGACGTCAGATTCTGACGTATAAAGGCGGTCCCCGCGCTGAAAGAATTAAAATATTTATAATGGCCGTGAATCCATAACATAGGTATTGAAATGAAGCGGAAGAGCTCACTAAGACATTTATGATGATTTCAAAATTAAAAAACCCTTTGGTCTCCATGGCTCACACAAACCTATTTCATCATTTTAACGGTTAACCAAATTTATTCCATATAAAATGGGTTTGAAATTGATCAAATAGTTTTAAAATACACTTTTATAAGGTTATGCAATTAATTTTTTTAGGATATATCTATTGTCTTAAATAACGTCATTTGGAGCTGGAATTTGCGATAGCTATTCCAAGTTTATTTACATGAAAAATAGAAACAGCAGCAGGTGGATTAAATATACGGCAATTTTCTTTATTTAATCATCCACTTCAAGTCATCTTTATCCATCACAATTCGAGTAATGGATGAATATTTAAATGCTAATTTCGGGAAAAGCTGCAGTAAAAACTGTTTCTATGACAACTGCCTGCGGCCGGTCTATAACGGCTTCTATTGACCTATATACGTGTTATGTATGAGATACTGGCACGTGGAAGGTTATCATTATGACCTCCAGACCTACCTCATGACCTTCAGGGCTTACTGAATGACCTGCGGGTTTAGCTTGACGACCTTGACGCCACCTGGTGATCACCTCTCTCACAAACACAGATTCTACATATTTGATAACCTTGGTATATCCTGAGGTCAGGACTATAAACCATCAGTCACCCCCCCCCCCCCAGCCCAGCCTGAACTGTACATCCTGACTACAGGCATTTACAAACTTATTTATATACCAGGCATCCGCATATTTATATGATACATATTTAGATATGATCAGTATGCAATCGGACTATGGTTAAATAATTGATTTATTGTAAGATGTATAATATAATAACATAATATAATAAGATCGACTTAAGACGTCAGAATCTGACGTCCAAAGACGTCAGATTCTGCGCCTTAAATCGATCCCAGCATTGCAAGAGTAAAAATAGTTCTAATAGCCGTAGACTCATAACACAAGTATTCAAATGAAGCGGAAAGTGCTGATTAAGCCTTTTATGGTGATTTCAAATTGAAAAACCCATTTCGCATGATTAATAGAAAAATATTTCAGTGCTGCAAGGGTCAACACCCTAGCTGTGATCTTATCTTATATTACTTTATTTTCCATTAAAAATGTTAGGATCGATCCTAACATTTCTGACGTAAAATAGAGAAAACTGGAAAAGTGAAATGCCCCCCCCCCCCCCAAGCTGAACGTAATAATGTGATGGAATGAATAAACCATTGATGTTTCCCTATTGTGCATGAATGAACGTATAAATGAATGAATGAATAAAAAAATAAATACATGCATGAATGAATGAATGAATGAATGAATGAATGAATGAATGAATGAATGAATGAATGAATGAATGAATGAATGAATGAATGAATGAATGAATGAATGAATGAATGAATAAATGAATGAATGAATGAATGAATGAATGAATGAATGAATGAATAAATGAATGAATGAATGAATGAATGAATGAATGAATGAATGAATGAATGAATGAATGAATGAATGAATGAATGAATGAATGAATGAATGAATGAATACACGACAAGATGAATGTATGAATGAATGAATGAATGAATGAATGAGTGAATGAATGAATGAATGAATGAATGAATGAATAAATAAATGAATGAATGAATGAATGAATGAATGAATGAATGAATGAATGAATGAATACAAGACAAAATGAATGAATGAATGAATGAATGAATGAATGAATGAATGAATGAATGAATGAATGAATGAATGAATGAATAAATGAATGAATACACGACAAAATGAATGAATGAATGAATAAATGAATGAATGAATGAATGAATGAATGAATTAATTAATTAATTAATTAATTAACAGTGATAAATGAATGAAATAATGAATGAATAAATGAGAGAAGGAATGAATGAATGAATGAATGAATGAAAGAATAAATAAATGAATGAATGAATAAAATGATGAATAGATAAATAAATGATGAATAGATAAATAAGAGAATGACTGAATTAATAAACAGTGATAAATGAATGGATAATGAATGAATAAGTGAGAGAATGAACAATTGAATGAATAAATGAATGAAATAAAGAAAGAATTAAAGAATGAAATGATGAATGGATAAATAGACTGGATAAATAAATGATGAATAAATAAATGAGAGAATGAATGAATGAATAAATGAATGAATGAATGAATGAATGAATGAATGAATAAATGAATGAATGAATGAAATAATTAATTAAAGCATACATACACGAATGAATAAATAAATGAGTGAATGAATGAATTAACAATGATAAATAAGTGAAAAAAATGCATGAATGAATAACGTATTTTCTTGGATGATGGTCAACATAATTTTATGTAACGGGATGCCTATTCACCAAATGATACTTGGGAGATATAGCCTCAGTAATGCTGCAGACACGCCGACCAGCCAGTGGGTGTTTTCGGCCAATGGGGGATCTCGCCAACGCCAATGTCATCATTTGTACATGATCGCCGCCCCCCACTGCCATTCTATTTAAAATACATGCACATATGGCCCAGAGCTCCTAACCCTTTCAGGCCTGAATTTACCATCGTCATCGTCGCAATTCTCGACTTGTCGTGGATGAAGATGATTTGATGTGGTTTAAAAATTAAAGAAAATTGCCATGAATTGGTAAACCAGTTTCATGAAAATATTCATTCTAAAACCCTTGGTTGTAGGAAAATTAAATCTGTTTTCAGGGGTGCAAAATGATGCTTTAATGCATCGTGAGGGTTTAAAGGGTTAACCAGCACCCAGCCGTCAGACCGACCGCTTAGCACACAAGAAAAATTGACCCATACCTGGTTTAACATCTTCAGCGCGGGGATCGATTTTAAACGTCATAATCTGACGTCTATAGACGTCAGATTCTGATGTCTAAAGTCGATCCCAGCAATGTAATAATTAAAATTTGTATAATGGCCATAGACCCATAACATAGGTATTCAAATGAAGCAGAAAGAGCTAACTAAGACATTTAAGATGATTTCAAATTGAAAAACCCTTTGGTTTCCATGGTTTATACGAACATGTTTAGGCGCTTCAAGGGTTGATCAGCACCCAGCCGACAGACCGACCGCGTAGTAAACAGAAAACGTTGTTCCAATGCTGGTTTAATGCTGGATCTACCTCGTGGATGTAAATAAGCGTATTTAATTGGAGCGCACCAAATGATTTGATGCGCACCAATTAATCATTAGAAATTATTTAGCGCGAGCCAAAACCTTAGGAGAGCACCAAATAATTTCAAGAATCTATTTGGTTCACAACAAGTCATTTGGCTCGAACTAATTAAATAGTCTACTTTGGTTTACAATATATTTCCTTGAATAATTTCTGTTATGAATATTTGTTCAAATATTTGCTTAAATACTTGTTATCTTTTAAAGTACAATTTTTACAGTTATTTAAATAACTTAAATTGCATTGGCTTATACGTACACATCATACACTAATTAATTAAGATAATGGGGCGGGAGCCCTGGTGCAGCTGTTAAAGCTGCCTGCTTGAAATGTCGGAGATAGCGGGTTCGAACTACACATTGGCCTTCAAGTTCCAAAGAAACAAAATGTTTCTTCCCCGCTCACTCGTAAAGATTCAATGTTGTGGAGAACCTCCGTGATCAAGAGGTAGCGTGCTCGCCCTCAGAATACCAGGGCTGGAATTTCGAGTCATGTCTCTCATCAGATGGTTCTCCTGGCCCACTTTAGCCTATGTGCACAAAGGAGGCCTAAAACCCCATTCGTATCATTTTATTTATTAAGGTATTGAGAAAATGGTGCCAATTGTAAATTACTCAACACAATTAACCAATGTGTTTTAATGTTGGCCCACCGTCTGCGGCGCTGGCCAAACATTAAAACAACATTGGTTTAATGTAATGGTGTTTTATTATTTAATATCGAGTATACTTATGATGGCTAGAATGTTACAATCACGATTTGCGAACACTTTTATTAATCGTGAATGTTTTAAATATTAAAGTTTATATAATTATCGACAACACGAAAAAAAAAAAAGTTTCTGTCAGTGCAGAACATTTAATAACTAGAAATAGCTGTAATTAATTTTTGTTTAAAAGAACTATATGTCATACCTTTTTAATCGCTTAATATAACAAATATTTTTTATAAATTAAAAACTTTTTCTTCGTGAACATGATAAATGTTCCTGATGTATAATGTGCTGACTCGTCTCTAGTTAAAAAACACTATTGATGGCTCTGGAATAGCAATGAACTGTGAGACTATAGTCTGACAGCTCATCTGTATTCCTGTCCTAATATATGCCTGTCTGAAACACTGATGGCGCCTCAGGGGCAGGCTGCCTTTATAGAATAGAACTGGAATAGTATGTAGTCTGTCACATTGTTGGCCGACCCAGACCCAGGTCACTCTGGGATATAAGTCCGGTGGTCAGTCAGATTGAGAACAGGATGATTATATTAAGTTACCAAAAGCCTCTAAAACGTGTTACGGGCTAGCAAGCATTGCAATGCAATGCGATGCAAATAAAGTACGGTACATTATAGTATAATACATTACATTACATTACATTACAGTACATTACATTACATTACATTGCATTACATTACATTACATTACATTACAGAACGGTACGGTACGGTACGGTACGGTACGGTACGGTACGGTACGGTACAGTACAGTACTGAACAGTACAGTACAGTGCAGTGCAGTACAGTAGGGTACGGTACGATACGGTACGGTACGTTACAGTACAGTACAGTACAGTACAGTACAGTACAGTACAGTACAGTACAGTACAGTACAGTACAGTACAGTACAGTACAGTACAGTACAGTACAGTACAGTACAGTACAGTACAGTACAGTACAGTACAGTACAGTACAGTACAGTACAGTACGGTACGGTACGGTACGGTACGGTACGGTACGGTACGGTACGGTACGGT
>OZ024918.1:60699749-60742249 GCA_964017125.1 Flabesymbios commensalis
TCGCGGAAAGAAGTCAATTACGAGAGATTCGTAAGTCTACGAATCTATCGAATGTCTCCTGACTGATTCACACCTCCCTTGGGTACCTCACCATCTGAATGGCGCCCACTCTCACCTCCATAACACCGCACTTTACACGCACCAAAGAAATCTCCGGTCACAGTCAACCTATACAAAATCTATACTCTCTCAACCCTAAGACTGACACCACACTAAGAATCTTAAAAATCATCTTATCATATATTTTCTTTATGTATAGTCTTAACTTTTCTGGTGGCAATTAAAGTTAAGCTGATCGTATCTTAATGTTCTCTCCATTACATTAGAGAAGTTAAAATTGATCTTAAATTTTCTAATGGAAATTAGAGAAATTTAAAACACATTAACTTTTCTGATGGAAATGAGAGAAAGTTCAACTAATCTTACAATATCTTACTTTTTTCCCATTTCCATTTAAAAAGGTTCAGATTTATCGTTTTTTTCTGATGATGTTGATGGGGTTTTAATGTAGGATAATGCTAAGTGGGGTGGACCCATGTAACGGTCCAGGTCTTGTATTCTACCCCCGACCAATCGAAGAGTGGATCAGCCTGTCACATGACGAGATCGGCCAATCGCCGCCGTCATTCAGTTGTTATTCAAATTAGGGGTGAAATACGAGACTTGGGCTAAGATAATGACAATGTTTACCTATCACAAATATACTGACAATGTTAAGTGATGCAATACATTATCATATAAAGTACTTAACTGCAAATTCTAACATTTCTGTTTAAACGTAGTGATCATTTCGTTCGTCTACAGCCTCATTTTTACCATAGACATCTATTTGCAGTCATTTAAAAAAAAGTTATCATAAACATCTATTTGCAGTCATTTTAAAACTGGTGACTAAGCCTTAAGTTAGTTGAATATGTCTTCGATAAATGCAGAAAAAGTTTTAAAAAAATAATCTACTGTAGACCCATAACATAAGTATTCAAATGAAGCTGAAAGAGCTGACAAGGACATTCATGATGATTTCAAATTGAAAAACCCTTCGGTCTCTTGGTTTATACACAGCTTTAAGGGCTAAAGGGTTGTGACTGAGTGCTGGGACACCAGCGCTCTAGTGTTTAAAGGGTTTTGACTCTGCTGGGTCTCTCAGCTTGATCTCCATTAGACATAATGGTCGTCAACAGCGCTCGTCTCATCACAATAGTTATCTGTGGCATTGACATATTTAAAAGAGCTCATCTTATCGCAGACAATACAACACGTTCTTCAATTTTGTCTAAATGCTGGGGCGACGTGTAGTATGTGTGTATAAATCATGGAGAGCAAAGGGTTTTTTCAATTTTAAATAACAATACATTTCTTAGTTAGCTCTTTCTGCTTCATTTGAATACCTATGTTATGGGTCTACAGCCATTAAAACTAATTCATTCTTTCAGGGCGGGGATCGACGTTAGACGTCGGAACCTGACGACGACAGATTCTGACGTCTAACGTCGATCCCCGTCCTGAAAGGGTTAAACAAGCACATCGTATGACAGACAACACCACACATTGAACCAATGTTGTTTTAATGTTGGGCGATGTCGTAGACAGTGGCCCATGTCGGATGTTTGTCTTCGTGTTTGTACATTTACAGTGCTCCTAACTGTTCAAATGCATAGAATGTGCAGTGCTGCTTAATTATTTAAAAAAAAATATTCCACACTGTAAGTAACCCTTGAAATCATTCAATAACAGTACGGCATATCTGCCGTACAAAGCCAAAAAGCAGTATTTGCTTACTTTACAAGTAAGCAAATACTGCATTTTGGGTTTTTACGGCAGATATATAGTCCCTGACGACTATAGGCGTCAGAATCTGAAAGGGTTAGTACCCAGCAGACACAAGACATTGAATCAATTTTGGCCTAACGTTGATACACCGTCTACGACGCTGAGTCAACATTAAACCAACATTGATTCAACGTATTGCGTCTGCTGAGCATGCACAAGAGTGTATGTCGCCATGATATAAAAAATACCAAGCAGCTCTCCATCTAATCCTGCCAAATGGACCCATCTTACTATTTCCGCCATCGTTAATTGATTGACCTTTACTCGTGCAAAGTCAAACAGCATTATCTGCTTACTTTTAATACTATCAGCTACTGTTTTTTCACATTACATAGCGTATTAGGCAAAGATGTGCAAAAAACGTACAAAGCCAGAGAACAGTATCTGGTTACTTTAAATAGAAGCAGTTACTGCTGTTTAACTTCACTTATCGTATTAGAAAAAGCTGTGCAAAAACGTACAAAGCCAAATAGCAGTACCTTAAACACTAGCAGTTACTGCTTTTTATCTTTACATGTCGCATTAGGTCGAGCTGCGCAAAAGCCGTACAAAGTCAAAGTAGAGTAGTATCTGGTTACTTTAAATACAACCATTTACCTCTGTTTTACTTTACATATCGTATTAGGCAGAGCTGCTCAGTACGTCTATAACAGGATTAACCCCTTCACCGCTAAGAACCACAATAATCACTTTAACCCTTACAGCGCGGGGATCAACTTCCGTCGTGAGAATCTGACGTCTGTAAACGTCAGATTCTGACGTCTAAAGTCAATCCCAGCACTGTAAGAGTAGAAATATTTTGTAGTGGTCGTAGACCCATAACATACGTAAATGAATCAGAAAGAGCTAACGAAGACATTCATGATGCTTTCAAATTAAAAAACCCTTTAGCCTCCAAGGTTTTCATAAACAATTCAGCGCTTTAAGGGTTAACCCTTAAAGCGCTGAATGCTTTTATATAAACCATGGAGACCAAAGGGTTTTTTAATTTGAAATCATCAAAAATGTCTTAGTTAGCTCTTTCTGATTCATTTAATACCTATGTTATGAATTTACGACCATTAGACGGATTTTTACATTTTTCAGCGCGGGGATCGACCTTATATGCTGTGATCGTCTTTAGACGTCAAAATCTGACGCCTACAGACGTCAGTTTCTGACGTGTTAAGTCAATCTCCTCGCTATAGCCTAAGGGTAAAAATACGTATGATTAGCCAATCAGGTCAGTGTTATTGTGTGCTTAAAAATCTAAATTTCAAAATATTTGATTTTAATTTAAGATTTTAATTTTCCCTTACCTAAGGTTTTTACAACAAACAAAATGAAAAAGTAGCCCACTTCACGTCATTTTCATTCGCTACACATTGCGGATGCTGACAACAACTCGCGGCTTGTAGTGGATGAAGTTTTGAAGAGTAAACTTAGGGCTTCTGGGGTTGATCGATTTGTGTTTTTACATAATTCAGCGGATGAGATCAGATCAGATGCCCTGTAATTTACTCGTCTACTTTAGGAGGATATTATCACATCAACAAACAGAAAAAATACCCCGGTTCTCAACCCTTGCCGTCCTAGGGCTCAACCCTTCCCGTCCTAGGGCTCAACCCTTCCCGTCCTAGGGCTTAACCCTTCCCGTCCTAGGGCTTTCTACGCCACCGGGAAATAGTTACAACAATAAACATGGCAACGCTGAAATATTTGTAAAGCATGGAGACCAAAGGGTTTTTTAAGTTGAAATCATCATAAATGTCTTAGTTAGCTCTTTCTGCTTCATTTGAATACCTATCTTAAGGGTCTACGGCCATTTATATGTTTACTCTTTCAGTGCGGAGATCGACTTTAGGCGTCAGAATCTGACGTCTACAGACGTCAGAATCTGACGTCAAAAGTCATTCCCCACGCTGAAAGGGTTAACCCTTTTTTTCTTGGAGCTGTTAATAAATTTTCAAGCACGCTCTAAACCTGATAAAATATTACTGATAATAAATATAGTATGTGGAAAATGATGTGTGCTATGCAGTCATAAAATAATGTCACCCCCAGACATAGGGGGGGGGGGGGAAGGGGGAGGGGGGGGGAAACAAACAATTCAGCAAGACATGAGGTAACTCTTAAAGTGCTATAATAAATAATATAATTTTTCATCCACCTGAAGTTGTGGATCGCGGTAACTTCAAGTGGGTGAAAATTACTGATGTTTATTTAATTTGTTACTGACATTGATGATGAAGTGTGCAGCTTGGGTCATGTCTTATTTTCATATATTGCACCATGGACATATATAATGGCTTCTACCTCTGATCTGTGACTGAACCATGTTTCATCATTTGAAGTTGGATATTACGTAAGAAATGCAAATTAGAAGCAACCAATTCATCAGGACTATAGTTAAACCTGTGCCTGTTAATCCCGACAATAATCGTTTTTAGTCCTATTTATTAACTGATTAAATCACTGTTATCAAGATTTTGTAAATGTTTGGTATCAAATTAAACAAATGAGAGTAATTTCAACCACCTGAGGTTTTCGATCGCGGTAGCGAGACACAACCTCAGAGGTTGAAACTTTAAATAAATTACCTTAACAGGACAAGGGTCACGGTTCTACATCTGGTATTAGGGGGGGGGGGGGGGGCTGGTTCAGTGGGTATAGCTGCCTGCTTGGAAAGTCGGAGATTGCGGCTTCGAGCCTCACTCGGCCATTGAAGTTTTAATGAAACAAAATGTTTCTTCCCTGCTCACTCGTAAAGATTCAATATTGAGGTGAGCCCTGTAACCGAGAGGTACCGTTCTCAACCTCAGACCGCCTGGACACGAATTTAGAAGTCTGTGTCTGGAGAGCAGTGTCATCTCATACATCTCACCATCCTCTGGAGGTTCTTCTGGTCCAGTTTATCCTATATGTGCAAAAAATTTGCTTAAAACCCCATTCATTTCATTTCGTATTAGGTATCTGTCTCCTACTCAAAAAAGCGGGTAAGAACTATTAATCTCTGCCCAGCGTGAGAACAACATTGGTTGTTATTGACTGAGCGTTTCGTATAATAAAATACCTGAGGTGAAGATTTACGTTAATTTTAAACCATCTCAGACCCAGCGGCCGAGCATTTAACCCTTGAAGCGCTGAAATATTGATATAAAAACCATGAAGACCAAGGGGTTTGTTTCAATTTGTAATCACTAGATATGTCTTAGTCAGCTCTTTCCGTTTAATTTTAATATCTATGTTATATGGGTGTACGGCCATTAGATATACTTTTATTTTTACAGTGCGGGGATCGACTTTAGACGTCAGAATCTGACGTCCACAGACGTCAGATTCTGACGACTAAAGTCGATCCCCGCGCTGTAATGGTTAAGCCTATCAGCTCACACGATTCTAAAACCAATAATCCTCAAGGACATGTCTTCATCTGACAGAATCTATTTTTTGTCAGCTAATGATTTTATTCTGACCTGTCCATACGGCCTGGCTACCAAGGTGGCTCATTTTGTTCGAATGCAGATTAAAGCACTACTTTATAATATCATATCGGTATTTTTGTAACGTCATAATACCGAAGTACCGATATCTCGGTATAAAATTAACCATTTCAGGTCTGACAATAATGAAATGAGATGAATCAGGCTTTAGGCTACTTTTGTGCACATACAGGCTAAATTAGCCCAAGGTCCGAGGCCGAGCAACATAGCCTACATCTAAGTCACGAAGGCTCCTCACAGTACTGAGTTTTAGGAGTGGATGGGGCAGAAGCATATTTGTTTCTTTCAAACCGCCGAGACCGGGAAACGAACCCCGAACACTAGCGTGAAAGGCACTACCCTAGGGACTCCACCCTTCAGGACTGACATAATCATAACTATTGTGTAATGAACCAAGTTAAAAAACACAATAGGAGACATATTTTAAATAAAATTATGACGTCTCAACAACCACAATTTATGATAATATTAATGGAGTGTTACTTTGTGAATTCGGTCAGGGTAATTGTGTAGAACCTTTAACAGTTTACCACCTAATAATATAATATAATATAATATGTTCAAAAATAATATCGCCAATACAATCTTTCTATTGACAGCACGCCACACAATGAGCAACGCTGAACTGTTTTAATTAGACAACTGTTCACGCGCAGACTCGTGCAAGTCGTCTTTATAGCCTACTGCTCCAGGACGTCAGGATGGAGAGGCAGTTATCCCCAGAAGGCTTGGGTCCAAAGGGTTGATTAAACACACGTTTCATTCCTAATAACGCTTATTAAACCTGTGATTAATAAAACAGAATACACACGCCTGTGATTAATAAGACCTATACCTAAAGTCACATACAATCTGGTCAACAATGATCGCATGTTTTTCGCTGATTTTCATGAAATTGTTCAAAAGAATCCCAACAGCCCTGAAAATTTCGCAAAATTATATAGCGTATTTCAAAAGTTAGACCATCTGACATGTACTAAATTAAAATTATGACGTCCCTCTGTAATCCCATTGAACCAATTCTAACATTTTATTACATATCAATTGGTCTGACGTTTGAAAAAAATAATATAATTTTTACCGCTGTTAGGATTTGACTAGAAAATAACCTTTTCAAAAATTTTAAGGAAATCAGTTCAGAATGAATGAAAATGGGATTTTAGGCCATATATGCTAAACTGGGCCAGGAGAACCTCCTGAAGATGGTAAGATGAGTCAGATAACATTGAATTCGAAATTCGAGCCCTGGCGGTCCGAGGCCGAGCACGCTTCGTCATCGGTTCAGAGTTGACGGAGAAATCGACAAAAATCATGCTATCCTGGTTTAATGTGATTTTGGGTATATTAACCTTTACAGCGCGGGGATGGACTTTAGTCGTCAGAATCTGACGTCTACAGACATCAGATTCTGAAGACTAATGTTCATCCCAGCACGGGAAGAATAAAAATATTTATAATGGCCGTAGACCCATACCTTAGGTATTCAAATGAATCAGAAAGAGCTAGCGAAGACATTTATGATGATTTCAAATTGAAAATAACCCATTTGGTTGCGATGTTTTTACAAATTAACTCAGCGCTTCAAGGGTTAAAATGACTAGAGTGGATCGTGAATGGACTTGTGACGTCAGAATAGGTGAGGTGCATCTTTCTATCGTGTATCCCGAGGGACCCGGGTGATTTCTGATGTTGACAGACAGATTTGGGGTTTTCACGACGTGTGGGGTTTCTCGTCTTTCATCTGGTTTTAGAGGAATGGAAATAATTGAATAGAATGTGCAGTCAATCTGATTCATTTCTATGGAGGCAAAAATAACAATTGATAGATTTAGAGCTGTTGATGCATTTGACACCGTATAAAGACGCACACTGATACAAATAGGCTACGCACACTAAATCCAGTGTATGGGATACTTGTATTTTTATTTTGACATTCAATTGAGCTTCTTCAGACGTCCGAAATAATTAAATTGCCAGTGTATGGGATGCTTGTAGTTTTATTTTCACATTGAATCGAGCTTCTATTAACCGTACAGCGCGGGACCGCCTTCAGACGTCCGAAGTAAATAAATATTTATTATGGCCGTACACCTATCCATGAGAAAGGTATTCACATGAAGCGGAAAGAGCTAACTAAGACATTTCTGATGATTTGAAATTAAAACAAACTCTTTGGTCTCCATGGGTGATACACACATATTTCAGCATTGTAAGAGTTACTACACGCTACCGGGTTACCACCTGCTTTTCACGCACTGAAACTGTTGCCCAAATTTGCCCAAAAATGTGCTCACGATATTATTATTGGGAATGGCGATGGCGGTCAATTATCCATCTTAATATACAAAGCCATCGCACAATACAAAAATCTCATTGAGCAAAATGTAATCAACGTTCATTAAGAGAATAGACAACTGATTTTGTTTGTATTCTATGAAGAAGATGATGATGATTGTATTAGCAAATTCATTTCTGTAAAAACATAACAATATACCTGGCTAAGTAATTACCCATTATGGTTTGAAAAGCATTCATTGTCCATGATATCCTGGTCCCTTCCCCCACGCTGTTAGCCCTCAACCCTTAACCCTTAACCCTTTAAGCCCTCACGATGCATTAAAGCATCATTTTACATCCTTGAAAACAGACTTACTTTTCCTACAACTAGGGTTTTAGAACGAAAATTTCCATGAAACTGGTTTACCAATACATGGCAATTTTCTTTAATTTTTAAACCACATCAAATCATCTTCATCCACTACAAGTCGAGAATTGCGACAGCAATTCGCGGCTTGAGAATAATCGCAATGAAGGGTTTATAGTGCAAGAGCATTAGGGTTGAACCTGGAATAAAATTGCAGAAAGCTGATTTTTTCAGGAATGATACATCTCCCCAGACGAATTCCGAAGAGGCCCCAGAAATCCCCCTTGTGCATTTTTTTTTAATTCAAGATGGCCGCCACCATGTAACGCCATTTTCGAAAAAACAGAGGTAGACCATAATTACTCACTTTTGCAGTTAGAAAAAAATATTTAGGTGTCTCTAATTATGTTGAGTATGTTGAGCGATCTGTTAAAAAAAAGGAAAATATAAGATAACTATCTCGTTGTTGAGCCTAAAATGTATTTTTTTTCTAAACCCATGGAGTCTAGCACTTATTTAGATCACCAATATTTTATTATATTGAATTAATCAACATAAATCCCACATAGTTTAATGCTATGTAACAACATATAACGTCATTTTTTCAAAAAAAAACAGGAGTATAGCCCAATTCCTCACTTTTGCAGTTGAAAAAAAATATTTTGGTGCCTCTACACATGTCTTAAGGCACAAAAAGCACATCAACATGATCAGAAATGATATCATTCCTTTTCTTATCTCCACAAATCCAAGATGGCGACCATTATGTCAATCGTCCCCCCCCCTTCAGAAAATCACTTACATGTCATAATTATCATGTTGTTGAAACTTTTTTTCAGAGCCATGGAATCTAGAATATATTTCCATCACCAATTTTTTTAAAAGAATGTGCTTATCAACACAAAATCCAACATGGCTGCCTTATTGGTAATCTCTTTTAGCACAGGTGCCACGATTAAGCGATGTCCAACTGCTTTTTTATATGGGAATATAAATATAGATTTATCAAATTTACAAAATATCAAATGTCAGAAATAATTGATTACAAATTCTAACATGTCCCATTTTTAAATATAAGGGTATTTTTCATTCATTTGAAGCTTGAGATAGCGTAAGAACACCCGGCGACTAATTCCAATGTAGTTATTTTATATAGTAGGCTTATATAAAATGTTTTTCGATTTTGGTTAAGTATTAGTTTATTAAGTATTATTCTAGGATATTAATATTGACTAATTTTGTGTGAATGTACATAATAACAAAGCTAAGTACAATATTACACCAGCTTGAACACGTGTCCTACGAGACTGTTGGCCATTTACATGTACTACTAAATAAGAAAATGTTTTAAATCACATCATTTTACTGGCAGAGTTTGGCCATCTATAGGCCTACGTAATTTGGTCAATTTCCTGAAAATGGTAATAAATACCTTGGATTATAGATTAGAATATTCAGATATTTTATTTGAATATTAGTGTATTACGTAATAAATATATGACATTGTATGATATTGCAGAATATGACATCAAATTAGAGGATGTGAGAGTTTAACGTCAGGACATGATAGTTTTATGTCAGGATATATGAATATGATATCAGAATATGACACTTTAATATCATGATATGTAATATAATGTCCAAACTTTGGTGTTTAATATAGCAAAATCACGCTATGATGGCTCAATAAAGCTTTATAAAGGCAGTGTATAGTGGCTAAACATCACGTTGCTGTATTAAAATGAAAAGATATGGTACTTGAATATTATGATATGACTTTATACATTGATGAAATGACACATTGAGGTCACAATAAAGCATTGTAACGTGATGATGTGTCATTATAATGACAAACATGCTATTTAATATCGAATATTGTATAATAGACTTGTCGGATTATGACAGAAAAATTGGAAAAACATAAAAAAAACAGTTCGAAGTCAGGATCTGGCATAATCATGCCAGGATATTGGATTGTAATTTATCAGAATATGACACTTTAACGTCATGGGATGGTATTTATTATAATGTCCAAATTTTGTCCTTTTATATCACACAATAAGATTTGAATGTCAAGATATTCCATTTTTTATGATAGGATATGACATTATCAAATCAAGATATGGCGGGCTTGGCGGCATTCCAATGTGACATTATAATGACTGAATATGACACCACAATATTTTAATGTGACCATAGAATGTCAGGATATGTCACTTTAAAGTCTGGATATGGCATTTTAATGGCAGGATATTATATTGTCATGTCAAGGTATAACATTTCAATAACATTATATTGAGAGAAGCACGTTACAATATGGTAATACAGAATCGACATAGAACATTCCAATATCAGGATGGCACAAGTCAGTTCAACATATATCGCAATATAATTCAGTAAGTAAAGGCCTCTACATTGCTCAAATACCGGTACTCCAAAACTGCCAACAACAAAAGCACTTCGGAAGATTCAATACAATGGAAAGTAAGATATGGTTAAGACACATGCTCTTTGAACAGCATGTGTCCTTACCCTCTCTTACTTTCATTTCCTCTTAAACTAAAATGTCATATTGTGATGGTAATATGCTATATTATGATATTATAATAGTATCGTGACAATGCACTAAAAGATCCTGTCACTTTAATACCATACCGTGATGCTTAACCACCATACCCTGCATTTATAAAGCTGTATCCAGACATCATAACGTCATTTTACTATAATAAAGAGCAATATTTGGACATTACTAAACCATATCATGACGTTAATGTGTCTTGTCCTCCTATTTTCGTGACATAAAAAGATCCTATCTTGACAATAAACTGTGACATCAATTATTTTAATGTCATATTCCGATATTCTGATGTAAAATCATTTCATTACAACACCATACAATGGCATAACTTCATTACGAAATATAAATATCCTAATATTCAAAATGTAATATCTTGATATTTAAATGATATTTTTCATGATATTAAACATATTGACATTCGCAGATCATGGACAAAAGTAAGTATTTGAAAGAGCATTGTTACAGGACGATTATCAAAGATGTCATGTACATGTAACGTGTGAGGCGCAAGTCCTTATCTTGTAATTGATTTTTTTTCTAGGAAGCCTCCCTTCAACGTCACCTACTGCCCCAGACAACACGGGGCATTAATCCAATTCTGTTTAATTTTTGGGCCAGCGTCGAAGACGGTCAGCCAATATTAAAACAGCATTGGATGAATGCCTCGTGTTTAAGCTCCATTATGATACAGAGCATATTTTTCTGTACAGCAGGCTGTGGAAACTACAGTCTGGGAACGGATTTTATCTCATGGTCGTTAATTGTGACCAACGCAAACTGAAAAAGCAGTCGCTCCAGAAAGAGTTCTAAAAAGAGTGAGTTGCGAGTGCAGAGTGGCTTGTTCAAAGGGGGGGGGGGCGGATCTCACAAATCTAGACTAATGTACAACGATGTGCTCTTTTTGTATTGGCCAAACATGTAGAAACTGACAGCTTGGATGATTGAAACGCAATAATTTAATTATTTACAGGAGATTAATTTGTTAACTTGACAAATCTCAATCTACATTTCTAGTGGGAAAACAGTTCGAAAACACTCCAAAGCGTCACCCACCATGGTAGAATTAACTACCATGTGGGATTCATGTCGATAACCTCATTATAATAAAATATGGTCATCTAAATAAGTTCTAGACTCCATGGGCTCGGCTAAAAAAGAACATTTCAGTTTCAACAACGAGATAGTTATCGCATATTTTCGGTTTTTTTAAGAGATCGCTTAACAAAATATTATGGCGGCCATCTTCAATTTGTGTTATTAAGAAAAGTACTGATATTATTTCTGATCATCTGGATAACCTCCTTGTACTTTAAAACATAGGTAGAGACACCAAAATCATTGTTTTAACTTCAAAAGTGAGGAATTGGGGTATACCCCTTTTAAAAAGATTGCCTTACCTGGTGTTATTTTAAATTAACTACTATGTGGAATTTATGTTGATAAATTCAAAATAATAAAATAATGGTGATCTAAATAAGTGCTAGATTCCATGGGTTTGGCCAAAAATTACATTTTAGGTTCAACAACGAGATAGATATCTCATATTTTCGTGTTTTTTTAACATAATCGGAACAATATGGCGGCCATCTTGGATTTTTAGTATTGAGAAAAGTGCTGATATCACTTCTGATCCTCTGGATCAACTCTTTGTGCCTTAAAACATAAGTAGAGACACCAAAATATTTTTTTTCTAACTACAAAGGTGAGGAATTAGGGTATACCCCTGTTTTTCGAAAATGGCGTTACATGGTGGCGGCCATCTTGAATTAAAAAAATGCACAAAGGAGATTATTGGGGCCTCTTCGGAATTCGTCTGGGGAGATGTTTAGGTATCATTCCTGAAAAATCAGCTTTCTGCAATTTTATTCCAGGTTCCTGTGTTTTTTTTCACTAATGCTCTTGCACTATTAAGCATGTTGAATGGGTTTATAGAGGTTGATAGTTTATTGTACAGGGGCGTCATAATTCCCATTTACTACATGTCAAAGGGTCTAACTACACAATATAATGCATACGACATCTTAGATGTTTGCCAGAAGACTGGAACGGAGCGCTGACTTAATGTTATGATAATTACTTGATAATAATAAAAATTAAGTAGCTAGGTGACAATCATCATCAATTTGGTAACTTCTATAGCGCCTAAATCCTCGGAGATACAAGCTCAGAGGTGACAAATGGTTTATTGGTTACAAAGGGTTGTGAAAAGTTTAGAGGGCTGCGAAATAAGCGAAAACCAAGGTTTTATTGTGGACACAAAAGTGAGTGTTCAAGAGTAATTGGTTTTGCGGTTACTGTGGCAAATGGTGGAATGTTCAACTTAGTTCGCACAGTAAATAAAATATGACATCACCTGAGATAATGTGGGAATGTCGCTTGTGTAACTCTTTAAGCCCTAACGATGCATTAAAGTATCATTTTACATCCCACAAAACAGATTTTATTTCCTTACAGGTTTTTAAACGAAAATTTCCACGAAACTGGTTGACCAATACGTGGAAATTTTCTTTAATTTTTAGACCTCATCAAATCAGCTTCATCCACTACAAGTCGAGAATTGCGGCCCACGACACAACATCGCTGCACGCATGTCCTAGGGTATGCAGCACCTGGTAGTCCCAGGCGGTCACCCATCCAATTATGGACCGGGCCCGGTGTTGCTTAACTTCAGTGATCAAGCCGACACCGATGAGCTAACGCCGTATTCCTTATATTCAGGCTTTCAGCTATAAAATGTTTTTTTTTTTGGGGGGGGGGGGGTGCGATATAGACAAACAACGCACAACAGTGTTAGCCAGGATTGGGCTGACAGGGTGTGTAAATAAAATTCAGGGCGTGTAACTAAGCAAGCGCCCCGCCGAAACACACCGTGGCCGGCCGAAGGGGAAGAGTTCGAGAGGGGAGTGTCCCCCCTCTGTGCAACGGGGGTACGCCCCCTCCACCCCCGAAATTTTTTGGGTTTGCAGGTATTCAACGGTGGATTCTAATGCAATCTAAGGCATGATTTCTCTGTGTTTCTCTTGATAAACATAGGTGCTCCTAGGTGGAATTTTAACCCTATAACATCTGAACAGGCTGAGCAAGTACAGCATTATTTCCCTGGAAATTTTCCGTATATCTTCATAATTTTACACCATTCACAATAATGGTTTCAGCGCCGAACGCACTCGTTGTTTGGACAGGTGCTGTCTTGTTCTTTTTTTTACAAATCTCGCACATTAAGCATTATTTAAACTTGGCGTAGATGGCTACTGTTTTACTTTACAATACATCCTAAAAATTAAACAAGCATAACATACATAGAAAAAAAGAAAAATAAAGCTTTTGTTCAACAAATAAGTTTTAAGCCATCTTTGAATGGGGTAACCCTATTTTTACGCAGCGAACGGACAATAAACATCTTTGTAGGCTGATCGGACTAAAGCAAATTCATATTGTGTTAAAAAAACAATGTGATATGGGCTATTATCAATATACGCCTCATGTGAAAACCACGATATAGCGTCCATGAACTGTTACAAGCATAAATGGACCTAGTAGGCCTATAGATTATCATTACAGTGAAAAACGGCAGAGAGTGTGAAATAAGCTAATATCAATACTGTCTACGTAGAACTATGATAGGGAAAACCACTATGTATAGTGTGATATGGGCTGATGCCAATATGCGTCTCACATTGAAAACCACGGAATAGAGAGTGATATGAGCTGATATCAATATACAACGTAGCCGTGTGGTCCTTTCCGAGGCCGTGTATTGATGTATTTGTTTTACCTGAAAAATCCAACATAGCGGTGAGCGATCTCGACCACAAGGTCCGAAAAATGTCCATAACTTTTTAATGACTGTGCGACCTCTGAGCTGAGCATGCGGGCATGTAACTGAAATGCTACTGATCCTAAAAAAAATTTTTTCGACCCGATTATTCGACCGGAAGTCTTATTTATGACCGTCCAATGTCCCACGATTTTGTACGCGGTCAATCTGTGGCTGAAACAGGGCCATATACAATGGTGAAAACCACGGCATAGAGTGTAATATGGATTGTATTCAATGTAAGTCTCACAGTGAAAACCACGACATAGAACGTGATATGGGCTGATATTAATATATATCCGGTGAAAACCACGGCATGGAGTGTAATATGGACCGTATTCAATGTAAGTCTCAAAGTGAAAACCACGACATAGAACGTGATACGGGCTGATATTAATATATATACGGTGTAAACCACGGCATGGAGTGTAATATGGACTGTATTCAATGTAAGTCTCAGTGAAAACCACGACATAGAACGTGATATGGGCTGATATTAATATATATACGGTGAAAACCACAGCATGGAGTGTAATATGGACCGTATTCAATGTAAGTCTCACAGTGAAAACCACGACATAGAACGTGATATGGGCTGATATTAATATATATCCGGTGAAAACCACAGCATGGAGTGTAATATGGACCGTATTCAATGTAAGTCTCACAGTGAAAACCACGACATAGAACGTGATATGGCTGATATTAATATATATACGGTGTTAACCACGGCATGGAGTGTAATATGGACCGTATTCAATGTAAGTCTCACAGTGAAAACCACGACATAGAACGTGATACGGGCTGATATTAATATATATACGGTGTAAACCACGGCATGGAGTGTAATATGGACTGTATACAATGTAAGTCTCACAGTGAAAACCACGACATAGAATGCAGGTATCAGTTTAATAGTGCTCAGTAAAGTGTGATTTATAAACAAAAACATGCTCAACATTTTATTCTGATTGTGTCGCTTTAAAAACCAATAGTTTAACCTTTACAGCTCTGCATTATTCAATTCCAATTTCACTTGACGTTGTATCTCGCTACCGCGATTCACAACTTCAAGTGAAAATGTATGTAACTTGTGGCATTTAAGTCCCTAGTTATATCAGTGTTACGTATATGTATTATCCATGTTTCCGTGTCCATGACGTTTCAGTATCCTATCCTACGTTTATCCTTTACCCGCGGGGTTATTTAATTCAAAAACACTTGACGTTATGTTTCGCTACCTTGACCAACAACTTAAAGTTGGTGCACGCTGAAAATTACTCATATTAAATATTAATATTAAATTTGCATAAATTTGCATAAATTGAAACCCAGCATTTGCAAATGTTGATTGTTTAAACACTCATTTTGTTTCCAGTAGCAGTGATTTGAGCTGATTGAAATCCATTATAATCGTTCTGAGCGGTTAACACTCACGTGGCGGGGATGGACTTTAGACGTCAGAATCTGACGTCTGTAGACGTCCGATTCTGACGTCTTAAGGCAATCCCCGCACTGTAAGAGTAAACAATTTATAATGGTCGTAGACCCATAACATAGGTATTCAAATGAATCAGAAAGAGCTAACTAAGACATTCAAAATGATTTAAATTGAATACAACCCTTTGGTCTCCATGGTTTATCTAAAAAAATATTCAGCGCTTTAAGGGTTAATGGGGTCAGCTGTAAAATGTTTGTTTTTTTGTGCGATATAGACAAACAACGCATTCGTTCTTTGGACAGGTGCTGTCTTGTTTCTACAGATCTCGCACAATAAACTTGGTACTTTGCAGTACATCCTAAAAAATAAACAAGCATAAACATAGAAATAAAGGAATATAAAGCGCTTGTTCAAGAAATAGGTTGTGAGGCTTCCTTGAATGGGGTGACCCTATTTTTACGCAACGAACGGACAATAAACATCGTTTGTGGACCGATCGGACTGAAACAAATTCATATGTTGTGTTAAAAAACCAATGTGATATGGGCTATGATCAATATACGCCCCATTTGAAAACCACGATATAGCGTATATGAACTGTTACAAGTATAAATAGACCTAGCAGGCCTATATATTATCATTATAGTGAAAAACGCCAGAGAAGGTGAAATCGGCTAATATCAATACTTTCTACGTAGAACTATGATAGGGAAAACCACTATGCATAGTGTGATATGGACTGATGCCAATATGCGTCTCACATTGAAAACCACGGAATAGAGAGTGATATGAGCTGATATCAATATACAACGTAGCCGTGTGGTCCTTTCCGAGGCCGTGGATTGATGTATTTGCTTTACCTGAAAAATCCCACTTAGCGGTGAGCGATCTCGACCACAAGGTCCGAAAAATGTCCATAACTTTTTAATGACTGTGCGACCTCTGAGCTGAGCATGCGGGCATGTAACTGAAATGCTACTGATCCTAAAAAAAATATTTTCGACCCGATTATTCGACCGGAAGTCTTATTTATGACCGTCCAATGTCCCACGATTTTGTACGCGGTCAATCTGTGGCTGAAACAGGGCCATATACAATGGTGAAAACCACGGCATGGAGCGTAATATGGATTGTATTCAATGTAAGTCTCACGGTGAAAACCACGACATAGAACGTGATATGGGCTGACATTAATATATATACGGTGAAAACCACGGCATGGAGTGTAATATGGACTGTATTCAATGTAAGTCTCACAGTGAAAACCACGACATAGAACGTGATATGGGCTGATATTAATATATATACGGTGTAAACCACGGCATGGAGTGTAATATGGACTGTATTCAATGTAAGTCTCACAGTGAAAACCACGACATAGAACGTGATATGGGCTGATATTATTATATATACGGTGTAAACCACGGCATGGGAGTGTAATATGGACTGTATTCAATGTAAGTCTCAGTGAAAACCACGACATAGAACGTGATATGGGCTAGCATTAATATATTACGTGAAAACCACGGCATGGAGTGTAATATAGGCTGTATTCAATGTAAGTCTCACAGTGAAAACCACGACATAGAACGTGATATGGGCGGATATTAATATATTACGTGAAAACCACGGCATGGAGTGTATTATGGACTGTATTTAATGTAAGTCTCACAGTGAAAACCACGACATAGAACGTGATATGGGCTGATATTAATATATAAACGGTGTAAACCACGGCATGGAGTGTAATATGGACTGTATTCAATGTAAGTCTCACAGTGAAAACCACGGAATAGAACGTGATATGGACTGATATTAATATATTACGTGAAAACCACGGCATGGAGTGTATTATGGACTGTATTTAATGTAAGTCTCACAGTGAAAACCACGACATAGAACGTGATATGGGCGGATATTAATATATTACGTGAAAACCACGGCATGGAGTGTATTATGGACTGTATTTAATGTAAGTCTCACAGTGAAAACCACGACATAGAACGTGATATGGGCTGATATTAATATATAAACGGTGTAAACCACGGCATGGAGTGTAATATGAACTGTATTCAATGTAAGTCTCACAGTGAAAACCACGACATGAGGAATGTAGGTATCAGTTTAATAGTGCTCAGTAAAGTGTGATTTATAAACAAAAACATGCTCAACAAAATAACCATTTATTTCAAAAGTTTGTGAGGTATGTATCAATGTTGTACTAGGTGACCCAATGTTGGTATAATGTCGGGCCAACGGCGTAGACGTTGGTCTAACATTATATCAGTACTGTGTCAACATCTAGTGTTTGCTAGGTTGCGGAAGGGGACACAATTGATGAAATAGTCAACCACATAATATTGACTAAGATTGTTAGTCTCTCAACTCTATTTTGACGCCAAAATCTACATAGTTAGCCGTCAAATACCTCAGTGACATCATACAAATATTGATTATAACATGTAGGGGCACATCCAACTAAAAATCTTAAAATTAAGATTACTTGCACTTTCTTTCATTTTCATTAGAAAAGTTAAGATGTTCTTTAATGTTCTAATTGAAATGAGATAAGATAAGATAAATCATTACTCGCTAAGTTTTGAAATCTAAATTTTCAGCTACTTGAAGTTGTGTATCGCTACCGCGACCCACAACTTCAAGTGGCTGAAAATTACCCATACTTGTTTAATTTGAGGCCAAACATTAGCAAATCTTGATGTTTGAACACTCATTTCATTCTCAATGACAGTGATTTATTCGGCTAATAAGTGGATTAAAACGGTCATTGTCAGGATTAGCTGTGAACAAGTTAAGACGTCTAGTAGGACATGTCCCTGACTCAGTAGACATGTCTCGAGTTACACCTAACACATATGTTAAGACGTTTAGTAGGACATGTCCCTGACTCAGTAGACATGTCTCGAGTTACACCTAACACATATGTTAAGACGTCTAGTAGGACATGCCCCTGACTCAGTAAACATGTCTCGAGTTAAACCTAACACATATGTTAAGACGTCTAGTGGGACATGCCCCTGACTCAGTAGACATGTCTCGAGTTACAACTAACACATATGTTAAGACGTCTAAATTTTCAGCCACTTGAAGTTGTGTATCGCTACCGTGAACCACAACTTCAAGTGGGCGAAGTGACTCATATGTGTTTAATTTCTGACCAAACATTTGTAAATGTTGATGTTCGAACACAAATTTAACCGGCTAATAAAACAGATAAAAACGGTCATTGTCGTGATTAAAGGTGATTAAAGCAAATAGTCGAATTAAGTAGTTGGTGTTGAATTAAGAAGCTGGAGAGAATAGTCAAATTAAGTACTGCCTGCATATGGTATACTGTGTGCTTACAGAGCGTGTACTGGGTACTTATATTTCTCATAGGGTCAATAGTTATGTCAAGTAGGCCTAATGGATGCATAACAATTAGTTACTGGGTGCATAGAGAGTAAATACGCAAACTAAGTAGTCGGTGCTAAGTAATACGTGTATAGGAAGCAACTACTGGGAGCATAGGGGGAAATACTCAAAATAAGTAGTGTGGTTTATAGGGAAAAATATTTAATTAAGTACCGGGGACATGCAGGGTAAATAGTGAAATTAGGTATTGCGGGGCATGCAGGGCAAGTACTCAAATTATGTACCGGGGGTTTAGATAGTAAACTTGACCATTTGCAGGGCAAATAGTCAAATTAATGGGGGTTACAAGACATATAGTCAAATTAAGTAATGAGGGGTTGGAGAGTAAATAGTTAAATTAAGTAATGGGGGTTACAAGACATATAGTCAAATTAAGCAATCCACTTCTTTTCCAGCCTATATTTATGTATTATTAACAGATAACATAAAGACACTTTGACCATTCTCACCCCTTTACTGCTGGATTGCAAGTTCGTATCTTAAGTCATTTGAAGCTGGAATTACTAACGCAATTTCCAGCTTCAAATGACTTAAAGCGACACAATCAGGTTAAAATCGTCAAAAAAATCGGTGATTTTATTTTGGCTTCCTAATATGACAATATGATATAAACATGTCCATAGACTAGAACTGCAAAAGTTTTTTCTAATTTTTGTGCTGCGCATTTACCAGTTAAGCGAGATATAGAGACGAAATTCCCGTATTTCTTTTTTTGGATATGCATGTCCGAAATAAAAAATCAGGAATTGTGTCTCTATATCTAGCCTAATTGGTAAATGCGCAGCACAAAAATTTTAAAAAAATTGCAGTTCTAGTCTATGGAAATATTTACATCATATGGCCATATTAAGAAGCCATAAGAAAATCACCGATTTTTATGATTTTAGTCTGATTGTGTAGCTTTAAAAACTAATAGTTTAACCTTTACAGCTCTGCACTATTCAATTCCAATTTCACTTGTCGTTGTAACTCGCTACCGCGATTCACAACTTCAAGTGAAAATGTATGTAACTTGTGGCATTTAAATCCCTAGTTATATCAGTGTTTCAAGATTTATACTTTTACAACTGGTTTTCCAGGTACCAATGAAAACACATAATGTATACCATGGTGGACATCAGAGCTCAAGGGGTTAACCCTTTAAGCGCTGGATTATTTTTATATAAACCATGGTGTCCAAAGTTTTTTTTTCAATTTGAAATCATCATAAATGTTTTAGTCATCACTTTCCGATTCATTACCTATGTTATGGGTCTACGACCATTATAAATATTGTTACTCTTACAGCGCGGGGATCGACTTTAGACGTCATAATCTGACGTCTGCAAACGTCAGATTATGACGACTAAAGCCGTTCCCCGCGCTGTAAGAGTTAAACCCATAATGTCTACTGTAGTGGACATCAGTATTCCAGGGGTTCAATGAGCCTCTTTTAATTTAGACCATATTGTTAAATATACTACACACTGATTCATGAACTCCTTCCGCACGGGATTTTTATACGTCAGAATCTGTAGAAGTCAGATTACGACGTAGAAAGACGGTCCCACACCAGAAGATTTAATATATGTATAGTGGTTGTAGACAAAGACTTGTATGATGATTTCAAATTGAAAAAAACTCTTTGCCATTTGCTTGAAAACATGTATTTAAAGCGTGTAGCAGAGCACTGGTGCAACCGGTATAATTTATAATAATAAATAGTATCATATCGTATCATATCGTTTACATTTGCGAAGTTCATCTATGATGTAACATTTTTTTCAATTAATTGCATCACGGTGTATAACGTCACACGTTATTGACTAGAATGTATGACGTCATAGTAACAAAATGTTTGAGCCATGTATTTTTGCACCTGTAAAACCAAAGCGTTCCAGTGCTTCCACGTTGACACGGTTTGTAGACGTATTTTTTTCATTTTGGTAGCCATGGTGATGATATGGGGTACTAGGGGTGTGAGAGCAGGATGTTTAAGTGTTATTTGCTTGTTGTTCAGGTCACGTGAACACTCACCGGAACTTCCAGTCACTGACGGTCTTCACTTCCGGTCTGGCTTGCATGATCCAGTATCCTATTTAATTCTTTATCATTCACACCTCTCTTACCACCCCACGGTTGAAATGCTCTTTTTAATTCTCCTGCAGACATAATTTTATCCTGTGTTTCTTCTTCAGGTTGAAATGAGCGCTTACCACCCCACGGCTGAAACTCCCGCTTATTCTCCTTATCAAGTAGATCTACATTCTCATAGTTCTCTGGCACAGAGTTCGAGCGTTTACCTCCCCACGGCTGGAATTCTCGACGCATCACTTCGATTGCTCGCTTACCACCCCACGGGTTAAAGGCACGCTTAGCTTCCATGCCCTCCTCAGATCTTTTCCCGCCCCAAGGCTGAAAAGCTCGCTTTTCTTCAGCGTTCGTGTCTCTTTTCCCGCCCCAAGGTTGAAAGGCACGCTTATTATCAACATCACTGTCTCTTTTGCCACCCCAAGGTTCAAACGCTCGTTTTCCTCCCCATGGTTCAAATTCTCTTTTGCCACCCCATGGCTGGAAGGCTCGTTTTTCGTCTTCAACATTTCTTTTTCCACCCCAAGGTTGAAAAGCACGTTTAATTTCCTGATCAGTGGATCTTTTTCCACCCCAGGGCTCAAACGACCTTTTGCCGCCCCAAGGTTCGAATGCTCTTTTGCCACCCCAAGGCTCGAATCCTCTTTTGCCACCCCAAGGCTCGAATGCTCTTTTGCCACCCCAAGGCTCAAATGCTCTTTTACCGCCCCAAGGTTCGAATGCTCTTTTGCCTCCCCAAGGTTCGAATGCTCTTTTGCCGCCCCATGGTTGAAAAGCACGTTTATTTTCATCTTCAGCGTCTCTTTTTCCACCCCATGGGTTGAAGGCTCGCTTTTGATCTGTATCGTCCATGAGGAAGGATTCCTCGTCACTACGCTTGCCTCCCCAAGGTTGGAACGCCCGCTTATTATCTCCTGATATGTCATCACTAGAGGAAGGGGTTTCCCCGGATGGGGATGCCCCTCTCTTTCCACCCCATGGCTGGAAACTCCTCTTACCGCCCCAGGGATTAAACTGTCTCTTCACCCCTTGACTCCGTTTTCCGCCCCAGGGGTGAAACGCCACCCTCTTAGCTCCCCACTGTGTAACGCCACCTTTACCGTCCTCCACGGAGCGTAACGCATCGTTACCGTCCATGACGTCATTAGATAACATGTGTACGTCATTGTTCTGCGTCCTGACGTCAGCGGTCAGTTTGCTCATCACTAGCTGTAGATGACTTATCAGATTGTCCAGAAAGTTCTGATTTTCCACGGGGACATAGCTGGACACACGTGCCTGGAGATTCGCCCGATCCAGGGTGACGCCTCTGTCATCCACAGGTAGAGCTGTGACGTCACGATACAGGAGCGTCATGGTCACCAGGAGCCAGCAGGCTCTGTATGGTGACGTCATGACGTCAGGCGTCATCAGCACGTACGTCAAGGTGGACGCCTTCTGCTCACAGCGCCTGTAAAGACATGAATAAAATAAATAGTAAATATGTTAAGACAACCATTGGAAACTAAATATAGGTAAATATCTACACTCATTGTCAGTGTTCAGTCTCCGATCGCAGACTGAAACAAGAATTTCAAATTATGCACGCGAAACACCGCACCATCGTTTTGTAAACTGGCCAGTCACATGCGTACTACGATAGGCTGAAAAGGAGAGTGGGGAAAATATGACGTCAGCCCATCTGCACAATATAGCACACTGAATAGCAGTGTCCACGGGTGGCAGTGATGTAAAACATCACACCCTGTAGGGCCTGTAACCAGGGTAACAGCCTGAATGACTTAAAGAAAACATACATAGTAAAGGTGGTCACCCTTTCACGTTAATCACGACTATGTCACTTTTAATATTTTTAATTAGCTGATCACCTCACAGTTCTTGGGCATAAAATAAGGCCGTAGCAACAGAACCTAAGATTGTGCATATAACACTATCCCATTGTCCATATGAATTCTTGTTATGACAGACAGAGTTTAATTTACAAAAAAATCTGAGTTGAAATATTGTCACCACGACTTGTAAACATGGTGAGGTGGAGACAGAGGTTCGCTTTGGTCTGGAGATGGTTCAGGCCAGCTGTTATGCCTACTACCATCCTCCTGGCAGCAAGTCTTGACACAGCGAGGCCGTCAGGCCAAGCCTTGCTGAATTAGCCATACCATCCACCTATTGGGGTAGGGAGGGAGATTTAGATATTGAATATTCATTAGTTTTTCAAAAAATGACTTTTTAATGTTGGCCCGCTGTCTGCGACGTTGGCTCACCATTAATTCAACCCTCATGAACGTTGCGGTGAGATGTGGTGGTCTGTGTCTGAGACGTTTCCGGTGAGCTACTCGGCCAGCAGACATGTGTTGTTTAATGTAGGGCCGGTGTCGTAGACAGTGGCCCCACATTAAAACAACACTAATGCCAGAGGTCAAACATGGGTCAAACAGAAAAAATATTTTTTGAAAGTCCCCACTCCAATAGGCGGATTCAACCCTGTTTCAGCAAGGTCGGTCTACGACCTCAGGAATAGCCAGCCTTGCAGAGGAAGATGCCTACTACACACACCCCGGATTTAACGCTGTGTTAGGGGTGCTGTTAAGTTTTTAAAAATCCAAAAATCCGAGAAAAACTCGGATCGGCCAGACAGCCTATAGACACCCAACCCGCTATCCATTTTTTAACATGTACAAAAGAAAAAACAACACAAAAAAACACACAAACAAATCCGTGTTGGGTCTTGACCTACCCACCCATTTCCAGATTTTTCTCGGATTTTTAGATTTGTTTAAACTTGACTGGACCCTTTAGGCCGTGTCAGTCTTGTATGATGGCTAAATTAAACTAAATTATATTGATGAATAAATTATTTTTATAATTGACTTGTTATTTAATATATTATTAACCCTTATCCTGCTAAGTTAATTTTTTTTAATTTTCAGTTACTTGTAGCTGTGTCTCGTTACCGCGATCCTCAACTTCAAGTGGATGAAAATTACTCATATTTGTTTAATTTGAGCACAAATATTTGCAAATCTTGACGTTTAGACCCACATTTTATCCTCCGTATTTGGTCGACTAATACAACAGATTAAAAACGACAAAAGTCGTGATCAGCACGATTAGCGCTAACCTTTTCAAGCCTGAATTTACCATTGTCATCTTCACCCACTACAAGCGGAGACTTGTAGCGGATAAAGATGACTTGAAGTGGGTGAAAAATTAACGAAACGGTAAAGACTACGCAGATCAGTGCACTTTTGATGAAAACCATCCCCTGCTTATCTACTATTATAGCCAGTTTATTTTCAGAAAGCTTGAAATTAAAGTATAAAATATGTCTTCTAGGTTAAAGGCATAGCACACTGTTGATTAAAGGTAGGACACTGCGGCCCCACAATTCAAAGTGATCCTTGGGAAATCCACAATGAAGTCACAGCCCAACCAGTAGTCATGGAACACGATCATATCACGCACGCATTGAGAACAGGATCTTGAATTACAATGAGACTATGCTTGAGCGACATCTATGGGTAATAATTCAAACAACTGTCTGTCGGAATCCGATAATATGGTTCTTAGTTGGGCTCTCTTTGGTTGTAAATGGTGTATATGCACCTGTTAAATGCATGTAGGTCTGTTGTCTTGACATGGCACCCGGCTCGGCCGGCAGGTGAGCCTCAGCCTTGTAAACTGGTTACTCCAGCCCTTGCAGGCAGAATCAGGACACTGGTGACAGTTTTGTGGTCTGTATACAGTCAGTATATTCAAATGAAGTGGAAAGATCAAACAAAGACATCCATGGTGTATACTTTTTTATAATTGACTTATTATTTAATATATTATTAATGCTTATCCTGCTAAGTTAATTTATTTAGATTTTCAGCCACTCGAAGTTGTGTCTCGCTACCGCGCTCCACAACTTCAAGTGGCTGAAAATTACTCATATTTGTTTAACTTGAGAACAAATATTTAGAAATATTGGTGTTTAGACAGACATTTCATTCCCATTAACAGTGATTTGGTCGACCAATAAAACGGATTAAAAACGACAATAGTTGTGATCGGCAGGTGTTTTTAAAGGGAATCACCGTTGGACTGACATAGTATTATACATATTTATAATGCTATAGACCCATAATACGTATTCACATGAATCTAACCGAGACATTTATGACGATTTCAAATTGAACAAATTGAACAGGTGTTTTTAAAGGGAATCACCGTTGGACTTACATAGTATTATATTACAAGTATTTCACCACTGTAATGTTTAACCCTTACAGTCTGACGTCCATGGACTGAAATAGTAAAATATTTATAATGCTATGGACCCATAATAGGTATTCATATGAGACATTTATGACGATTTCAAATTAAAAAAAACTTTTGGTCTCCATGGTTTATACTAAAATATTTCCGCGTTGTAAGTGCTAAAGAAAACTACATGTATAAGAAACACTGTAGGTAAGCCTCGGTCCCGTAGGGTATGTAGCATTTTGAATGCCGTCTTGTGGTGTGTAACGTGTAAAAAACAAAAAATACCTCTTGATGATTTATTATCATTTTGCGTCACAATTCTAAAGACTTTCTCATAAAATTTACGTAGTCTATCATTCAGTTTTTGTTTCTTTTATTAAGATTCTGTTACTGCTCCCCTGGGAGAGAACACATCCACACACATGAAATAAAATATATTCTCCTTCTGTCGGTGTTATACTTACTCTTATATTAAGAGGCATAGAACAACAATTTGTCTGGGCAGCAAACCCATATCGAACCAGTTTATCAGGACATTTCAAACCTGCTCAGGATAGTGCGACATTTACGGATAACAGGCTGATTTTTATAATAAATGCTTATTGAAAGAGTTCCCAAAGCAACAGTTTTTAATATATTTACTGAATTTTAAAAATAAAACAAAACAACATTTCTATATAATGGTCTCACCACTCTAAAGAAACCAAATTCCAAGGAGGTGTCATTTTTTGTGATTAGTAGTACTTTCCGTCGCCACCTGGCACAGCTTACTAGAGAGTTATACAGTCTGATGCATGTTGTACGGCATGGTACAGAAGCACTAGTCTACAGCGATTTTCCAAGAGAAGCTGTAGTATCCAGGTGTCTGGCTATAGTGGTTTCGGGTGGATTTCCAGTGCCATACCCTGGTTCCTTCGCTCAACAGCGGAGCTAATGCAGCTCTCGCATGCATCAGTGATCAGGGACAGATGTGGCCGTGGTAAGGCCTTAAACTACCGGCAATAGAATGCCCAAACCTCTTATCATTGAGATAGCTATCACTCAGATGACTACATGGTACTATTGACATAACTACCATGATATAACCACCATTGATATAACTACCATTGATATAACTACCATTCATATAGCTACCATGATATAACTACCATGTTATAACCTGATAACTACCATTCATGTAACTACCTTGATATAACTATCGTGATATAACTACCATGATATAACTTTCATGATATAAGTACTATTTTCCATGACATAACCTGATAACTACCATTGTTATAACTACCATGATATAACTACTATTGATATAACTACAATGATATAACCTGATAACTACCATTGGTATAACTACCATGATAAAACTACTATTGTTATAACTACCATGATATAACCTGATAACTACCATTGATATAACTACCATTATATAACCTGATAACTACCATTGATATAACTACCATGATATAACCTGCTAACTACCATTCATATAACTACTATGCTATAACTGTCATGATATAACTACCATGATATAACTACGATGATATAACCTGATAACTAGCATTGATATAACTACCATGATATAACCTGATAACTACCATTGATATAACTACCATAGTATAACCTGATAACTAGCATCGATATAACTACCATGATATAACCTGATAACTACCATTGACATAACTACCATGATATACCTTGATAACTACCATCGGTATAACTACCATGATATAACTACTATTGCTATAACTACCATGATATAACCTGATAACTACCATTGATATAACAACCATGGTATAACCTGATAACTAGCATTGATATAACTACCCTTGCCATTACCAGATAACTATCATAGAAATAACTACCATTGATGTAATTTGATAAAGTATTACGGAGATCACTATCATGCGAATGAAATATGATTCATGTTTAAAAGAGCATTCATATGTTGTACAAACTCATACAAATGAAACATAGTTTTTTCTAATGCCTTGGCTAAGTCTTGCGAAATTACCTGCGAAATTACCCACACAGAAATGTAAAACAGTCAAGATATATTACTGGCATCAAGTTTTCCGTTTACAAAAATAATATCGATGTTTAATAATATCCATGTTTCATATCACACGTTCCACAGATAAAACAGTGGACAACGTGATAATGGTTTGTTTTTTCAGTACTGTGTACCCTAATAAAAGGTTATAAGCCTGATAAGTACATATAGATCGCTTACACATTGCGTCTGAACATTTTCATGGCTTCTCATGATAAATTATTGGCACGATTAATACAGCCTGTTATACGAAACCTTCACTCAATGCTGGTTTAATCTTTGCCAAGCGTCTACGCCGTTGGCCCAACATTAAACCTGCATTGGGTCCATTCTGCGTGTTTCATGGCATACTACTGCCCTACAAAAGAAAATGGCAGCAACTGCTTACTTTAAACTTAAAAACTTAGTGCTATTTGTCTTTGCATTTCACAGAGGGAACTTTAATATTCTGATTCTGAAAGGAAACTAGTAGTTCTAGAGTCTCGAGTAAGCAGTGACTGATATCTGCCTTTGTAAAATGAAAAAGGCAAACTATGCTTAACTTTGTCGTTATGCCACGAACGAATGAATACAGGCCTCTAATTTTCAGTTCCTTTTCAGGACGAGATGTTTTTTAAGTAGTGTTCTTATATTTCTATTGAATTGTTAATTATATTAGTAATGGGAGTTATTAGTATGCGAAGACAATTTTTCAACACATTTTACGACGTCTTGCTGGATTTAAAATCGTCAGCATGACATTCCATTTGAACCTTACAACGCTGAATTATTTTTGCTTAAACCATGGAGATTAAAGTGTTTTTTCAAATTGAATTCATCATAAATGTCTTATTCAGCTCTTTCCGCTTCATTTGAATACATATGTTAAGGGTCTACCGCCACTATAAATTCCTTCAGTGTCGAGATCGACTTCAGACGTCAGAATATGACGTCTCTAGACGTCATATTCTGACGTCTGTAGACGGTCACCGCGTTGAAAGGGTCATGGTATAAGTACAATTAATAAGACTTACACTACGCGTAAATGACATAATTTTGTATTTAATAGGGCTTAGTACACTCCATTCATAATGATTATCAATGTCACTTTGCAAGTTTTCACTGCACTGTCTATTTCTAACCCTCTATAACATTTAGTATCATCACCGAACATTACAACAGTAGATCATTCAACACAGGGTTACACTTTTATATCATAATAAACGTCTTCCTGCTTCAATTCAATGTCTATGTTAACCCAATGGGCACACGACGTTGTTGCGACGTTGAATCAACGTCAATGACGTTGATTCAATGTCGCAACAACGTCGTGTGCCCATTGGGAAGGGTCTACGGCCATCATAACTTGTTAAGTCTTTCAGTGAGTCAGATTCTGACGTCTATAGACGTCAGATTCTGACGTCCATAGATGTTAGAATCTGACGTCTAAATTCCCTCCCCCCCCCCGTTGAAAGAGTTAATAAAGCTGTCTATGTATCACATACACATTCAGTCAATAGCAATATTCACCCCGCTTTCAAGAAACGGATACATATTTCTGTGTTTATTAAAACAACTTGACAATTGGTGTTAACTTCCATTATCGAGTAAGAAAAACAACGTCCTTAAAACCTTCACGAGTCTTTAAAGTATTGCAGGCCTAATTACAGTTTGTTGCCATAGAAACATATTTAAACCCTTTTACACTAAGTGGTCTAATTTAGTTTTCATCCACTTGAAGTTGTGTCTCGCTACCGCGACCCAAAACTTCAAGTCGATGTGTTTACGTCGAGATCAAATAGTTGCAAATCTTAATTTTTAAACACTCATTTCTTTACTAATAGCAGTGATTTAACTCTTACAGCGCAGGGATCGACTTTAGTCGTCAGAATCTGACGTCTGTAGACGTCAGATTCTGACGACTAAAGTCCCCGCGCTGTAAGAGTTAAATCACTGCACTGTCTATTTCTAACCCTCTATAACATTTAGTATCATCAAAGAACATTGCAGCAGAAAATCATTCAACACAGGGTTACACTTTTATGTCATAATAAACGTCTTACTGCTTCAATTCAATATCTATGTTAACCCAATTTAATCGTCAGAATCTGACGTCTGTAGACGTCAGATTCTGACGACTAAAGTCAATCCCCGCACTGTGAGAATCAAAATATTTATAATGGCCGTAGATCTATAACATAGGTATTCAAATGAATCAGAAAGAGCTAACTAAGACATATATGGAGAGAATATTGTAATCGTAGTTTGATGTAATAGAAACATATTATAAAGTTTATACAAGTTCACCTTTAAGAATCATGTTACCTATTTATTTAGCAGTAGGTGTTAGCCCTTGCAGTGCGGGGACCGACTATAGACGTCAGAATCTGACGTCCATAGACGTCAGATTTTGACGTCTAAAGTCGATCCCTGCACTTAGCGTGTAAAAATATTTATGTTTATTTATGGCCGTGGACCCATAACATAGGTATTCGAATGAAGCGGACATAGGTAACTAAGACATGATGATGATTACAAATTAAAAAAGCTTTGGTCTCCATGGTTTATACAAAAATATTTTAAACATGTCATTTATTGAATGTCGATATTAAAGGAAAGTGAACTTAGTCTAAAACTAGTCTCAATTGATACAAATATATATACTCATCCAACAAAGCTATATTTTTATTTAGGCCACTTAATATCGCCCTAAGATGTGAACATGTTCATTGACTAAAATTGTGGAAGTCTTTTTAATTTTGGATTGCTGTCGCAACGTAGCAAGTGTGCCGAAAGCCCTATTTATCAGTTATTCCCGTATTTCTTATTTTGGACATGCGTTTCTAAAATTAAATTCCGTCCTTATTTCTTGCTTAACTGTAAACGCGCAACACAAAATTTAAAAAAATTCTAGACTATGGACATGTTGCCATATAATGGACATGTCAAGGAGCCAAAATAAAAATACTTATTTTTTTTCTGATTTTAGCCTGATTGTGTCGCTTTAATCAAGAACAGCTCTTCATCTGACCTAGTGACTGTGACAGTGTTTGTCTCATGGCGAGATTAACCAGTCAGTAGCAGTTTTTCTGCTGTTATTGAAATAAATGTGAAATACCATTCGCTGTGGCTTGATTGACGATACAAGATATATATTTATCATCGCAAAATATTACTGGAATATCTTAGAAAAAATGCTGCGAGTCAAATTGTAAACGGAATCTTTATATTTAAGCACTATATTATAACGCTTAATTAGAGTCATTTTGTTTGTACGATGAAAAACAAATATAGTTGAACGTGGCGCTTAGGGATAACTACAGTAGGCCTACTTAAATAAAAATGATATCAGATAATTTAAAATGCTTACGTGCCATACTTTTCTACTAATATAACTTACAACATATCGCTCCCGATAACTGTGATTTAACCTGCTAATAAAACAGATTAAAACAGACTAATGTCTGGTTTAGCGTGTAGAGATAGCTCCACTATATATATACTTAAATAATACAACATTTTAAAATGCTTTATGACATATTTCCTCCTAATATAACTTACCTAGCCTTGCTTGTACAGAGATCCTCTGGATTGTAATCTCAGATAGGGGGACTCTCTGGATGTTAGTTCTTGTCGACGCCGCTAGAGGCAGTACGTCCTTTGCCCTGGATCCGTGTGTCTACAGAGTGAGACCTCAGCCATATGTAGACAGACCACACCAACGCACAGCACGACTAGCAGCAGCACGCGCAGGCGCAGCGTCTCCCCCCTCTGTCACCAGCCAATCACAGACAGGCAGCTCATGATACCTTAATATGGCATTGATCCCTAAACAGAGGAAACAGATTCGTTGATCTAATGTTGGTTTAACGATTGGCCAGCGTCGTAGACGATGGCCCAGCGTTAAACCAATATTGGGATGTGTTGTGTTTGCGTGGTTTTCTAGTGTGGGAGATATGATGTGTATAAACAGTAAGATGATATTCCTAGAGCTCCTAGTGTTAACTCTCTACCTGCTGGGGACGTGAATAAACTGAACAAACAGTAAGATGATATTCCCAGAGCTTGTAGTGTTAACTCTCTACCTGCTAGGGATGTGTATAAACAGCTAGATGATATTCCTAGAGCTCCCAGTGTTAACTTTCCACATTGTAGGGGATTGTTTTAATTATTTAGGGCAAAAAATATCTATGTATACATACCACAGACAAACCAGGACTCTCAGCTATTGCTGATGACAAGGAAGTAATAACCAGAGCGGAGTACATAATAAAAGTTTGGTAGCATGGTAAGATGGCTGTATACTCATGGGCCTACATAATATCGACCCCTTGGATATGAAAGGGTGTATTTGTCACTTCATAAAGGGACAGAATACACCACTTCATAAAGTGGCATATACACCCTTTCATATCCAAGGAACGTTATGTCTTTATCCTAAAGATTTTTACCACGATAGTGTCACAATAGACATTGGCTTTTATCATATGTCACACCAATAAACGATTTTTTTTAATCGAATAAATGCACACCGCGTCTCCTTGGATATGAAAGGGTGTACCTGCCACTTTACAAAGTGGCAGATACACCCTTTCGTATCTAAGGGGACAAAAAGTGTGTCAACAATATTTTCATTTCGTGAACACTATCTCAAAAAGCTGTATCTGGTGCTGATTGTAATGAACATAATTATATGACATGTACCATATCACCGGAGACTATTTTGGCTCAGTGAAGCCTCAATATTCAATCATTCTGTCATTGTATTCAATAAACCAAGAGAGAGTAATGCCTTTAGTTCAATTCCTTCAGACTCACCATTCTAATGTCAGTTTATTCTTGTATAAATCAATATGAATTTAATATTTCCATCAATCTTTCTATTTTATTCACCAGGAATTTTCTCCGCCAAAGTTTTAAATGCAAAAGATTTAATGCAAAATTGGCACCATTTTTTTTATTAAATAATTTTTCACTAAATTTTTCACAAGAGCATTGCATACATACTCTTGTTAAATTCAGTACCAAAACTATGTTTTATGTTAAGAGATGTATTTAATGTCTAGTTTTTACCAGCGTAGGTTGGTATTTCGCCTTTAAATTTTAATCCTGATAATGTTGATGCTCTGAATTCGTTCCAGATGACCTTAATATGACTAAACGAGATCTAAAGTGAAATTAACGCTAACAATTATTCAAAAATCAGTTATTACTAGCTATAAATCTAAATATTCGGACATTTATTTGTCTGACGGTGATTCTGCATTTGACGTTACTTAACAAATAAAATTGAGGTTGGTCTTAAATTATGGAAATCTCTGGTAAAAAAACAGATTAGAATTTAAATCTTTTTGACGGTTATTTATGACTCTTAATCTCCCAATGTAATTTTTATTCATGCAACAACGTCAAAATATACTTAACCCTTCTAGAGCGGGTATCGTTTTCAGAAGTCAGAATCTGACGCTCCTTAACCCTTTCAGCGCGGGTATCGTTTTCAGACGTCAGAATCTGACGTTTCTTAACCCTTTCAGCGCGGGTACCGTTTTTAGACGTCAGAATCTGGCGTTTCTTAACCCTTTCACCCCGGCCTCGTTTTTAGACGTCAGAATCTGACGTTCCTTAACCCTTTCAGCGCGGGTACCGTTTTTAGACGTCAGAATCTGCCGTTTCTTAACCCTTTCACCGCGGGCATCGTTTTTAGACGTCAGAATCTGACGTTCCGTAACCCTTTCAGCGCTGGTACCGTTTTTAGACGTCAGAATCTGACATTTCCTAACCCTTTCAGCGCTGGTACCGTTTTTAGACGTCAGAATCTGACGTTCCTTCACCCTTTCATCGCTGGTACCGTTTTTAAACGTCAGAATCTGACGTTTCCTAACCCTTTCAGCGCGGGTACCTTTTTTAGACGTCAGAATCTGACGTTCTTTAACCCTTTAAGCGCGGGTACCGTTGTTAGACTTCAGAATCTGACGTTCCCTAACCCTTTCAGCGCTGGTACCGTTGTTAGACGACGACAGAATCTGTCGTTCCTTAACCCTTTCAGCGCTGGTACCGTTGTTAGACGACGTCAGAATCTGACGTTCCTTAACCCTTTCAGTGCTGGTACCGCTGTTAGACGACGTCAGAATCTGACGTTCCTTAACCCTTTCAGCCCCGGTACCGTTGTTAGACGACGTCAGAATCTGACCTTCCTTAACCCTTTCAGCGCTGGTACCGTTGTTAGACGACGTCAGAATCTGACGTTCCTTAACCCTTTCAGCGCTGGTACCGCTTTAGACGTCAGAAAATGACATAAAAAGTCAATCCCCACACTGAAAGAATACAATATTTAGACCCATAACATAGGTATCTAATTTTCTAATACCTCGGTCACAATAAAGCTGTAGGCCTACTAACCATTTATAAACTATATGTTTTGTGAACTGCTATGGATAATTTTGCAAGCGCCATCACGAAATGAAAGTAAGTACCGTGATACTGGCCTACATCTGTCAAAATAGAGAAAAAAGCCGATGATTATTTATAGCTGTTTGATTTTACTACCAAATCCTCATCTACACCAAGCAGTTCGCGACATCTAGGGAATGAAAATGATTCTGAATTAGACGTAACATAACAAATATAAATTAAGGTTGGTTTTAAATTATGAAAATATTTTTTACTTTTACAGTGCAGGGATAGACACTAGTCGTCAGAATCTGACGTCTGCAGACGTCAGATTCTGACGACTAAAATCTTTCCCCGCGCTGTAAGAGTTAGGGTTGGTTTTAAATTATGAAAATAATGTTTGAAGGTTTTTTATCAGACTCTTAATCTCCCAATGTAATTTTTATTCATGTACCAATGTCCAAATATCCCCAACCCTTGAAGCTCTGGTACCGTTTTTGAAATATTTATAATGGCCATAGACCCATAACTTTAGAATCTGACGTCTAGAGACGTCAGATTCTGACGACTAAACTCGATCCCCGCCCTGTAAGAGTAAAACATATATCCAATGGCCGTAGACCCATGACATAGGTATTCAAGTCAAGCGAAAAGATCTAACTAAAACATTTATGATGATTTCAAAATAAAAAAAAACTTTGGTCTCCATGGTTTATACACAAATATTTCAGCGCTCTAAGGGTTAAGCATTGATTATCTAATACCTCCGTCATAATAAAGTCGTACTCACGATTTTGAGCTATACTTTTTGTAAGCTGCTATGCTATGGCTAATGTTGCAAGCGCCATTACGAAATGAAAGTAAACATCCTCATATTGACTGACGTCCCTCTAAAAAGAGTGAAATGTAAATGATTATTTATAGCCCATTTTCAGCCCATTTTCCAGAAATGTGACCTGTTTCAATATTGTCAACTAGGCCCTCTAATTTTTAATTTCCCAATTAAATCTTCATCTACACCAAGCCGCGAATTGCTTTCTCATTTGGGGTGAGTGACAAATTATTGAAAATTGTCATATATTGTTGAATCAGTCTCGTGAAAAATGCTAAAATCCTTTGAAATAATTCAGTTATTGGAGACCAAAGGTCATTTCAATTTAGAATGTCCTAGTTAGCTTTTTCTGGTTTATTTGAATACCTATGTTATAGATCTGTGGCATTTAGAAATATGTTAGTCTTTCTGTGCAGGGATCGTCTTTATACTTCATAATCAGGCGGCTACAGACGTCAGATTCTGATATATGGAGAGGTTTCCCGCGCTGAAAGGGTTAACTAAAAGAACTATCTTTATTAAAATATTCATTTGATAAAACTCGTGCATTAACCAGGTAACCATCTGGATTATATGGTTGATTGGTCTTTCTGACGTCTAAAGTCGAGCCCCGCACTGAACGACATTTTGTTGATTACTCAGTCAAATCTAATGTAATCTTGAAATCACTATTTTCCATAATTTAAAAGTTTAAGTTACTATTTTCTATAACTTGACCCTTTTATCGCGGGAACCGACTTTAGACGTCAGAATCTGACGTTTACAATCTGACGTCTATTGTTGATTCCCGCGCTGAAAGAGTACAAAAATTATAACAGCTGTAGATCCATAACGTAGGTACATTATTCAAATGAAGCGGAAGGAGCTAACTAAAACATTTATGATGACTTCAAATTGAAAAAAACACATTTGGTTTCCATGGTTTATACAAAAATATTCCAGCGTTGCAATGGTTAAAGGTCAGGCCACATATTCTGGGTTATTCTGTAAAACGTAGTGACGTCACTCGGTGAAAACAAGATTATATAACACCCCCTCCCCCATACTTCATTCTCTGAAACGCAGTGACGTCACTCGGTGAAGACAAGGTTAATTAAGAATCCTCCCCCATACTTCATTGTATTAGCCAGCTCGGTGAAAACAAAGGAGGTCGAGGTCATTGAGTTTCACAGAATTGCCAAATGATTAGAAATTAACGATTTCTCTCAACTGGCATAAGAATTGGCTGAGTCGTCGGCAAAAAGTTAGGCTTTATTTTCGACAATTCTCTCTGCCATCGGACAGACTATCAGTTAATCCAAGATATATCTCAGTGAACTCAAAACATTTGTAAATCATTTGTACAACGCCGGCCCGACGTCTTCGACGTTGGGCCGGCGTTGTACAAATTGTATACAGATGCGTTGTGCTTACTGGGATCAGATGATGTATCAGATGAGGTATCGGTTGAGGTATCAGATGAGGTATCAGATGAGGTATCAGATGATGTATCAGATAAGGTAGCAGATGAGGTATCAGATGAGGTATCAGCTGAGGTATCAGATGAGGTATCAGATGAGGTATCAGATGAGGTATCAGCTGAGGCATCAGATGAGGTATCAGATGAGGTATCAAATGAGGTATCAGATGAGGTATCAGATGAGGTATCAGATGAGGTATCAGATGAGGTATCAGATGATGTATCAGATAAGGTATCAGCTGAGGCATCAGATGAGGTATCAGATGAGGTATCAGCTGAGGTATCAGATGAGGTATCAGATGAGGTATCAGATGAGGTATCAGCTGAGGCATCAGATGAGGTATCAGATGAGGTATCAGATGAGGTATCAGATGAGGTATCAGATGAGGTATCAGATGATGTATCAGATGATGTATCAGATGAGGTATCAGATGAGGTATCAGATGAGGTATCAGATGAGGCATCAGATGATGCATCAGATGAGGTATCAGATGAGGCATCAGATGAAGTATCAGATGAGGCATCAGATGAGGTATCAGATGAAGTATCAGATGAGGCATCAGATGAGGTATCAGATGAGGTATCAGATGATGTATCAGATGAGGTATCAGATGAGGCATCAGATGATGCATCAGATGAGGTATCAGATGAGGCATCAGATGAAGTATCAGATGAGGTATCAGATGAGGTATCAGATGAGGTATCAGATGAGGTATCAGATGAGGCATCAGATGAGGTATCAGATGAGGTATCAGATGAGGTATTAGATGAGGTATCAGATGAGGTATCAGATGAGGTATCAGATGAGGTATTAGATGAGGTATCAGATGAGGTATCAGATGAGGTATCAGATGAGGCATCAGAGGAGGTTTCAGATGAGGTATATATGTCCACCGTTCAGATTCAGATGGTGTACTTATAAAGCACATTATTATATACATTTCTATACGCCGACAATTATTACATTTATATCATATTACTGCTGGGAAAAGTTCATGCTCCAAAATGAAGCTTGAAAAGGTGAGTTTTAAGATTTATTTTAAAAGTTGTTTGTGACTGGATTTCCCTGAGTGAAAGATGGAGATCGTTCCACAGGCGAAGGCTATTAACGCTGAAGCATCCTCACCAGCTGTAAGACACCGGTGAGTTGATGGTACATTAGCAGTAAATGGTTAGAACATACACATTATGTTAATAATTAATATGTAGTATAAATACAACAGTTCACTTGTATTTGTCATAATTGATATAGTTTATTGACTGTTGTGCATGACCATCTTAAAAATAAAACAATATGAGTAATCTGATTAAATAACATTGTCATCTTTATTCTTTGTCAACAAAGGTTACTAGTGTTTTGTCGGCTGCATTTCTCGCCTATGCACGAATATGAATGTCAGACACAAGATGCACAGTCTAGTAGCCAGCGTACATCTATTACATCTATTTGCCCCACAATAGGGCTGCTAGACTTATTAATATTAGTATAGCTGACTAGCTCTCATATATGAAGGTA
This sequence comes from Flabesymbios commensalis, assembly GCA_964017125.1. Lineage (NCBI taxonomy): Eukaryota > Metazoa > Annelida > Polychaeta > Terebellida > Flabelligeridae > Flabesymbios > Flabesymbios commensalis. The sequence goes on from OZ024918.1 coordinate 60,737,515, forward strand.
ATCTGCTCATTATGGTGAAAACATAATATGTTTAGGGTTTTGAAGTATTATGAAGCCGTCTTGAACTTGACCTTTATTATCCACCAGAGTAAATATCGTTAAAAATATAAACAAAATTGGTTATGAATCGTTTAACTCAGATATTCTCAATTTGGATCTAATAATGAAACCAGATAAAGATCTCTCAGCATTCTGTCAACAATATGATTCTGTCGTTAGCTTTATTTTAGACAAATACGCTCCTGTAAGTAAAAAGACTCTGCCAGAAAGCCACCAACTCCATGAATGACTAAGGAAATATTGAAAGCTAAAACCCGTCTCCATAATCTCGAACGAACATAGAAGTTGAAGCGAAATATTTAGCTGAGGCTATATCAGAAAATTCAGACCATCTCGTCTTCTATGGAACTCTATAAACAACATTCTGCATAGAATTCCACTGCCGGCTCTGATGTAAATTCACTTTGTGACCATTTCTCTATAAGTATTTTGTGGATAAAATTGAAACTATCCTTTCCAAATTTCCGGATAAAGTGCAGAATATTCCATCAGTGAAAAAACCAGAAACTCGATCTAAAATGAACGTTTATGAATGTGAGACAGAAGATGAAATTAAGCTTATTTTGAGCTCATAGTCAAAATCATGTGATCTGGACCCCACTCACTATGCAGAAAAATCGTCTTGATATATTAATAACAACTCCCATCACTGAAGTAATTAACATTTCAATGGAAACTAGTACATTTCCACAAAATTTCAAAGAAGCTCATGTAAGACCACTACTAGAAAAACATCTCTACCTAAAAACGTACTGAAAAATTACAGGCCTGTATCCAACTTGAGTTCTATTTCCAAAAGTTTAGAGAAGGTAGTAGCAAATCAGCTGCAAGCTCATATAAAAAAACATGTATCTAATACATTACAATCAGTCTACAGGAAACATCATTCCACAGAATCAGCTCCACATAAAGTACATAATGATATCATTACTAGTATGAACAAGGGTGCAGCTCTGACCTTGCTTGACTTGTCGGCGGCTTTCGATACCATGCTACATTAACAAATAGACTTTCAGATTGGTATAGAATATCTTGGCAGGTACACAATTCATTTTCTTCTCATTTGCCAAATAGACACCAATTCATAAAAAAATTAAACACACTTTGTCAGATAAAGTCATACTCTCATATGGAGCTCCACATGGCTCTGTGCTGGGACCAGAGCTTTTCACCTCATACACTACACCACTCAGGGCTATTATGTCTAGTTTTGACATCAACCACCATCTTTATGCCGATGATACTGAAATTTACATATCTATCTGTTTCCAATGCTATCGCTAGATATCGCTAGATTACAATGCGTTCAGAACTGCCTTGCAAGAGTGGTAATCAAGGCCACACGTTTCAGTCGTTCCGTACATAATAATAGGCTTAAATGAACCAGGATAACCTCCTGGAATGACACTGTCTTCCGAACACAGGATCCGAAATTCGAGCCCTGATGGTCTGAGGCCGAGCACGCTACCTCTCGGTCAGGGAGGATCCCCACAATATTGAAGAATTACATGTGAGCGGGGAGGAGACATTTTGTTTCTTTGAAATTGTTCTAACCCGCGATCTCCGACGCTACAAGCAGGTATCTTTAACCACTGCACCAGAACCTCGCCCTGCCATTTTTCGAGGTTTGGGAGCCCGGGGTCAGCAGTCAGGGCGTGGTGGTAGGATTTGCCTTGATGTCTGGCGCATGTTACACGCTGCTAGAGGCGGTATTATGGAATTTTGTTCGAACAAATGTCTTCTAGCATTATCACTCACTCACTCACACTCACTCACTCACTCACTCACTCACTCACTCACTCACTCACTCACTCACTCACTCACTCACTCACTCACTCACTCACTCACTCACTCACTCACTCACTCACTCACTTTTCGCCACATCTTATCACTCAGTATTGAGAACTATGACTAATAGATTATGTATTATTAGACGAGTAACGTCCTAACACCATCTTCCCTTGGCCAGTCTCACACGAGTGCTTACCGCAGGAGCCTGGCAGTTTCGAGTACTATAATCAGTTATATCTGTCTATGTGGTCATCTTGGTGGTGTGTCTGTGATTCAAACCTCATTGGATGGTTCAGATTTATAAATAGGTCCTAAAAGGTCACGAAGAATTGACGTCTTGTTCATCTCTCATGCACAGTTACCTGTTTTTATCGCAAGATGTATTATATAGACAAGTTGTGAATCTCTCACTTTGGACAGTGAGGTGTACCGATTTTCGCAATGGCGGCCAGTAATCATATAGTGGCCGCCATAAGGGAGCTCGAAACACAATGACATCAGCGTGAGATTCCAAGCTTATCTATCTATCTGATCTATCATACCAATGGGAACAAGCAAGCTTTGCTCTCAGGCAGCTGTGAAGCCCTGTCTGATTGGCCGGTCTTGAGACGCTCGACATTCAAGGTATCTCACTATTTAAAGTAGTTGGACGCTATGCTCGATTAAGCAAGGTATCGCACTGCGTGCTCGTGGGTAAGATAACTTGTTGTGGAAGACGCCCAACACGGAGCTATGAATAATAGATTATGTATTATTAGGCGAGTAACGTCATAACACAGGCAGCACATTTAAATAGACTTCCCTTAGATTCAGATGGGAATCATTTGAATCACTTATTGTTCCTTTTATGATTGTTATCTCTCAGTGAACACGAGACGTTGACCCGGTGCTGGCCTAATGCTGGTCCACCGTTACAGACGGTGGACCAGCATTACGCCGTCACCGGGTTTTTCATTTACATGTGACTCCTTCAGAAACGCTTGATATTCCATCTTACCATGAAAGGTACACCCAATGTTGTTTTAGTGACGCGCCAATAAGAGTGGGGGTGGGACGTTGTACTGCTCATTATTTAACAATGGGCTACAGTTAAATGAACCCATAACATAGGTATTCAAATGAAGCAGAACGAGCTATACTCGCCGTCATATTTAAAAAGTTCAACCCGGATCGCATGATTTTCGGCGATTTCCCAGTTAATTCTAAACCGATTTCTTTCAAATTTTGCAAAGGCTATTTCCCATTCAAATTCTAACAGCCCTGAAAATTTCGTAAAATTAGATAGCGTTTTTAAGAAATTGAACCATTTGACATGTAGTAAATTAAACTCCATAACCCCATTAAACGAATTCTAGAATTGTATTACAAGGCAAATGGTCATAATTTTGCTAATTTTTTACCGCTGTCAGGATATTAATAGAAAATGGCCTTTGCAAAATTTTAAGGAAATCGGTTCAAAATTGACGACCGAATCGCCGAAAATCATGCGATCCTGTTTGATAATTTTTAATTTGACGACGAGTATAACCAAGACGGCGTTGTAAGAGTTAGTGGAGATGCATTAGTATAATTTACAACATACATGTAGAGACAGTGTGTTTTATGTAAACTTGGAAATATCAAGTCATTTTCACCTTTTCTTAATGTGTAGGCTGGCACCGTGAAACAAAACGTGAGGCAAAAAATACTCATTTCTTTACCATGTTTAGCGTTAACTCCTACACCTGAAATGTGTTTGTATAAACCATGGAGACCAAAGGGTTTCTTTAATTATTGAAATCATCATAAATGTCTTAGTTAGCTCTTTCTGCTTCACTTGAATACCTATGTTATGGGTCTATGGCCATCATACATATTTTACTCGACTTTAGATATCAGAATCTGACGTACTGATCAGCTTTCATGCCGCCTCTTTGTGTGAAGATATGTCTTACAAATGTCTATCTAAGTACAGACTAGTAGGCCCGACAAAACCTTAGCACCATGTTGGTGTAATGCTGAACAATCATCTGTGATGCTGGCCCAACAGACACACAGACAGACAATAAAAGTCATTAGAGACTTATTTGTCATAAAATTGAGAGAGGTACGCTGTATATACAATCTGGTTCATTTGCTAAAAGGATCATTCCAGCGAAAAGGAGACTATTTCAGGTTTATTTTGTCCCATCCTAATTATATCTATTTATGTAATGTATAATTTTTTTTTCTTTCCTTATATATAGGATGAACTAGTTTACAGCGTGTATTTATATATTTATATTATTTATAGTGATAGTTTAATTGATTTGGATTTTTTTTAAAACAAATATCATTAAATTGTCAACTAAGTTACTGTCCCAGTACCAGGCCTATGTTCATAATGCTGTTGATGAGTACACTACGCCAGCAATATAAGTTTGCTTTCCCTAACATAAAAGTCAGTATTGTGGCTAGTTTTAATGTAAAGATTTGTTAATCGAAAATGTACAAAAAAAATTAGGTAAAAGTTAAGGGATCTTTTTCATAATGTCCCTCTTACCCTTGTACACTATGTTACCATATTATTTCGTCTACGGATGACACCTGGTGAATGGATTCCAAGCATTACTAAATGTTCACTAGGTTGCATTGCATGTATTTTCACCAAAGCAATATGACATTTTTTAAATTATCAAAAGAAAACGGGTTGTGTTGAAGATATTGTACAGATGAGCCAATAATATGTTTATTTCCTGTCCGCAAAGTTACCATTGCACTTGTGGACATGCATAGTATATATTTTTATCTATCACGTTATTCTGAAGTTCAATTGTATCATAACTTAATGCAAACAAGTGGGCAACAATAGAGAGGATTTTTCAGATCCTAATAGCACATGTTATTCAAAGACTGTCTACTAAGC
>OZ024918.1:60744749-60797249 GCA_964017125.1 Flabesymbios commensalis
CGTGAGATTCTGACGTCTACAGACGATCACCGCACTCAATTTTTTTTTATAGTGACCGTTAAAAACAAAATGATAGACCTCCTATGTTCACATATTGGCATTGCCTTTTAAATTGTTCAAGTTCAATTATCAGTTATTTTATCGCAATATCCAGTGTTTTACTATGGTAATGCCTTTTAACATGATTTTAAATCTGTATGTGATACCATGTAAATTGTCGTGTTATTTTAGCAAAATAACCATCTTGTATATAGTACATGTACATAATATTCTAGCATTTTTATGACAAATAAGTCTGCAATGAGTTTTCTTTATGTCAATAAAATTTCTGTCTGTCGTAGACCCATAACATAGGTATTTAAATGAAGCAAAAAAGCAGACTAAGACATTCATGATGATTTCAAGCAATAAACAACCTTTGGATTTCAAGGTTTATACAGCAATATGTCAGCATTTTAAAGGTTTAACAATCCTGATAATACGGAATAAACACCTTTAGGATCAGTTTGTAATGATCCCTTGACCTCCACACAGACCCCTTGACCTCCACACAGACCCATTGAACTCTAAACTGACCCCTTGACCTCCACCCTGACCCCTTGATCTGCAAACTGACCCCTTGACCTCCACACTGACCCCTTGACCTCCACACTGACCCCTTGACCTCCACACTGACCCCTTCACCTCCACACTGCCCCTTGACCTCCACAATGACCTCTTGACCTAAACACTGATCCCTTGACCTTCACACAGATCCATTGACCTCTAAACTGATCCATTGACCTCTACACTGACCCCTTTTTACAATTAATTTTCTGACTATTGTAGCTCTTGAATTAATTAGAAAAAAAACTGTCACTAGCCATTATAAGTGGATGGGAACCATAATAATAAAAAACGAGCCAGACAAATTATTGAAAATGATTAAAATTCCTTGCCAGATATTAAATTTAGAAGTGTACTGGAATTTCTCTTCAGCCCACGAAATACCACATGACGTCCATAACTGAATTCAAAGGCGTAAATGGGCCATTTTCAAAATATTTGAGCAAAAACGGTAAGGACATGTCTTCAACATTTTTTCAAAAAGTTTGCATTATTTTATTATTTTTATCACTTAAGCAGTTAAAGACATGTATTTAAAACTTTTTTCACAAACATTTATCTTGGAAAATCAAGTTTTTATTCGACATAATATGCTTGATTTGTCTTCACCGTGAGGAGTTCGAAATGGGTTTGTGATTTTTTAAAAATTTGTTAATGTCGTTAATCACGTTATTGCAATTCATGACAGGTTAGCCCTATTACTAAAATGTCTTTTCTTGATAATATAATAAAATATGTATAAAAAAGTTGACTGAATCACCAGTTATTCAATATTTAGTCGTGGTCCAAGTTTTGGAATGCAAATGTCTTTACCGTTCACAAGAACCCATAAGGCCTATTATTTCTGCAAGTTTCACCAGAAGGCTCTAGCACATACATTCCCGGATCTAGTCAACTATTTTTTTCTTCAAGTAAACAAGATTTGATTTATGGACAAAGATAAATGCAATACAAGTGTAAAATAGGATGTCACAAATAAAATGTCACAACAATAGGATGTCTTTGCCATGTGTATAATAACCTTGGTTGAAAAATTAAATATCAGTTCTAGATTATTCTTGTCATCAGTACATGAAGAAAACAACTGTGCCAGGTCAAAAGTATGCACATATTTTGTAAAATGTTTATTTTATGCCAAATAGTGTGTCTTTACCGTTATAATGATTTATCTTTATCATTTAAACGTTAAAGCCCGGCATAAAACTGTAAAGACAAATACTATTTTAAAAGGTAATTTCTGTGGTAATTCAATGTCCCTTTATACATAAATAAATAGATATTTATTGACGACGGTAAGTCTATGCAGACTTATGCGTCATTAAAATGAACATATGTGCAAGACTATATACAACAGGATTAGTTCGGAAAAATATGAATGCTAAGTTAACTTAAACATGTTAAAATCAAACGACATCATATACTAAAACAAGTACAGGTTAAGTAAAATATGCATCACAACTATTTAAAATAACCTACAGCTAAACAGCATTGGCATGATATTTTTTAAGTTTCCCGCACCAAAACCAGAGATAAAATAGCTACTGCATATAGCAAAAAAAAACTTCTGGAAAGCGTAGAAACCGAGTAATTACATAATGAGTGAGAGCATGTATAAAGAAGGAAATAATAATATTAGTTACATTTAACATGTTGAAAAACAATCTAAGAAAATGCTTTGAGTGACGTCAGCTCGAAACACCAAGATGATTAGAGGAATCACCATCCGCACCACTCGCTGATACCACAGTGGTGTTCCCCCGACAGCATGGATGATTTCATGAGTGGATGATTAGAGGAATCACCAGCCGCACCAGTCGCTGATACCACAGTGGTGTTCCCCCGACAGCATGGATGATTTTATGAGTGGATGATTAGAAGAATCACCAGCCGCACCAGTCACCCTACGCCCCAATCGTTTTATAATGCGGAGGTAGTTATCTTTTCTTTTTCTGGTTTATTTGAATACCTATGTTATAGATCTCTGGCATTTAGAAATATTTTAGTCTTTCTGTGCGGGGATCGTCTTTATACGTCAGAATCTGACGGCTACAGACGTCAGATTCTGATGTATGGAGAGGTTTCCGCGCTGAAATGGTTAACTAAAAGAACTATCTTTATTAAAATATTCATTTGATAAAATTTGTGCATTAACCAGGTAACCATCTGGATTATATGGTTGATTGGTCTTTCTGACGTCTAAAGTCGAGCCCCGCACTGAACGACATTTTGTTGATTACTCAGTCAAATCTAATGTAATCTTGCAATCACTATTTTCCATAATTTAAAAGTTTAAATTACTATTTTCTATAACTTGACCCTTTTCAGACGAGGTATTAGATGAGGTATCAGATGAGGTTTGCGGTTTCAGATGAGGTATCAGATGAGATATCAGATGAGGTATCAGATAAGGTATCAGATGAGGTATCAGATGAGGTATCAGATGAGGTATCAGATGAGGTATCACATGATGCATCAGGTGAGGTATCAGATGAGGTATATATGGCCACCGCTCAGATTCAGATAGTGTACTTATAAAGCACATTATTATATACATTTCTATGCGCCGACAATTATTAAATTTATATCATATTACTGCTGGGAAAAGTTCATGCTCCGAAATGAAGCTTAAAAAGGTGAGTTTCAAGATTTCTTTTAAAAGTTGTTTGTGACTGGGTTTCCCTGTGCGAAAGAAGAAGATCGTTCCACAGGCGAAGGTCATTAAAGCTGAAACATTCTCACCAGCTGCATGCCATAGGTGAGTTGATGGTACATTAGCAGTAAATGGTTAGAGCATACACATTATGTTAATAATTAATATGTAGTATAAATAAAACAGTTCACTTGTATTTGTCATAATTGATATAGTTTATTGACTGTTATGTATGACCATCTTAAAAATAAAACAATACGAGTAATCTGATTATATAACATTGTCATCTTTATTCTTTGTCAACAAAAGTTACTGGTATTTTGTCGGCTTCATTTCTCGCCTATGCACGAACGTGAATGTCAGACACAAGATGCACAGTCTAGTAGCCAGCGTACAAAAGCTCTATTAACCCCACAATTTAGCTGCTAGACTTATTAATATTAGTATAGCTGACTAGCTATCATATTTGAAGCTAATCTGCTCATTATGGTAAAAACATGATATTTGTAGAGTTTTGAAGTATTATCAAGCCATCTTGAACTTGACCTTTTATTATCCACCAGAGTAAATTCACCTCGAAAATCCATTATTTGCCATTTTTGCACCATGTTTTATAATAATATCATTTTTACAGAAAATAATTAGTGTCTATGGCAGTTTGAACTTGAAACACTATATCTATTATATGTTTTGGCCATTTTGACGTGAAAGGTGAATGACTTTGAAGGTCGATGACATTACTTGGTGCTAAAATGTTTCATACGAGCTAGAGAGAGTCATCATGGTGAGTGAGTGAATATTGCTATGCATCGCTTTCTGCACAATAATGGCAATATCGTGACAGAATGAAGCCAGAAGTTGGGATTATGCCTTATCATTTAATCACCAAACGCATTTCTAATTCAATAAAAAAAGTTTTTTTCGGCAGCACGTATTTCAGACCATCTCTCGGTCATATCAGAAATTGACAGTTGTAAGACGAAACGGAACAAGGACAAATATCGTTAAAAATATAAACAAAATTGGTTATGAATCGTTTAACTCGGATATTCTCAATTTGGATCTAATAATGAAACCAGAGAAAGATCTCTCAGCATTCTGTCAACAGTTTGATTCTGTCGTTAGCTTTATTTTAGACAAATACGCTCCTGTAAGTACAAAGACTCTGCCAGAAAGCCACCAACTCCATGGATGACTAAGGAAACATTGAAAGCTATAACCCGTCTCCATAATCTCGAACGAAAATGAGCAGATCTCACACACACCTCAATCGTTCTCGTTACAAACATCAGTGCCACATGTGTAACATAATGATGATAAAAGTTAAAGCGAAATATTTAGCTGAGGCTATATCAGAAAATTCGGACCATCTCGTCTTCTATGGAGCTCTATAAACAACATTCTGCATAGAATTCCACCGCCGGCTCTGCCAGAATTCACATCAGTATATTTACTTTGTGACCACTTCTCTATAAATATTTTGTGGATAAAATTGAAACTATCCCTTCCAAATTTCCGGATAAAGTGCAGAATATTCCATCGGTGAGAAGAACAAAAACTAGAACTATAATGAGCGTTTATGAATGTGAGACAAAAGATGAAATTAAAAAGCATATTTTGCGCTCATAGTCAATATCATGTGATCTGGACCCCACTCACTATGCAGAAAAATTGTCTTGATATAATAATTACTCCCATCACTGAAATAATTAACATGTCAATGGAAACTAGTACATTTCCTCAAAATTTCAAAGAAGCTCATGTAAGACCACTTCTAAAAAAACACCTCTACCTAAAAACGTACTGAAAAATTGCAGGCCTGTATCCAACTTGAGTTCTATTTCCAAAATCTTAGAAAAAGTAGTTAGCGAATCGGCTGCAAGCTCATATAAAAAAAAACATGTATCTAATAGATTACAATCAGCCTACAGGAAACATCATTCCACAAAATCAGGTCCACCTAAAGTACATAATGATATCATTATTAGTATGGACAAGGGTACAGCTCTGACCTTGCTTGACTTGTCGGCGGCTTTCGACACAATGCTACATTAACAAATAGACTTTAAGATCGGTATAGCATATCTTGGCAGGTACACAATTGGTTTTCTTCTTATTGCCAAATAGACACCAATCCATAAAAAAATTAAAGATACTTTGTCAGATAAAGGCATACTCTCATATGGAGTTCCACATGGCTCTGTGCTGGGACCAGAGCTTTTCACCTCATACACTACACCACTCAGCGCTATTATGTGTAGTTTTGACATAAACCACCATCTTTATGCCCATGATACTCAAATTTACATATCTATCTGTTTCCAACGCTAAGAAATCCCTTGAGAATTTGCAACAATTTGTAATGGCTGTGTCTGCCTGGATGACAGGGTCTTAGCATAAGCAAGTTTGTTTCTCTTTGGTACCAGCGAGATAAATTCCTTAAATAATTTCCCAATTCCTAATTCTAGGTCAAAAAGAATATCCATCAGCATCTGCCGAAAATATTGGTGTAGAATTCGACTGTTGCCTGAATTTCCGAAAACAGTTGCAGTATCTAACAGTAACAAGCTAGATTATTGCAACTCACTTTTTCACAATATGCCAGAAAAAGATATCGTTAGATTACAACGCGTTCAGAGCTGCCTTGCAAGAGTGGTAATCAAGACCCCACGTTTCAGTCGTTCCATACATAATAATAGGCTTAAATGGACAAGGATAACATCCTGGAATGACACTGCCCTCCAGACACAGGATCCGAAATTCGAGCCCTGATGGGCTGAGGCCGAGCACGCTACCTCTCGGTCACGGAGGATCCCCACAATATGGAAGTATTACATGTGAGCGGGAAGGAAACATTTTGCTTCTTTGAAATTTGAAGGCCCGATTGGGGTTCGAACCCGCGATCTCTGACGCTACAAGCAGGCATCTTTAACCACTGCACCAGGACCTCGCCCTCCCATTTTTCGAGGTTTGGGAGCCTGGGGTCAGCAGTCTCTGCGTGGTGGTAGGATTTGCCTTTATGTCTGGCGCATGTTACATGCTGCTAGAGGCGGTATTATGAAATTTTGTTCGAACAATTGTCTTCCAGCATTATCACTCACTCACTCACTCACTCACTCACTCACTCACTCACTCACTCACTCACTCACTCACTCACTCACTCACTCACTCACTCACTCACTCACTCACTCACTCACTCACTCACTCACTCACTCACTCACTCACTCACCTCATTGGATGGATCAGATTTATAAATAGGTCCTAAAAGGTCACGAAGAGTTGACCTCTTGTTCATCTCTCATGCACAGTTACCTGTTTCCATCGCTAGATGTATTATATAGACAAGCTGGGAATCTCTCACTTTTGACAGTGAGGTGTACCGAATTTTGTCATGGCGGCCAGTAATCATATAGTGGCCGCCATCAGGGAGCTCGGAACACAATGACATCAGCGTGAGATTCCAAGCTTATCTATCTATCTGATCTATAATACCAATGGAAACAAGCAAACCTTGCTCTCAGGCAGCTGTGAAGCGCTGTCTGATTGGCCGGTCTTGAGACGCGCGACATTCAAGGTATCAGACTATTTAAAATAGTTGGACGCTATGCTCGATTAAGCAAGGTAACTGCGTGCTCGTGTGTAAGATAACTTGTTGTGGAAGCAGCCCAACACAGAGCTATGAATAATAGATTATGTATTATTAGACGAGTCATAACACAGACAGCACATTTAAATAGACTTCCCTTAGATTCAGATGGGAATCATTTGAATCACTTATTGTTCCTTTTATGATTGTTATCTCTCAGTGAACACGAGACGTTGACCCGGTGCTGGCCTAATGCTGGTCCACCGTTACAGACGGTGGACCAGCATTACGCCGTCACCGGGTTTTTCATTTACATGTGACTCCTTCAGAAACGCTTGATATTCCATCTTACCATGAAAGGTACACCCAGTGTTGTTTTAGTGACGCGCCAATAAGAGTGGGGGTGGTACGGTGTACTGCTCATTATTTAACAATGGGCTACAGTTAAATGGACACATAACATAGGTATTCAAATGAAGAAGAACAAACTATACTCGCCGTCATATTAAAAATGATCAACCCGGATCGCATGATTGTCGGCGATTTCCCAGTTAATTCTAAACCGATTTCTTTCAAATTTTGCAAAGGCTATTTCCCATTCAAATCCTAACAGCCCTGAAAATTTCGTAAAATTAGATAGCGTTTTTAAGAAATTGAACCATTTGACATGTAGTAAATTAAACTCCATAACCCCATTAAACGAATTCTAGAATTGTATTACAAGGCAAATGGTCATAATTTTGCTAATTTGTTACCGCTGTTAGGATATTAATAGAAAATGGCCTTTGCAAAATTTTAAGGAAATCGGTTCAAAATTGAAGACCGAATCGCCGAAAATCATGCGATCCTGTTTGATAATTTTTAATTTGACGACGAGTATAACTAGGACGGCGTTGTAAGAGTTAGTGGAGATGCATTGGTATAATTTACAACATACATGTAGAGACAGTGTGTTTTATGTAAGCTTGGAAATATCAAGTCATTTTCACCTTTTCTTAATGTGTAGGCTGGCACCGTGAAACAAAACGTGAGGCAAAAAATACTCATTTCTTTACCATGTTTAGCGTTAACTCCTACACATGAAATGTGTTTGTATAAACCATGGAGACCAAAGGGTTTCTTTAATTATTGAAATCATCATAAATGTCTTAGTTAGCTGTTTCTGCTTCACTTGAATACCTATGTTATGGGTCTACGGCCATTATACATATTTTACTCGACTTTAGATATCAGAATCTGACGTACTGATCAGCTTTCATGCCGCCTCTTTGTGTGAAGATATGTCTTACAAATGTCTATCTAAGTACAGACTAGTAGGCCCTACAAAACCTTAGCACCATGTTTGTTTAATGCTGAACACTCATCTGTGATGCTGGCCCAACAGACACACAGACAGACAATAAAAGTCATTAGAGACTTATTTGTCATAAATTGAGAGAGGTACGTTATATATACAATCTGGGGTGCATATTACAAATAATCTTAACTTTCTCTTATTTCCATCACAAAAGTTAGGATTCATCCTAACTTTTGTAATGGAAAAAAGAGAAAGTTGAGATAGGATCAAAGTTAGGATTCTTTGTAATATGCACCCCTGGTTCATTTGCTAAAAGGATCATTCCAGCGAAAAGGAGACTATTTCAGGTGTATTTTGTCCCATCCTAATTAAATCTATTTATGTAATGTAATATTTTTTTTTTCTTTACCAATATATAGGATGAACTAGTTTACCGCGTGTATTTATATATTTATATTATTTATAGTGATAGTTTAATTGATTTGGAATTTTTTTAAAAACAAATATCAATAAATTGTCAATTAAGTTACTGCCCCAGTACCAGGCCTATGTTTATAATGTTGTTGATGAGTACATTACGCCAGCAATATGAGTTTGTTTTCCCTAACATAAAAGTCAGTATTGTGGCTAGTTTTAATGTAAACATTTGTTAATTGTAAATGTACAAAAAAAATTAGTTATGGATCTTTTTCATAATGTCCCTTTTACCCTTGTCCACTATGTTACCATATTATTTCGTCTACGGATGACACCTGGTGAATAGATTCCAAGCATTACTAAATGTTCAACAGGTTGCATTGCATGTATTTTTCACCAGAGCAATATGACATTTTTTAAATTATCAAACGAAAACGGGATGTGTTGAAGATATTGTACAGATGAGCCAATAATATGTTTATTTTCTGTCCGCAAAGTTACCATTGCACTTGTGGACATGCATAGTATATATTTTTATCTATCATTCTGAAGTTCAATTGTATCATAACTTTATGCAAACAAGTGGGCAACAATAGAGAGGATTTTTCAGATCCTTAGCTTATGTTATTCAAAGAATGTCTCATAAGTTACTTTAGTGGTAACTTAGTATATTTTTTTGGTAACTGAATAGATCAAATGTTTATTATGTGTGCCACAGTCAATAATAAAACATGGTTCTTGTCACATTTGTCTTTGGTGGCATATATATCTTCTTTCTGGACTTAATTTATTTGGTATTGAAGCATAAAAGTACATTTTAGATTTAAAGGTAACTTAGTGTACGAAAATGAAACTTAGTGGACTGTGTAACTTGGATATGCACAGGACAATTATCAATACTTCTCAATAAAAAGACTGGTATAATACATATATTGTTGCCTTAAATCTTAATTTGATAAAAAACGTGGATAATCATGCTGATAGCCTCTCAGTAATATGATAAGTAACCTAGTTGTATTCTATACTTGTCCACTGTGTTACCATTTGTCCACTATGTTACCTGAAAAAAAGTGTTTATTTGTAATGACTGACCCCTTAACCTCTACACTGACCCCTTGACCTCCACACTGATCCCTTGACCTCAACACTAACCCCTTGACATCTATACTGACCCCTTGACCTCCACACAGACCCATTGACCTCCACACTGACCCCTTGACCTCCACACTGACCCCTTGACCTCCACACTGACCCCTTGACCTCCACACTGACTCCTTGACCTCCACACTGCCCCTTGACCTCCACACTGACCCCTTGACCTCCACACTGATCCCTTGACCTCCACACAGACCCATTGACCTCTAAACTGACCCCTTGACCTCCACACTGACCTCTTGACCTCTACACTGACCCCTTGACCTCCACACTGATCCCTTGACCTCAACACTGACCCCTTGACCTCCACACTGACCCCTTGACCTCCACACATACCCATTGACCTCTAAACTGATCCATTGACCTCTACACTGACCCCTTGATCTCCACACTCACCCCTTGACTCCCACACTGACCCCTTGACCTTTACACTGATCTCTTGACCTCCACACAGACCCATTGACCTCTAAACTAACCCCTTGACCTCCACACTGACCCCTTGACCTCCACACTGACCCCTTGACCTCCACACTGATCCCATGACCTCCACACTGACCCCTTGAGCTCTACACTGACCCATTAACCTCCACAATGACCCCTTGAGCTTCACACTGACCCCTTGAGCTCTACACTGACCCGTTGAGCTCAACACTGACAGCAGAAAATAAACCCTTTGCGCTCTAATCACGACTATCTATTCTCGTTATATTACTTTAACCCATTAAGCGTTACGCACGACTATCGTAGTTTTGATCTGTTTCAGCTGTATCTGTGTAATACGTGGCAGTACTAACTATTGTGCTATCGCACCAAGGGACGGGGGGCTAGTAGATTAAATCACTGTCATTAGGAAAGAAATGAAACTTCAACATCAATTTTTGTAAATAATTGGTCTCAATTAGGTTTTACCCAAATGAAGATAAAACTTTAAAGAAAAAACAATCACACAAGTTAAACCAGACTGATTTAAAATAAGATTTGCCTCCAATAAAACTCTTTTGATTAATATTACCTCACTTTTAAATTGCATCGGCGAGAAGCAAACCTAAAGTGAGGTAATAAAATAAGGGCTCCCACGCATGCAAAGATTCCGCGGTATTGCTTAAAACGCGACCGTTGTGACAGGTTTTAGAAAATCGCAGAGAAGCTGGTTATGCAACGACAGCATATCTCACCACAAAGATTGTTATCGACTTGTCGTCGTAAACTATAGCAGCGATCCTAGTGGTGACCGTGTAGGCCGCCCTAGTGGGTGTTCTCAAAGCAATATTGAGATATTACGATCGCGTCGCAGGACATGCCATACCACAGCTAAAGATTATCGTAGCGTCGGGGATAGTCCTTGCGGTGTGTGGGAGACTTCCAATTTACAAGATTTGTACTTAAAACTTAATTGACTTTTTGTAATAAGCTTTCGGACTATCGTAGCTCTTAAATTAATTTGAAAAAAATACAGTCTTAATGAAAACTAACCATTATAAGTGGATGGAAACCATAATAATAAAAAACAAGCCAGACAAATTATTGAAAATGATTAAAATTCCTTGGCGGATATTAAATTTAGAAGTGTACTGGAATTTCTCTTCAGCCCACGAAATACGACATGACGTCCATAACTGAATTCAAAGGCGTAAATGGGACATTTTCAAAATATTTGAGCAAAAACGGTAAAAACATGTCTTCAACATTTTTTCAAAAAGTTTGCATTATTTCATTATTTTTATCATTTAAGCAATTATTTAAAACTCAGAATTTTTTTCACTAGCATTTATCTTGGAAAATCAAGTTTTTATTCGACATAATATGCTTGATTTGTCTTCACCGTGAGGTGTCCGAAATTGGTTTGCGATTTTTTTAAAACTTGTTAATGTTGGTTATTACGTTATTGCAATTCATGACAGGTTGGCCCTATTTCTAAAGTGTCTTTTCTTGATAATATAATAAAATACGTATAAAAAATTGCCTGAATCACCGGTTTTTCAATATTTAGTCGTGGTCCAAGATAAATGCAATACAAATGTAAAATAGGATGTCACAAATACAATTTCACAACAATAGGATGTCTTTGACGTGTGTAAAATAACCTCGGTTGAAAAATTAAATAGCTGGTATAGATTATTCTTGTCATCAGCACATGAAGAAAACAACGTTGCGAGGTCAAAAGTATGCACATATTTTGTAAAATGTTTATTTTAAGCCAAATAGTCTGTCTTCATCGTTATAATGATTTGTCTTTACCATTTAAATGGTAAAGACCGGCATAAAACGGTAAAGACAAATACTATTTTAAAAGGTAATTTCTGTGGTAATTCAATGTCCCTTTAGTCATTAGGTGTGGAAGTCTGCATACAATTATACTGAAAACCAGGCCTGCTATATAAAGCTTATATCACCTATTTATTTCACAATTTTGTTTCTTTACCGTTACAGCAACATCTTTACCGTTACAAAACCGTCTTTACCGTTTAATGTTCTGTCTTTACCGTTATAAAATTGCCTACTATTTAAGCCATACCGGTAAAGACAAAAGAATATTTTTATTAATGTCTCTAAAAGTGTTAATATATAACATGCTGCTTGGATATTGCACACTGATGCTTGGCATAGTATCCTATAAGCATACATAACATCAGAATGTCTTTGCCGATATTGCTCAATTTTTTTAAAATGGCCCAAATAACGTTTCATAGCCCAGTATCATGGATGTAAACTATTTTAAATTCCGTTATCAATTGTGTTCTAGATATTCACATATAAATTTACATTCAGCGTCAATTCGTTGGTCGGGGTGGAGAAGTGGTTAGAGCTCGCTCATCTGATTCTGTAGTAGGAGGTTGTGAGTTCGAATCTCGCCGCTGCAACTTGACTGAACATATATACTGGATCAACTCGATCGACTAAAGACAATAGACAATATTTTATCGCATTAAATAATCAGCTGTAACAAATCAAAGTACACCGCTCACCCACAATCACTCACTCACTCACTCACTCACTCACTCACTCACTCACTCACTCACTCACTCACTCACTCACTCACTCACTCACTCACTCACTCACTCACTCACTCACTCACTCACTCACTCACTCACTCACTCACTCACTCACTCACTCACTCACTCACTCACTCACTCACTCACTCACTCACTCACTCACTCACTCACTCACTCACTCACTCACTCACTCACTCACTCACTCACTCACTCACTCACTCACTCACTCACTCACTCACTCACTCACTCACTCACTCACTCACTCACTCACTCACTCACTCACTCACTCACTCACTCACTCACTCACTCACTCACTCACTCACTCACTCACTCACTCACTCACTCACTCACTCACTCACTCACTCACTCACTCACTCACTCACTCACTCACTCACTCACTCACTCACTCACTCACTCACTCACTCACTCACTCACTCACTCACTCACTCACTCACTCACCCACCCACCCACCCACCCACCCTCCCACTCACTCACTCACTCACTCACTCACTCACTCACTCACTCACTCACTCACCCACCCACCCACCCACCCACCCTCCCACTCACTCACTCACTCACTCACTCACTCACTCACTCACTCACTCACTCACTCACTCACTCACTCACTCACTCACTCACTCACTCACTCACTCACTCACTTTGCGATCTTGCTGCAGATCAGAATCATAAATCTATTTTTTTTACAAGTTTACAAGCACGCCCTGCAATCTGAGATACATGTTTACGGAATACAGATGTGTCACTGAATATGATTGTGTTATCCACCTCTGCCTCAGAATGACAGACGACAAAAACTCGGAGGACGTCAGAATATAGGATCTTATTCTATATTTGTCAGGAAGTAACCCTTACAGCGCTGAACAAATTTTGTATAAACCATGGAAACCAAAGATTTCAATTTGAAATTATGATAAGTTTGTTATTTGTTATATTGGTTAACTTGGGTATTGTGCTGGATAGCTTGAGGACTAGACGCCATATGCAAAAATTCTTTCCCACAAGGGAATAAATCACACATTTCTACCATAATTAGACTTCAAAATTAGAAAATAATTAGCTAAACATCACGTATATAGTATGCAGAATTCAAAAACGTGAACTAAACAACGGCTGGAAAACAGAACACAAGATTAAAACGGATTAGGAGACTGTCAGGAAATCAACAAGGAACACTCAATGGACACTGAATGCGGCGATACTCAGTTGAATTAAACGGATAAGTCACCAATTATATACAAATTATTGCATAATTTTCTAAATAGTATGAAGAAATTAGCATCAGTATCATAATATGTAGAATCGTATGTGGTCAGAATAATTTATAAACACTAATAAGCCTAGTTATTTTCGCTAACTTTGGCCCAACATTGGCCCAACATAATCCATAGAAACTTAGATATAGTATGCGGAGACAATTTAAAGTAAATAAATATACGTAGTGTCATAATATGTAGGACCGTAGGTGACCAGTATAATATTTATAAACAATTATAAGCCTAGTTATCTTCACCAACATTGGCCAAACACTACCGATAGGAATTGTAGATATCGTAGGCGGCCTACATTAAGCTGCTGACGATCAAACTATAGGCATCATACTGGCCCAACATTACCCATAGGAATCTTAGATATCGTAGGCGGCATACAGGCAGCTGACGATCAAACTATAGGCATCCTATTGGCCAAATATTACCCATAGGAATCTTAGATATCGTAGGCGTGCTGCATTGCGGCCGCCGTCAATCAGCACATTTTTAAAACATCGACCCATCTCTAAAATCATGTCTCTTTTTTATCATATTCACTCTTTTCATAACAGCAGTGTCATGTATACATAGGGACGATGAATTGGCCTCCTGTGGCCCGGGCCATATTTAAAACAAATTGTCACCAACCTTCATCATTAACAAACATCATGTTTTCTAATTTGGTCAAAGCAAAATTACCTCTTTTAAATGTATGTTTTAATCGGAAACTACTTCCACCTTCTCGGCCATCTTTTAAATTGGCTATCTTACTTCTACTGGCAGGAGATGTCAGCTTAAATCCGGGTTCCTCCGGCTCAAATGAAAGAATCAAAATTGCAACAAAGAATGTCGGATCTATCAAACCTTAAACTGCCCCCTTCTCCGAATATGTAACATCTAAAAATCTGGACATTGTGGCAGTGACAGAAACATGGTTAAAACATGATGACACGAAATCAACGATATCTGATATCTCACCTCCTGGCTATTCGTTTTTTCACGAGCCTCGCGTCTGACCAATTAAAAACTGACATTCATCCTCTGCCATCATTTAAAACGTTTGAAGCGATCTCTGCACGTATCGGGAACAATTCGTTCAGTGGTTTTGTTGTCTGCCTGTATAGGCTTCAAAACGGTACACGTCAATTTTTTGATGAATTTTAAGATCTACTAGAGAACATAATTTCACTGCATGAAAATTTGTATATATTGGGAGATTTCAACTTACATCTAGATAACTCAAATGGAAACACCAACAAATTCAACGAAATCTTCACATGTTTCGATCTGAAGCAGCATTTTAATTTTCTGCCTCATGTTCATGGTCATTGGCTAGATCTGCTAATCACCAAACGCATTTCTAATTCTTTCAAATCAGTTTTTTCGGCAGCAGGTATCTCGGACCATCTTGCGGTCATATCAGAAATTGACTGTTGTAAGACGAAATAGAACAAAGAAAAAATATTGTTTTGAAAAATAAACAAAATTGATTATGAATCGTTTCATTCTGATATTCTCAGCTCGGATCTAATAAAGAAACCAGAGAAAGATCTCTCGGCACTTTGTCAACAGTATGTTTCTGTTCTTAGCTCTATTCTAGACAAACACGCTCCTGTAAGTACAAAGACCAGAAAACCCAGAAACCCACCAACTCCATGGATGATTCCGGAAATAATAAAGGCTAAAACCCTTCGACACAATCTTGAACAAACATGGCGCAGATCTCGCACACATCTAGATCGTTCTCGTTACAAACATCAATGCCACCTGTGTAATAGAATGTTGACAAAAGCTAAATCGAAATATTTAGCTGATGTTATTGCAGAAAATTCGGACAATCCCCGTCGCTTTGAAATTCAATAAATAACATCATAGATTAACCATATGTGGTTAATCTATGATAACATTCTGCATAGAATTCCACCTCCTGCTCTGCCAGAATTCACATCAGTAAAATCACTTTGTGATCATTTCTCTAGGTATTTTGTGGATAAAATTGAAAAACACATATTGAAAAACACATATCCCAGACATGGAGGGCATGCTTCTATCATATCCGTGACCGGCGTCAAAGTCGAAAAAGTCTGTCTTTAGATCTTGCCAAGCAAATTGCAGTGGTACTCGTCAGTAGTAAGTTAGATTATTGTAACTCACTTTTTCACAATATGCCAGAAAAGGATATCGCTAGATTACAACGCGTTCAAAACTTCCTTGCAAGAGTAGTAACCAAGGCCCCACGATTTAGTCGTTCCGTTCCAATTCTAAAACGATTACATTGACTTCCTGTCAAGTTTCGCATTCATTTTAAAATATGCGCAATAACTTTCCGAACCCTAAAAGAAACCAACCTGCATATCTGGCTGATTTACTTGTTCGGCCGAAATGCTCAAAATATCTACGCTCCACTAATTCGAATAGATTTGTTGTTCCTCGCATAAAGTCTAAGACTGGGTCACTCAAGAGCTTTCTCTATATCTGGTCCAGCCTTATGGAACGCCCTGCCTGTGCCAATACGTAATGCCCAAAACAATCTTAACATTCCGGAAATTACTTAAATCCCACCTATTTGACCTGGCTTTTCCACCCTAGTCCCTCAGCAGCCCGCTCCCTGTTGACGAACCTGCTTTGGCCTCGATTATAACACATGATCACGCTAAGGATTTGTGCACCTCTGAGCTCGGACCGCTGAGGATATAGGCGCTATAGAAGTTTTATTGATTAATTGATAGATTGAACTAATACAAATGTGGAAAGATTCGAGTTGTGAAGGCACATTTGTCAACAAAGATTTTACAGGCATTAAATTGTTTTGTATGTGGATGGCACAGCTACTGGTGACAGATAATTGTAAATTAAATTGAACGATTGTGCTATTTCTGGGTATTGTTATTAAATATTAGAAAATATAAATTAGATGTTTTAAGGAGAGGTGGTATTGTAAAAAACATTGAAAATTGTATTTTAAAGGAAAATAAATTGAAAGACTGATTTTCGCTCCAAAGTTGGCCAAAAAAACTTTAGCTTCCCATGCGAATAAAGCACTTGGGATATTGTATGTATAACATACGATGTGGAATCTACCTATAAATATAAATTGTGAATTATTTGATAAAAATATTGTGTTATCCATACTACTCTATGGGGCAGAGATATGGGGGGGGGAGGGGTATGAATAATGTGAGAGTACTGAGACCGTGCAAATCACTTTTTACAGACGTATTTTATATGTAGGCTCATGCACACCTAAACAAGCAATAATGAGATGAGTAGGAAAATACCCTGTAGCATTTTATTATTCTTCCCGTATTATTAAATGTTAGTTTAAAATTATGTATATGCTTGATCACAGATATCCAAAGGTCTGTTATTCAATGTTGAAAGTTCTTGATGAGAGGGGTAGAATAAAATGGTTAAAATAGTTTTGTGTGGATTAGTCAAGATGTTGATGATCTTGATTTATTTATAGAAATGTTTAAAGCAAAGCTACAAGATTATTTTAATGCACAGTGGCACCCTTTCATATTCAAGGCGACGTTATTATATTTTCTAAGATCAGATTTGGATACGTTCAGCAGATATTACAGGAACTATTGATGCCGTTTTTTATTCGTTTGGTTATTTATTTTCCGGTAAAAATCTAATTTAAATCACTACTATTTGTTGATGGCAAATAATAAGCCACCCATGATTATGCTGAGCCCCTTAAGCGCTAATTTTATTAGCAGATTAAATTACATTTACTTGAAGTTGTGGCTCGCGGTAGCGAGACACAACATCAAGTGAGTGAAATATTAAATATGAAAAAAAATAGATAAAATAAGATAACTGGACGAAAATTTCTTTATTTAGTTTACAACATAAGTAACATGGCTGCTGTTTAATGGTCGCAAAGATAGACGCATTTAAAATTGTAATTTTTAGAAGTCAAAATACACTGCTTTAGTTTCACGGCCTAATAGATTAATGTCATATACCTGTAATCCAATAAATAATCCAAATTATGTTGAGTGAATGACAAATAACGTAATGTGATACATTCAGAGCCATAAATAAACCAGCGTCAAGGGTGTATATTAATCATCACGGGTCACGGGTGTATTTCAAGTGACTGGTATCCATTTCAACCAACCTTTTAGAGTACAGCTCTCAATGTAACAGCTGGGCCAGACAAAGACCAGCCATATGTCAATTTCTAAAAATACAATTTTACAATTTATCATCCAATGATGGGTTTAAAAATATTTTTTTGATAATGCCACATCAACCTATGCATATTCGGAACGAGTGAGTGACAAAGAGAATTTAATTACAATACTTATATTAGCAGGTTAAATCATTGCTATTGGGAATAAAACGACTTCTAAAACATCAATCTTTACAAATGCTTGGTTTCAAATTAAACAAATATAAGTGATTTTCACTTGAAGTTGTGGGTCGCGGTAGGTCCACGCAATGTGAGTAGCTTGGCTTAGCCGGGTATCAGTAATCTAGATGTAGAGACGAAATTCCTGATTTCTAATTTTTCACAACCATAAATAGGTAATACGGGAATTTCGTCTCTATATCTAGCCTAACTGGTGAATGCGCAGCAGAAAATTTTAAAAACTTTCGCAGTTCTAGTCTATTGACATGTTTACATCATGTGGTCATATTATTAAGCATAAATAAAATCACCGTTTTTGTGATAATTTTTAGCCTGGGCATGTCCGTTTAACTGCAAGAAAGCGGTGAAAAATTCGCAAGAACAAAATGCGTTAATGTAATCACTGGATGTCTAGACGGTAATTAGTATTTTAAATATTTATTGGCGCTATGGCACTAAACAAAAAAATCAGATTCCAAGCCCAGCCACTGTACTGCTAATATAATCAGCATTGATAAGTATAATGTAATACATATATACTGTTTTGTATATAGCACATTAGGGAGGTATCGTTGTCACGGAACAGCATTTCTAGTACTGTCTCGGTTTTTGACCAAATATTTCACATCATATATTATCACAATAAACACAATATATTGAACCAATGCTGGTTCGGTGTAGACATTTCCAAGTGCACTGCGTACACAATATTTCTTTTTGTTGTCGAGCACAGATTGTTGACTTGTATACGTGTAAGATTAGAATGCATAAAATAAGTAATTAGCTGACAATGCAGAAATTAAAAGGGATAATTAAGGTAATTACTTACATTTCAATTTCAAATTTCGCATGTTTTCATGATTAATTGCTACATATTATCTTCGCGTGGTATGATTCTCATGAAAACAGATCATTGTCGTGGCAATAAAAGTACAAAAATCTTAATTATAACATTGTCACGATAAGTATTACATTGCGAGACCTCGTCTGATACGTGAGCATTTCAGACCCCTATATATAAGCTGGTACACAGGAAATACCCCTCATATCTATACAGATTGGGGGGAAACCTCCATCCCCGACCACCGACCTTACAATTTATATCCTACAAGTAAAAATTAAATGTGAATTAATTATGGTGTTTTAAAAAAATACCTAATATATAGGTAAATTCAAAAGAAACACCCAATAATAATGTATTTTTAAATATATTAATATATATAGATATAGATATATGTATATCAAATAATTGAACCGCACATATATGTCACAGCTCAAATAGAGATGGATGGTAAAACATCCCGATTCGTGAGCATTTTGATTAAAACGCATATAAAAACATTTAATTAGGTGTAAAAATATTAACAATGAGTTGAACGACAGCCGTTAAAGTATCCATCATTTGAAAGAGGCTTGTTATTTCCTGTTAGTAAACTTCGCATTGACATATCAGTGACATATCATGATCTGAATGAACCAGATTAGAAAAAAATAACTGACAGAGATTTCTGGTACTAATGTATTTCTTAAAATTTGTATTATTTATTTCACGTGTGAATTGATGCCACGGTTATTATGACGTCCAGAAAAAGACACGATTTAACCCTTTCATCCCTAAGCCAGCTATGATCGTCTATAATCCGTTTTATAAGTCGATTAAATCACTGTTATTGGGGATGAAATTATTGTTTAAAAATCACAATTTGCAAATCGTGGCCTCGGAGCTAAAGGATCCTATCTGACACTCGTTAGAGTGGCAGATAGGATCATTTAGCTCCGAGGCGACAAAATGTGTGCTATGGAATTCAAGTGATTTTCACCCACTCGAAATTATCTGTCGCTGCAGACACACCTTTAATGTGTCTTGGTGATTGGAATAAGATAATTTCGCGGGTTACAAAGTATATTATTATCATACGAAAGCTCAAAACGTCCTTATTGAGACGTCCTTAGTGTGACGGAACTCTCTGTATTGGATTTTGTTCAAAGCTCTGATGTGCTTTTGATCATTTATTATTATAATAATATTTCTTTGTTAACTATCATAATGAAAATCAAATGAATGTGGTTTTAGGCCACCAATAAGCTAAACTGGGCCAGAAGAACCCCTTGAGGATGGTGAGATGAATTGGATGACACTGACCTCCTGACACAGGATTCGAAATCCTGGCGGTCTGACGCCTAGCACACTACCTCTCAGTCACAGAGGTTCCCAACAATATTGAATCTTAACGAGTGAGCGGGGAATAAACACCAAGTTATCAAGCCTTTTATTTTGGGTATCTATTTTAAACCAATGCCTGCTAGTGCTAGTGTATGAGCACACACAACTAAATGACATTAATAAAAAAGTTACCATTTTAAATTAGGTCTGTCATCGGAACAACATTACTCAAAGTGCACACGCTGGCCGTCTAATTGTAAAATAACAAAAAACTTTACTCACTAGCTATTTCGTCTGGAGATCTACTTTTAGAACAAACTGACAGGCAGTGTTTTCATACATTAAATCAAATTTGAAGCATTAGTTTTAGAAATGAAAACTATTCCCCAAAGATAATCCCATTACTTATCTGACATGCAGAATTTAGATTGCAAATAAATTAATCCTGTCTCCAAATAACATATATCCTTTCAGGGTGGGTCTTTATCACTCAATATAACTCTTTACCCGGCAAGTTCTCTAATTTAAATTTTCACCCATTTAAAGCTGTGTCTCGCTACCGCGAACCACAACTTAAAGTGGGGGAAAATTACTTATATTGGTTTAATTTGAGAGCAAACATTAGCAAAGCTTAATAGTCAGGACCGTCGCATATGTTCACACATTTGCAACCCTATACGTTTCGCAAATGAACCCAAATCTGAATTATTTTGTTAGGCCTATAATGTGTAAAATATGACATCCACTGACAATTGTGTTAGCACTTGTTTATTTGCCTATATTTTGTGATATAATTATGTAATGTCTCGTTTTAAGTGGGGTCAGTATTTTAGCACAAACCAGCATGTTTAAAAATGCACTGTCGCTTTATGGAAAATCACACCTTTTCTTATATATAAGTATTGGATGGGTGAGTGGGTCGTCCGAACCAATGCTAAATGTTATGCGTTTTTGTGGTGTGATCACATTAGAGACGCCCCCTGTATAGACAGAAATTTCATTTCATCTCATTTCGTGGGCTCTGAGAAAAAGTCGTGTTGTTGTGACAAGTCAAAGCTGTGAGCTCTATGTCATACCATTGCAGGAGGCGGAGAGTTTCTCAACCAGAAAACACAAAATATTGGTATAATATTTTTACAACGTCGGCCCAACGTCTTCGAGTTTGATCCAACATTGTACAAATGTTATACATATGTTTTGTATTTACAGGGAAACCAAAGAGTTTTTTATCATTCCATTGCTAGTATTGGCGGTAGCACGGCGGACATGGATGGTTGGCTAAAGATGAGGGTTCAAATGATGGTAGTTTCTTGTTCAATGCTCAAGACAACAGAACATATCTCAAAAGGGTCGTCAGTCCTTGACTCTTCAACTGGCGGCTGATAGCGCAGGGGTTGTTTCTTTATGGTTCCTTATTTCCTGGAATAACGATGACAACTTGCTTTGTGCAATCACCTCCCACACCAGGTGAAAGAGAGGGTCATTATATTCTCCCGTGGTACAGGCACCTTTTCATCTAAATAAACCATGCTGTAGGTAGCTGTGACAGGGTGTGTAGTACACCTACACCACATATGTGATCTTCAAAGTGAAGATTTGATCAAACAACGTTTGCCTTTCGAAGTCCCTTATGGCTCATCACCCACTCTCGTATTTAGATTTGAAAGAAGACAAATGATCCATCCTTGCAAACTTGTAAATTGTTCAGTAATGTGACGGAGAGGTAGCGTGCTCTGCCTCAGACCGCCATTGCTTGTCTTTTGAATGTGGTGGGATTTCTTGGCCCAGTGTTCATAGGTGGCTTACAGCTCCATTCAGTCATTCATTCATTCATTTATTTTTATTTTTTCTTCATTCACTCATTCATTCATTCATTCATTCATTCATTCATTCATTCATTCTTTCATTCATTCATTCATTCATTCATTCATTCATCCATTCATTCATTCATTCATTTAATTATTTATTTATTTATTTATTTATTTATTCATTCAATCATTCATTCATTTATTCATTTATTCATTTATTTATTAAGTCATTCATTCATTCTCATATTAATTAATTAATTAATTAATTAATTAATTAATTAATTAATTAATTAATTAATTAATTAATTAATTAATTATTTAATTTATTTATTTATTTATTCATTCATTTATTAATTCTTTCATTCATTTATTCATTCATTTATTTATTCATTAACTCATTCATTTTTTTATTCATTCATTCATTCATTCATTCATTCATTCATTCATTTATTCATTAATTAATATATTCATTAATTAATTAATTCATTCATTCATTCAGTATTGTTAATACTACGTAGTATTACTAGTGTTGTTACTAATACTTTTAAAATTATTTACATGATTCCACTCAATCACTCACTCACTCAGCTATCAACGTACTCAATCACTCAATCATATACTGGATGACTGACTGACTGACTGACTGACTGACTGACTGACTGACTGACTGACTGACTGACTGACTGACTGACTCACTCACTCACTCACTCACTCACTCACTCACTCACTCACTCACTCACTCACTCACTCACTCACTCACTCATAAAAATTGAACGACAGATAGTAGGGACTTTGCGATCTTGCTGCAGATCAGAATTATAAATCTATTTTTTTACCAGTTTACAAGCACGCCCTGCAATCTGAGATACCTGTTTACGGAATACAGATGTGTCACTGAATATGATTGTATTATTCACTTCTGCCTCGGAATGACAGACGACAAAAACTCAGACGACGTCAGGATATAGGATCTTATTCTATATTTGTCAGGAATTAACCTTGTAGTGCTGAGACAAATGTTGAAAGATTCGAGTTGTGAAGGCACATTTGTCAACGAAGATTTTACAGGCAATAAATTGTTTTGTATGTGGATGACATAGCTACTGGTGGCGACCTAGTAGGAAGATTACAGAGAATTGTAAATTAAACTTAACGATTGTGCTATATCTGGGTATTGTTTTTAAATATTAGAAAATATAAATTAGATGTTTTAAGGAGAGGTGGTATTGTAAAAAAACATTAAAAAGTGGTATTTTAAAGAAAAATCAATTGAAAGACTGATTTTCGCTCCAAAGTTGGCCAAAAAAACTTTAGCTTCCCATGCAAATAAAGCACTTGGGCTTTTGTATGCATAACAGACGATTTGGAATTTTACCTATAAATAGTAATTGTGGATTATTTGATAAAAATATTGTGTTATCCATACTACTCTATGAGGCAGAGATATAGGGGGGGAGGTATGTGAATATTGTGAGAGTACTGAGACCGTGCAAATCACTTTTTACAGACGTATTTTATGTGTAGACTCATGCAGACCTAAACAAGCAATTATGAGATAAATAGGAAAATACCCTGTAGCATTTTATTATTATTCTCGTAGTATTAAATGTTAGTTTAAAACTATGTATATGCTTGATCACAGATATCCAAAGGTCTGTTATTCAATGTTGAAAGTTCTTGATGAGAAGGGTAGAATAAAATGGGCTTCTCATATCAGATGTCTGTGGGAAAGATATGGTTTTAGTTTTGTGTGGATTAGTCAAGATCTTGACTTATTTATGTAAATGTTTAAAGCAAAGCTACAAGATGATTTTAATGCAGAGTGGCACCCTTTCATATCCAAGGCGACGGTATTATATTTTCTCAGATCAGATTTGGATACGTTCAGCAGATATTACAGGAACTATTGATGCCGTTTTTTATTCGTTTGGTTATTTATTTTCCGGTAAAAATCTAATTTAAAATCACTACTATTTGTTGACGGCAAATAATAAGCCACCCATGATTATGCTGAGCCCCTTAAGCACTAATCACGACTTTCATAATTCCTAATCAATTTTATTAGCAGATTAAATTACATTTACTTGAAGTTGTGGCTCGCGGTGAGTGAAATATTAAATATAAAAAAATTTGATAAAATAAGATAACAGGACGAGAATTTCTTTGTTTAGTTTACCACATAAGTAACATGTCTGCTGCTTAATGGTCGCAAAGCTAGACGCATTTAAAATGGTTATTTTTAGAAGTCAAAATACACTGCTTTAGTTTCACGGCCTAATAGATTAATGTCATATATACCTGTAATCCAATAAATAATCCAAATGATGTTAAAGCTGCATAACTGTTTTGTTTATTTTATTCAAACGAATAATCCATGGAGAATGGTGTTTTATTTTTTTATTTTACTGCTCTGGTTACTGAGTTATTAAGGATTTAAGTTTTTTTTTTTAAATTGTTGCCCCACCAAAACAAACCTGCTCACAGCGGAGTAAGACATACTGTCTATATAATCAGGACATTAAAAGTACCAAGTGGCAGATAACGGTCATCATAGAAAAAAGAGAGGAAGACTTTTAAAATATTGTTATTTTTTAAGTGGTCAAAGATACATTTCACAGTACAACGTGTATTGTCTCATATCAGTTAGACATATCTAGAAGTTATTACTTTGTCTGATATGGATGATATCTGCATGTAATGTCATGTTTAATATCAGTACCGGTATGGAGAATGTCACTACCTTGAAAAATAGAACCCTATTTCGGTATGGTGTTTTTAAGTGTGGGCCAGCATCAGAGCCTTTGGCCCGCCAATAAGACGCTCAGCCCAGACCGTGAGAAATTGTACTCGGAATTGACATCAAATTCAGTGATGTAAATCATTGTTTTCGCTCTTTGGATTTTCGTGATTTTCTTGAAAAACATTTGCATTTTTTTATTAGGTATCTCATGGAAATTTCAAAATATAGTCAAAATGCTACTAGACAATATCAGACTTTATTTTATTTTATCGTTAATTATCACATACAGTGATATACATCGCGCTATGCGGTAAAATAAAATAATCTTTAAAAACATCAGACTTTACTGTAACCGATTTGACCCAGTATCCACCATATAGATCTGCGGCTAGTGATGGGGGCTTTGTATCTCAGCTAACACGAGGCATTGATCCAATGGCAGAATCATGCCGGACCATCGTCTGCGGCACTGGCCCAACATTATGCCGATTCAGTTCAACGTATGTGTTTGCTATTAAGGGGGTGGTTTCGTGCTGGCCAATGTAACATTATATTGGCCCATAACCTCACCTTTATTACATGAATATTGTACACACACCGAATCACTACTTAATAATACTTGATGGTGTACCGCATGGTAAGCTAATTCCGCTTCATTTACCCAGTTTTAGTGCATTTATAAGGCCTTTAAAACAATATCAATGGTTGTTTTGTACGTTTTAGATTATTTTAATCGAAATAAACAAAACAGTTATGCAGCTTTAAATGAATGACAAATAACGTAATGTGATACATTCAGAGACATAAATAAACCAGCGTCAAGGGTGTATATTAATCATCACGGGTCACGGGTGTTTTTTAAGTGACTGGTATCCATTTCAACCAACCTTTTAGAGCTCAGCTCTTAATGTAACAGCTGGGCCAGACAAATACCAGCTATATGTCAATTTCTAAAAATACATTTTTACAATTGATCATCCAATGATGGGTTTAAAAATATTTTTTTGATAATGCCACATCAACATATGCATATTCGGAACGAGTGAGTGACAAAGAGAATTTAATTACGATACTTATATTAGCAGGTTAAATCACTGTTATTGGGAATAAAACGACTTCTAAAACATCAATCTTTTCAAATGCTTGGTCTCAAATTAAACAAATATAAGTGATTTTCACTCACTTGAAGTTGTGGGTCGCGGTAGCGAGACACAACTTCAAGTGGGTGAAAATTTAAATTATGTAATCAGATTAAAATTATTTAATTAATAAATTTAGCCCTTTAAAGGTTAACATCACTTTATCTATATCATTTATGTTAAAGGGACATGCCCACGCTAAAATCATCAAAAAATCGGTGATTTTATTTTGGCTTCTTAATATGACCATATGATGTAGACATGTCCATAGACTAGAGCTGTAATTTTTTTTAATTTTTGTGCCGCGCATTTATCAGTTAGGCTAGATATGGAGACGAAATTCCTGATTTCTAATTTTTGACAACCATGTCGAAAATAGGAAATACGGGAATTTCGTCTCTATATCTAGCCTAGCTGGTGAATGCGCAGCAGAAAAATTAAAAAACTTTTGCAGCTCTGATGATTTGATGATTTTTAGCCTGGGCATGTCCCTTTAACTGCAAGAAAGCTGTGAAAAATTCGCAAGAACAAAATGCGTTATTGAAATCACAGGATGTCTAGACGGTAATTAGTATTTTAAATATTTAATAGCGCTATGGCAGTAAATAAACAAATAAGATTCCAAGCCCAGCCACTGTACTGCTAATATAATCAGCATTGATAACTATAATGTAATACCTATATACTGTCTTGTATATATCACATTAAGGAGGTATCGTTGTCACGGAATAACATTTCTAGTACTGTCCCGGTTTTTGACCAAATATTTCACATCATATATTATCCCAATAAACACAATATATTGAACCAAAGCTGGTTAAGTGTTGACATTTCCAAGTGCACTGCGTACACATTATTTTTGTTGTTGTCGAGCACAGATTGTTGACTTGTGTACGTGTAAGATTAGGATGCATAAAATAAGTAATTAGCTGACAATGCAGAAATTGAAAGGGATAATTTAGGTATTTACTTACATTTCAATTTCAAATTTCGCTTGTTTTCATGATTAATTGCTACATATTTATTATTATTATTCTCGTAGTATGATTCTCATGAAAACAGATCATTGTCGTGGCAATAAAAGTACAAATATAATAATTATAACATTGTCACGATAAATATTACAGTGTCAGACCTCGTCTAATACGTGAGCATTTCAGCTCCCGTATATATTAGCAGGTACAAAGGAAATACCCTTCATATCACTACAAATTGGGGGGAAACCTCCATCCCTAACCATCGACCCTAAAGATTCTATCCTAGAAACCATCGACCCTAAAGACTCTATCATAGAAACCACCGACCCTAAAGATTCTATCCTAGAAACCACCGACCCTAGAGATTCTATCCTAGAAACCATCGACCCTAAAGACTCCATCATAGAAACCACCGACCCTAAAGATTCTATCCTAGAAACCACCGAC
This sequence comes from Flabesymbios commensalis, assembly GCA_964017125.1. Lineage (NCBI taxonomy): Eukaryota > Metazoa > Annelida > Polychaeta > Terebellida > Flabelligeridae > Flabesymbios > Flabesymbios commensalis. The sequence goes on from OZ024918.1 coordinate 60,772,360, forward strand.
CCTAGAGATTCTATCCTAGAAACCATCGACCCTAAAGACTCCATCATAGAAACCACCGACCCTAAAGATTCTATCCTAGAAACCACCGACCCTAGAGATTCTATCCTAGAAACCATCGACCCTAAAGACTCCATCATAGAAACCACCGACCCTAAAGATTCTATCCTAGAAACCACCGACCCTAGAGATTATATCCTAGAAACCATCGACCCTAAAGACTCCATCATAGAAACCACCGACCCTAAAGATTCTATCCTAGAAACCACCGACCCTAGAGATTCTATCCTAGAAACCATCGACCCTAAAGACTCCATCATAGAAACCACCGACCCTAAAGATTCTATCCTAGAAACCACCGACCCTAGAGATTCTATCCTAGAAACCATCGACCCTAAAGACTCCATCATAGAAGTAATAATTAAATTTGAATAAATTGTGATGTTTTAAAAAATACCCAATATTTAGTTAAATTCGAAAGAAACACACAATAATAATGTAGTTTTAAATATATTAATATATATATATATATATATATATAAATATATGTATATAAAATAATTAAACCGGAATTATATGGCAAACCTCATATGGTGATGGATGGTAAAACGTTCCGATTCGTGCGCATTTTGATTAAAAAGCATATAAACATTTAATAAGGTGTAAGGTCTAATATAACACTCACTCCCCCATACTTCATTCTCTGAAACGCAGTGACGTCACTCGGTGAAAACAAGATTATATAACACCCCCTCCCCCATACTTCATTCTGTGAAACGCAGTGACGTCACTCGGTGAAAACAAGGTTATATAAGAACCCTCTCCCATACTTCATTGTATTAGCCAGCTCGGTGAAAACAAAGGAGGTCGAGGTCATTGAGTTTCACAGAATTGCCACATGATTAGAAATTAGCGATTGCTAAATTTCTCTCAACTGGCATAAGAATTAGCTGAGTCGTCGGCAAAAATCTAGGTTTAATTTTTTGTATGTGAAGATAAAAAACTTCCAGAAACTCTCTGAAACACTCCACAACACCATGGCGTGACTGAATATTGAAATATTTAGCCGGAACCAGCACTCTAAATGATGGCGTTAGTCTAGTACCAGAACATAGCCCCCATACTCCAAACTTCCAAAGGTCCAGACCTCAATAGTTTATTTATGTCAAACATGGAAGGGAAAATGATACTGAGTACATCCAACAATCTAATCTATCTCAGTCTAAACAGCCTAAACGAAAAAATAGTTTTAAAATCTTGAACCATGTATGCAGTCCCTGATTGATGAGCCCAAACTCCCACGGAACAGACAAAATTAAGAGACCCTGAACCCCAACATTACGCAACATCCACAAAACGGCACATTGAAGGACAAGACAGTGTGTACTCTCTAAAACACTTCACAACACCACGGCGAATCTACAATTAATAGTGAATATTAAACTATTTAGCCGGAACCGTCACTCCAAATGATGGTGTTAGTCTAGCACCAGAACATAACCCCCATACTCCAAACTTCCAAAGGTCCAGACATCAATAGTCTATGTATGTCAAACATGGAAAGAAAAATGATACTGAGTCCATCCAATAATCTAGTTTATCTCAGTCTAAAATGCCCGAACAAAAAATATATTTTTAATACTGAACTACATTAAACTATATAAAAATAAGTGAAAGTGACTTTAGTCAGTTAATTTTTTGTAATTTAAATATCAGTATACAGAATGGAAAGTACTATTAGGATAATTCACTTAAGTGTAGCACTAAAATATAGAGTGTTATTTAAAAAAAAAAAGATAATGCTTATCGATCCTCTGATAAACAGTTAGCAACCATGTAATTATATGTTTAATATTGGCAAGACCCACTACCAACATGGTAAAGAAAATCTATGTTTTGTATGTGAAGTTAAAAATCTTCCAGTGCACGGATCTCACCGCCAACAACATCACCCAGTTGCCGATGAAGATTCATCGGAAAGCAAAATCTATCCCTGTTTGAAGGATCCGTATGCACATACAAGTTTTTATATTAAACAACAATAATGCATTATCCCGATACCACATTCAGTAATTTGATATCAAAATTAGGCATAAAGTAACAAGTCAGTGTTATATAATGAAGTATAATATCTATTTATCTGTTATACCATGAAACAATTTTTTTACAATGTCCCGTTGCTGATGAAAAACCATTTGAATGTGGGGGAATAATCAATATGGGAACCACAGCAGCAGGGAGAAGATGCATGGATCTGTAATGGCACCATTGGTCTATAATAATTAAAATCTAGGTTTAATTTTCAATAATTATCTCTGCCGTCGGACAGACTATCAGTTAATCCAAGATATATCTCAGTAAACTCAAAACATTTGTTTGACATTTGTACAACGTCGGCCCAACGTCTTCGACTTTGGTCCAACACTGTACAAATGGTATGCAGATGCGTTGTGCTTACTGGGATCAGATGAGGTATCAGATGAGGTATCAGATGAGGTATCTGCTAAGGTATCAGATGAGGTATCAGATGAGGTATCAAATGAGGTATCAGCTGAGGCATCAGATGAGGTATCAGATGAGGTATCAGATGAGGTATCAGATGAGGTATAAGATGAGGTATCAGATGAGGTATCGGATGAGGTATCAGATGAGGTATCAGATAAGGTATCAGATGAGGTATCAGATGAGGTATCAGATGAGGTATTAGATGAGGCATCAGATGAGGCATCAGATGAGGTATCAGATGAGGTATCACATGAGGTATCAGATGAGGTATCACATGAGGTATCACATGAGGTATCAGATGAGGTATATATGTCCACCGTTCAGATTCAGATAGTGTACTTATAAAGCACATTATTATCTACATTTCTATGCGCCGACAATTATTAAATTTATATCATATTACTGCTGGGAAAAGTTCATGCTCGGAAATGAAGCTTGAAAAGGTGAGTATTAAGATTTCTTTTAAAAGTTGTTTGTGACTGGATTTCCCTGAGTGAAAGATGGTGATCGTTCCACAGGCGAAGGCCATTAACGCTAAAGCATTCTCACCAGCTGCAAGACTCAGGTGAGTTGATAGTACATTAGCAGTAAATGGTTAGGAACATACACATTATGTTAATAATTAATATGTAGTATAAATAAAACAGTTCACTTGTATTTGTCATAATTGATATAGTTTATTGACTGTTATGTATGACCATCATAAAAATAAACCAATATGAGTAATCTAATTATATAATATTGTCATCTTTAATCTTTGTAAACAAAGGTTACTAGTATTTTGTCGGCTGCATTTCTCGCCTATGCACGAACGTGAATGTCAGACACAAGATGCACAGTCTAGTAGTCAGCGTACAAAAGCTCCATTAGCCCCACAATAGGGCTGCTATACTTATTAATATTAGTATAGCTGACTAGCTCTCATATTTGAAGGTAATTTGCTCATTATGGTAAAAACATGATATTTGTAGGGTTTCGAAGTATTATCAAGCTGTCTTGAACTTGACCTTTATTATCCACCAGAGTAGTATCAGTGTCTATGATAGTTTGCACTTGAAACACTATATCTATTATATGTTTTGGCCATTTTGACATTAAAGGTGAATGACTTTGAAGGTCGATAACATTACTTGGTGCTAAAATGTTTCACACTAGCTAGAGAGAGTCATCATGGTGAGTGAGTGAATATTGCTTCACGTCGCTTTCTGCACAATAATGGCAATATCGTGACAGAATGAAGCCAGAAGTCGGGACTATGCCTTATCATTGGCTAGATCATTTGATCACCAAACACATTTCTAATTAGCTTCCTGTCAAGTGTCGCATTCATTGTAAAATATGCACAATAACTGCATATCAATTCAGTTGCACTCACTCACTCACTCACTCACTCACTCACTCACTCACTCACTCACTCACTCACTCACTCACTCACTCACTCACTCACTCACTCACTCACTCACTCACTCACTCACTCACTCACTCACTCACTTACTCACTCACTCACTCACTCACTCACTCACTCACTCACTCACTCACTCACTCACTCACTCACTCACTCACTCACTCACTCACTCACATTTAAATAGACTTTCCTTAGATTCAGATGGGAATCATTTGAATCATTTATTGTTTCCTTGTATGATTTGTTATCTCACAGTGAACACGTGACGTTGGCCCGGTGTTGGTACAATGCTGGGCCACCGTCGCAGGGGGTGGCCCAGCATTAGATTTCCTTCAAATTTTGCGAAGGCTATTTTCCGTTGAAATCCTAACAGTCCTAAAAAAAATTTAAAATTATATAGCGTATTTACATATCATTTTGCGATTTTTTTACCGCTGTTAGGATTTTAATAGAAAATGGCCTTTGCAAAATTTCAAGGACATCGGTTCAAAATTGCCGTCGAAATCGTCGAAAATCATACAATCCTGGTTGATCATTTTTAATTTGACGACGAGTATAACTAAGACGGCGAAATCTATGTCAGCGTTGTGAGGGTTGATGGAGATGCATTAGTATAATTTACAGCATACATGTTGAGACAGTGTGTTTTATGTAAAGTTAGAAATATCAAATCATTTTCACCTTTTCTTAATGTGTAGGCTGGAACCGTGAAACAAAACGTGAGGCAAAAATTACTCATTTCTTTACCATGTTTAGCGTTAACTCCTACAGCTGAAATGTGTTTGTATAAACTTTGGAGACCAAAGGGTTTCTTTAATTTTTGAAATCATCATAAATGTCTTAGTTAGCTTTTTCTGCTTCACTTGAATACCTATGTTATGGGTCTACGGCCATTATACATATTTTACTCGACTTTAGATATCAGAATCTGACGTACTGATCAGCTTTCATGCCGCCTCTTTGTGTGAAGATATGTCTTACAAATGTCTATCTAAGTACAGACTAGTAGGCCCTACAAAACCTTAGCACCATGTTCGTGTAATGCTGAACAATCATCTGTGATGCTGGCCCAACAGACACACAGACAGACAATAAAAGTCATTAGAGACTTATTTGTCATAAAATTGAGAGAGGTACGTTATATATACAATCTGGGGTGCATATTACAAAGAATCCTAACTTTGATCCTATCTTAACTTTCTCTTATTTCCATCACAAAAGTTAGGATTCATCCTAACTTTTGTAATGGAAAAAAGAGAAAGTTGAGATAGGATCAAAGTTAGGATTCTTTGTAATATGCACCCCTGGTTCATTTGCTAAAAGGATCATTCCAGCGAAAAGGAGACTATTTCAGGTGTATTTTGTCCCATCCTAATTAAATCTATTTATGTAATGTATAATATTTGTTTTCTTTCCCAATATATAGGATGAACTAGTTTACAGCGTGTATTTATATATTTATATTATTTATAGTGATAGTTTAACTGATTTGGCATTTTTTAAAAACAAATATCATTAAATTGTCAACTAAGTTACTGCCCCAGTACCAGGCCTATGGTTATAATGCTGTTGATGAGTACATTACGTAGACCCATAACATAACTAAGACATTCATGATGATTTCAAGCTAGAAACAACCTTTTGATTTCGAGGTTTATACAGCAATACGTCAGCGTTTTTAAGGTTAATCAATCCTGATAATGCTGAATAAACACCTTTGGGATCAGTTTGTAATGTTCATCGCTGACCCTTGAACTCCTCACTGACCCCTTGACCTTCACACTGACCCCTTGACCTCCACACTGACCCATTGACCTCTAAACTGACCCCTTGACCTCCACACTGACCCCTTGACCTCTACACTGACCCCTTGACCTCCACACTGATCCCTTGACCTCCACACTGACCCCTTGAACTCCACACATACCCATTGACCTCTAAACTGATCCATTGACCTCTACACTGACCCCTTGATCTCCACACTGACCCCTTGACTCCCACACTGATCTCTTGACCTTTACACTGATCCCTTGACCTCCACACAGACCCATTGACCGCTAAACTAACCCAATGATCTCCACACTGACCCCTTGACCTCCACACTGACCCCTTGACCTCCACACTGATCCCATGACCTCCATACTGACCCCTTGAGCTCTACACTGACCCATTGACCTCCACACTGACCCCTTGACCTTCACACTGACCCCTTGAGCTCTACACTGACCCGTTGAGCTGAACACTGACAGCAGAAAATAAACCCTTTGCGCTCTAATCACGACTATCTATTCTCGTTATATTACTTTAACCCATTAAGCGTTACGCAAGACTATCGTAGTTTTGGCCCATACGTAGAAGTCTACCTGTAGTTTTGATCTGTTTTAGCTGTATCTGTGTAATACGTGGCAGTACGCACTATTGTGCTATCGCACCACGGGACGGGGGGGGGGGGGGTTAGTAGATTAAATCACTGTCATTAGGAACAAAATGAGTGTTCAACATCAATTTTTGGAAATAATTGGTCTCAGTTAGGTTTTACCCAAATGAAGATAACTGTCAGCCACTTGAAGTTGTAGATTGCAAGCAGGTAAAACTGCAAAGAAAAAACAATCACACAAGTAAAACCAGACTGATTTAAAATAAGATTTGCCTCCAATAGAACTCAATTGATTAACATTACCTCACTTTTAAATTGCATTGGCGAGAAGCAAACCTTAAGTGAGGTAATAAAATAAGGGCTCCCACGCTTGCAAAGATTCCGCGTGATTGCTCAAAACGCGACCGTTGTGACAGGTTTTAGAAAATCGCAGAAAAGCTGGTTCTGCAACGGCAGCATATCTCACCACAAAGATTGTTATTGACTTGTCGTCGTAAACTATAGCAGCGACCCTAGTGGTGACCGTGTAGGCCCCCCTAGTGGGTGCTCTTAAAGCAATATTGAGATATAACGATCGCGTAGCAGGACATGCCATACCACAGCTAAAGATTATCGTAGCGTCGGGGATAGTCCTTACGGTGTGTGGGAGACTTCAAATTTACAAGATTTGTGCTTAAAACTTAATTGACTTTTTGTAATAAGCTTTCGGACTATCGTAGCTCTTAAATTAATTTGAAAAAAATACAGTCACAATGAAAACTAACCATTATAAGTGGATGGAAACCATAATAATAAAAAACGAGCCAGACAAATTATTGAAAATGATTAAAATTCCTTGGCGGATATTAAATTTAGAAGTGTACTGGAATTTCTCTTCAGCCCACGAAATACGACATGACGTCCATAACTGAATTCAAAGGCGTAAATGGGACATTTTCAAATTATTTGAGCAAAAATGGTAGAGACATGTTTTCAACATTTTTTGAAAAAGTTTGCATTATTTCATTATTTTTATCATTTAAGCAGTTATTTAAAACTCAGAATTTATTTTTTTCAAAGCATTCATCTTGGAAAATCAAGTTTTTATTCGACATAATATGCTTGATTTGTCTTCGCCGTGAGGTGTCCGAAATGGGTTTGCGATTTTTTTAAAACTTGTTAATGTCAGTTATTACGTTATTGCAATTCATGACAGGTTGGCCCTATTTATGAAATGTCTTTTCTTGATAATATAATAAGATTTGTATAAAAAAATTGACTGAATCACCAGTTTTTCAATATTTAGTCGTGGTCCAAGTTTTGGAATGTAAATGTCTTTACCGTTCACAAGAACCCATAAGGCCTATTATTTCTGCAAGTATTCACCAGATGTCTCTAGCACTTAAATTCCCGGATCTAGTCAATTATTTTTTTCTTAAAGTAAACAAAATATGATTTATGGACAAAGATAAATGCAATACAAAAGTAAAATAGGATGTCACAAATAAAATTTCACAACAATAGGATGGCTTTGCCGTGTGTAAAATAACCTCGGTTGAAAAATTAAATAGCTGTTCTAGATTATTCTTGTCATCAGCACATGAAGAAAACAACTTTGCGAGGTCAAAAGTATGCACATATTTTGTAAAATGTTTATTTTATGCCAAATAGTGTGTCTTTATCGTTATAATGATTTGTCTTTACGATTTAAACGGTAAAGACCGGCATAAAACGGTGAAGACAAATACTATTTTAAAAGTTAATTTATGTGGTAATTCAATGTCCCTTTAGTCATTAGGTGTGGAAGTCTGCATACAATTATAATGAAAACCAGGCCTGCTATATAAAGCTTATATCACCTATTTATTTAACAATTTTGTTTCTTTACCGTTACAGCAACATCTTTACCGTTACAAAACCGTCTTTACCGTTTAATGTTCTGTCTTTACCGTTATAAAATTGCCTACTATTTAAGCCATACCGGTAAAGACAAGAAAATATTTCTATTAATGTATCTAAAAGTGTTAATATATATCATGCTGCTTGGATATTGCACAAAGATGCTTGGCATAGTATCCTATATGCATACATAACATTTAAATTCACAAAATCGAAATTAATTTTTCTCAAAATGTCTTTACCGATATTTTTTTTAAATGGCCCAAATAACGTTTCATAGCCCAGTATCATGGATGTAAACTATTTTAAATTCCGTTATCAATTGTGTTCTAGATATTCACATATAAATTTAAATTCAGCATCAATTCGTTGGTCGTGGTGGAGAAGTGGTTAGAGCTCGCTCATCTGATTCCGTAGTAGGAGGTTGTGAGTTCGAATCTCGCCCCTGCAACTTGACTGGACATATATATTGGATCAACTCGGGTCGACTAAAGACAATAGACAATATTTTATCGCATTAAATAATCAGCTATAACAAATCAAAGTACACCGCTCACTCACTCACTCACTCACTCACTCACTCACTCACTCACTCACTCACTCACTCACTCACTCACTCACTCACTCACTCACTCACTCACTCACTCACTCACTCACTCACTCACTCACTCACTCACTCACTTTGCGATCTTGCTGCAGATCCGAATTATAAATCTATTTTTTTTACAAGTTTACAAGCACGCCCTGCAATATGAGATACCTGTTTACGGAATACAGATGTGTCACTGAATATGATTGTGTTATCCACCTCTGCCTCGGAATGACAGACGACAAAAACTCAAACGACGTCAGGATATAGGATCTTATTCTATATTTGTCAGGAAGTAACCCTTACAGCGCTGAAATATGTTTGTATAAACCATGGAAACCAAAGGTTTCAATTTGAAAGTATGATAAGTTTGTTATTTGCTATATTGGTTAACTTGGGTATTGTGCTGGATAGCTTGAGGACTAGACGCCATATGCAAAAATTCTTTCCTACAAGGGAATAAATCACACATTTCTACCATAATTAGACTTCAAAATTAGAAAATAATTAGCTAAACATCACGTATATAGTATGCAGAATTCAAAAACGTGTAATTAAACAACGGATGGAAAAGAGAACACAAGATTAAAACGGATTAGGCGACTGTCAGGAAATCAACAAGGAACACTCAATGGACACTCAATGCGGCGACACTCAGTTGGATTAAACGGAAGAGTCACCATTTATATACAAATTATTGCATTTTCTAAATAGTATGAAGAAATTAGCATCAGCATCATAATATGTAGAATCGTATGTGGTCAGAATAATTTATAAACACTAATAAGCCTAGTTATTTTCGCTAACTTTGGCCCAACATTGGCCCAACATAATCCATAGAAACTTAGATATAGTATGCGAGACAATTTAAAGTAAATAAATATACGTAGTGTCATAATATGTAGGACCGTAGGTGACCAGTATAATATTCATAAACAATTATAAGCCTAGTTATCTTCACCAACATTGGCCCAACACTACCGATAGGAGTTGTAGATATCGTAGGCGGCCTACATTAAGCTGCTGACGATCAAACTATAGGCATCATACTGGCCCAACATTACCCATAGGAATCTTAGATATCGTAGGCGGCCTACAAGCTGCTGATGATCAAACTATAGGCATCATATTGGCCCAACATTACCCATAGGAATCTTAGATATCGTAGGCGGCATACAGGCAGCTGACGATCAAACTATAGGCATCCTATTGGCCCAACATTACCCATAGGAATCTTAGATATCGTAAGCGGCATACAGGCAGCTGACGATCAAACTATAGGCATCCTATTGGCCAAACATTACCAATAGGAATCTTAGATATCGTAGGCGTGCTGCATTGCGGCCGCCGTCAATCAGCACATTTTTAAAACATCGACTCATCTCTAAAATCATGTCTCTTTTTATTAATATTCACTCTTTTCATAACAGCAGTGTCATGTATATGTAGGGACGATGAATTGGCCTCCTGTGGCCCAACCATATTTGAAACAAATTGTCACCAACCTTCTTCTTTAACAAACATCATGTTTTCTAATTTGGTCAAAGCAAAATTACTTCTTTTAAATGTATGTTTTAATCGGAAATTACTTCCACTACCACCTTCTCGGCCATCTTACTTCCACTGGCAGGAGATGTCATCTTAAATCCGGGTCCCTCCGGCTCAAATGAAAGAATCAGAATTGCAACAATGGATGTCCGATCTATCAAACCTAAAACTGCCCCCTTCTCCGAATATGTAACATCTAAAAATCTGGACATTGTGGCAGTGACAGAAACATGGTTAAAACATGATGAAACGAAATCAACGATATCTGATATCTCACTTCCTGGCTATTCGTTTTTTCACGAACCTCGCGCAGATCAGCGGGCAGGAGGAGGTGTAGGCTACTGACCAATTAAAAACTGACATTCATCCTCTGCCATCATTTAAAACGTTCGAAGCGATCTCTGCACGTATCGGGTACAATTCGTTCAGTGGTTTTGTTGTCTGCCTGTATAGGCTTCAAAACGGTACACGTCAATTTTTTGATGAATTCAAGATCTACTAGAAAACATAATGTCACTGCATGAAAATTTGTATTTATTGGGAGATTTCAACTTACATCTAGATAACTCAAATGGAAACACCAACAAATTCAACAAAATCCTCACATGTTTCGATCTGAAGCAGCATGTTAATTTTCCGCCTCATGTTCATGGTCATTGGCTAGATCGGCTAATCACCAAACGCATTTCTAATTCTATCAAATCAGTTTTTTCGGCAGCAGGTATCTCGGACCATCTTGCGGTCATATCAGAAAATGACTGTTGTAAGACGAAATGGAACAAAGAAAAAATATTGTTTCGAAAAATAAACAAAATTGATTATGAATCGTTTCATTCAGATATTCTCAGTTCGGATCTAATAAAGAAACCAGAGAAAGATCTCTCGGCAATTTGTCAACAGTATGATCCTGTTCTTAGCTCTATTCTAGACAAACACGCTCCTATATGTACAAAGACCAGAAAACCCAGAAGACCACCAACTCCATGGATGACTCCGGAAATAATGAAGGCTAAAACCCTTCTTTACAATCTCGAACGAACATGGCGCAGATCTCGGACACATCTAGATCGTTCTCGTTACAAACATCAATGCCACCTGTGTAATAGAATGATGACAAAAACTAAATCGAAATATTTAGCTGATGTTATTGCAGAAAATTCAAACAATCCCCGTCGCCTTTGGAATTCAATAAATAACATTCTGCATAGAATTCCACCTCCTGCTCTGCCAGAATTCAAATCAGTAAAATCACTTTGTGATCACTTCTCTAGGTATTTTGTGGATAAAATTGAAACTATCTGTGCCAAATTTCCAGATAAAGTACAGAATATTCCACTAGTGCAAAAACCAAAAATTAGATCTAAAATGAACGTTTTCGAACGTGCGTCAGAAGATGAAATTAAAAAGCTTATTTTGAGTTCCTCGTCAAAATCATGTGATCTGGATCCCATTCCTACAAGCGTGTTGAAAAATTGTCTTGACATATTAATAACTCCCATCACAGACATAATTAACATCTCAATAGAAACTAGTACATTTTTTCAAAATTTCAAAGAAGCTCATGTAAGACCACTACTGAAAAAAACATATCTTCCTAAAAACAGGCCTGTATCCAATTTAAGTTTTATTTCCAAAATCTTAGAAAAGATAGTAGCTAATAGGCTGCAAGCTCATATAAAAAATTACCATCTATCTAATCCATTACAATCGGTCTACAAGAAACATCATTCTAGAGAATCATTCTACAGAAACGATATCATTATTAGTATGGACACGGGTGAAGTTACGGCTCTAACCTTGCTTGACTTGTCGGCCACTTTCGACACCATTGACCATGCCACATTAACAGATAGACTTTCTGATTGGTATGGAATATCTGGCCAGGCTCAAATTTGGTGTTCTTCTTATTTGCAAAATAGGCACCAGTCCGTAAAAATTGAAGACACTTTTCAGATAAAGTCACACTCTCCTATGGAGTTCCACAGGGCTCTGTGCTAGGACCAGTGCTTTTTACTTTATACACTACAACACTCAGCGCTATTATCTCTAGTTTTGCCATAAACCACCACCTTTATGCTGATGATACTCAAATTTACATGTCTCTATCAGTTTCAAACTCGAAGGAATCTCTTGAGAAGTTGCAACAGTATTTAATGGGTGTGTCGGCCTGGATGACAGGATCTAAGCTGAAGCTTAATCCTAGCAAGACAGAATTTCTTCTTATTGGGACCAAACTTCAGCGAGAAAAAATGTTGAATAATTTCTCATGCTTACTTCTAGGTCAAGACACAAATCCATCTACATCAGCTAAAAATCTTGGTGTACTATTCGTCAGTAGTCTGAATTTCCGAAAACACATATCCCAAACATGTAGGGCATGCTTCTATCATATCCGTGACCTGCGTCGAATTCGAAAAAATCTGTCCTTAGATCTTGCCAAGCAAATTGCAGTGGCACTCGTCAGTAGTAAGTTAGATGTAACTCACTTTTTCACAATATGCCAGAAAAAGATATCGCTAGATTACAACGCGTTCAAAACTTCTTTGCAAGAGTAGTAACCAAGGCCCCACGATTTAGTCGTTCCGTTCCAATTCTAAAACGATTACATTGACTTCCGAGCCCTAAAAGAAAACCAACCTGCATATCTGGCTGATTTACTTGTTCGGCCGAAATGCTCAAAATATCTACGCTCCACTAATTCGAATAGATTTGATGTTCCTCTTATAAAGACTAAGACTGGGTCAAGAGCTTTCTCTATATCTGGTCCAGCCTTATGGAACGCCCTGCCTGTGCCAATACGTAATGCCCAAAACAATCTTAACATTCCGGAAATTACTTAAATCCCACCTATTTGACCTGGCTTTTCTGCCCTTGTCCCTCAGCAGCCCAGCTCCCTGTTGACGAACCTGCTTTGGCCGCGATTATCACACATGATCACGCTAAGGATTTGTGCACCTCTGAGCTCGGTCCGCTGAGGATATAGGCGCTATAGAAGTTTTATTGATTAATTGATTGATTGAACTAATACAAATGTTGAAAGATTCAAGTTGTGAAGGCACATTTGTCATCAAAGATTTTACAGGCAATAAATTGTTTTGTATGTGGATGACATAGCTACTGGTGACAGAGAATTATAAATTAAATTGAACGATCGTGTTATCACTGGGTATTGTTATTAAATATTAGAAAATATAAATTAGATGTTTTAAGGAGAGGTGGTATTGTAAAAAACATTGAAAAATTGTATTTTAAAGGAAAATAAATTGAAAGACTGATTTTCGCTCCAAAGTCGGCCAAAAAAACTTTAGCTTCCCATGCAAATAAAGCACTTGGGCTATTGTATGTATAACATACGATGTGGAATCTACCTATAAATATAAATTGTGAGCTATTTGAAAAAAATATTGTGTTATCCATGCTACTCTATGGGGCAGAGATATGGAGGAGGGGATTGGATATTGTGAGAGTACTGAGACCGTGAAAAATCACTTTTTACAGACGTATTTTATGTGTAGGCTCCTGCACACCTAAACAAGCAATAAAGAGATAAATAGGAAAATACCCTGTAGCATTTTATTATTATTCCCGTAGTATTAAATGTTAGTTTAAAATTATGTATATGCTTGATCAGAGATATCCAAAGGTCTGTTATTCAATGTTAAAAGTTCTTGATGAGAGGGGTAGAATAAAATGGGCTTCTCATATTAGATGTCTGTGGGAAAGATATGGTTTTAGTTTTGTGTGGATTAGTCAAGATGTTGATGATCTTGATTTATTTATGGAAATGTTCAAAGCAAAGTTACAAGAAGATTTTAAGTGGCACCCTTTCATATCCAAGGCGACGTTATTATATTTTCTCAGATCAGATTTGGATACGTTCAGCAGATATTACAGGAACTATTGATGCCGTTTTTTATTCGTTTGGTTATTCATTTTCCGGTAAAAATCTAATTTAAAATCACTACTATTTGTTGACGGCAAATAATAAGCCACCCATGATTATGCTGAACCCATTAAACGCTAATCACGACTTTTCTAATTCTTAAAGTGGTAGCGACAATCCAGTACAATTCCTTTGGTATTTTATAATATATAGCTTCCTGATTAATAATCCGTACCGCAAAATTTCATAGAAAGCACAATAAAGGCATTACGAGCAACAAAAGGTCAAATTTGGCCAACATCGTAAGATCAGGCGGTATTGCAAGATTCGACGTGATGACGTCAGTGCGAGGTGAAAGAATTGTAAACAAACCCAGTCGTCAATGATGTTTGTATAAACATGGTGACAGATGGTCATAGCACACAAGTTTGTATGTCCAAATTTACGCGGTTTTATTATCTTTCATGATTTCATCAAACTAAATATTTATTCCAAAGACTATGTAGACATTATGTTATGGATTAAAATGAACTATACATTAATTAAAAAGACATAATATGCAGATTACAGCCGCTATGCACTGGGCCGGAGCATGTCGCCATGTGCTCAGCCACTGTCCTGTGACACACGCAGTCCCCTCGCACGCACAGCCGTCACTCTGAGCAGTGGTCTGTCGATCAGTGCAATGTAAATAATTATTTTTAAAAAGGCCACACATTCTTTCAAATATATTTTTTTGACGTGATATGTTGAATGGTAATTTAAATTATTATTTAAAGCTAGACTACAATAGGCCTACCAATTATCGCCCTCTGAAGTTGAGCCTTGAGGCTGGCCTCGACGATCCCCAGCAAGCACGAGACGTTGAGCCATTGTTGTTTAAATGTTGGGCCAACGTCGAAGACGGTGGCTCAACATTAAAACAACATTGGCTCAACGTCTCGTGTTTGCCGGGTCAGCCTCTCAGGCTGCATTTTCGCCGGGGTACCGGTTCCAATCGCTGTCAAATAACAATGAAACTTGCAGGACACTGACACTGACAGTCTGTGGGCCGTCACACACTAGACTTAGGGGGGGGAGGAGGGGGCGCAGGGGGTTCGCCTACACAAATTTTTTTTGACAAATTTAGGCCAATTTAGGGGACTTTTTAAGAATTTAGCACAAAAAGTGGTGGGCTCTCCCTCTGGATCCGCGCCTGAGACTAAAGGCAAAGCAAAGCATTATAGGCCTAAACCAATAAACCTAGGGCTAGGCCTACCTATTAATATTATGATTACTGTGAGCCTCACTGTCAGCAAGTGACTTGTCAATACCAGCCCAGGGCCCATGTTAGGCACATCACATTTTTTTTTAATTGTCCTAAATAATTATTTTGACCTTTTTTTGGTAACTGCCGACATGCTAAAATAAATATTTGACCACATTCCACTGTTTTCACTGAGCAAGAAAAATACTGTGCTAGATCAAAATCTGAGCTAAATTGATGAAACAATTCGAACCATAAAAAATGGTGTCCGAAGTTTGGTGAAGCAGCTGAAAAAGACTACGGAGATGAATAATATTGAGTTTTAGTTTTTAAATACAGCAGGGCACCCAATTAGTGCCCCGCAATATAGTAATAGTAGCAAATATACCACATATGCACATAACACAGGCCGGATCCAGAGGGGAGGGGGCGCACGCCCACCCGTTTTTGCGTCAAATTCTTTAAAAAGTCCCCTAAATTTGCCTAAATATGCCCAAAAACTCGCCCCCGAGCCACCTGCGCCCCCTCCTTTTCAAATCCTGGATCCGCCCCTGTAACAATCAGAAATTTGGGCATAGCCTCCGGTTTCTCTTTTTTTCAAGTCCACGAGGGGTCATCGAAGAAGAAAAATTTTGATGAATTTTTATCCTTATGGCTAAGAAACTTTCATTTTTACCCTTGGTGCGCCCCTTGAGGAAGCATAGGGCCGGCAAACAAAACTTTACCCTGGGCAAACTAGTGCAGCCTTCCCCGGGTATCTCAATTCTTAGAGATTCACACATTGTTCTGTCCAATCGGCCTCCAGAACTTCCTCATAGGGCAGTGAACATAGTCTAATTTCATTTTTTGCAATTTTTGTTATGTAAAAGACCAGACATTTTTATGTAATATTTTACAGGCGGATGGATTTGTTCAGGATATTATGTCGGAAATCTGAAGTTTTGTATTCAAGTTTTCACAACTACAAAAGATATCAGAATTGGATATGAAAATAAGTTGACCGATTCTGTACCACAAGCCTATTTACTGTGGTTTCAATATCGCAACATTTAAAATATAATTTTACATGACATCTTACATTAAAATCAGCATTGGGGGCAATAAAACATGCACAAATTTGTATTGTTATTGAGTGCCTCTGGTTCAAACACTTATGTTCTGCTGTCACCATACAGCATGTGCCTTATCTGCATTAGTAGGGTTGTAGTCCAGTGTCATAGAAAATGAATGAAAAGAAAAGAGAGGGGATTGAAAGGTAAAAATTTGTGAAAAAGTGCAATGATAGCCGACACTACTATGTTTTCTCATTTTTATCCAATTTGCACAAAGACTCTCAGACAAAATTAGAGCCTAAGTTAAAATTTTGTTTTTTCAGTTTTACAAAATCAAAAGCATAACAAGTACATAAATACCATCAGTAAGATGGTCAGTATATGTGAGCCAAGATTTATTTTATTTGTCCATTGTATATTTACCATGTGGGGGCCTGGGGTATTTGTTATGGACAAATTATTTATTTCAACCCGGCTCGCTAAAAAATTCAAGTTTTACTACATGTTTATAAACTGTTACAATGTAGAACTGAAATATATTATTTATTCCATGCAATCTGCCCCAATTTTTTTTTTTATTTCCCCCACCCCTCCCCCCTCGAGATTGAGTGGTGGCCCCCTGATTATTGATGATCTATTATAATCGATCATTTTGGCACACCAATTATGATGATCAATAATAATTATCAATAATCAATTAAATTGCTGATAAATAAATCAGGACTGAATCACAGTTCCTTCAAAAATATTTGCTTCACATCCTCAGTGTAAGCCTGCAATATGTGACAAACAACATTTCTAAATTATGCCAACAACATATTTTCAAATTTTATTATAATCTTAAAGAACAAAGCATTAACACAAATAACAAAGTTAATTTTCACATTGAATATTGCAAGTAAGACACACTCAAGTATTGTTCATGGAGTTATATTGTAGAATTGATAGGCCCATGGAACAACAGCTATATTCTGATTTTTTTTTTACTGTTATCAAGTTTATGGGCAGTCAATAAGGTAGAAATATATCAAGACTGATCAAAGGCAACTAAAATTACAAAATAACACAAATAAATGATTTATGTTTTTTTCAAGATATATTGGGCCATAAATTAAACAAAAATAATTATTAATTAGGACAATATATGTTGCTGTCAACCAAATTGACACACATGTCAAATTGACACACAAGTGAAATGCTACTAGGATAGTGATATGTAATATGAAATATATGAATTCCTTTCAAATGTTCAGGTTGAAGATTAGTCTTTCCCAATTCATTTATAATTACATGAATAAGATATATATAAGAATAATTTAGTGAGGAAAGAAAATTAGTAGGTATGTTGATTACATTGGGAAATGTAGGCCCTGTGAAAATATAGGTTAAAACAGGATCAAGATCTCATTAATGTTTTTGAAGTGATGCATCAATTTTCACATGGACTTCTACTTGTGTTCACATATTTGAAAGAAGTCCTTTCAGCATGATCAGTGGAAATACTTGGAGTTGACATTACAAGGAATGCTCAGCAAACAGTATCCTACCATCTCCACAGTCCATATTTAGTGCCTGAAAATCAAAGATAAATAAAAGGTAGGAAACAGAAATAATTATAAAATATCAGTTGTACCTACATAATTTTTAATGTGCATTTCCAAAATAATGTTGTTTGCTGTAACCTATATATTTGTCTCTATTTTTAAACAGAGACATAATGTTTGATACAATTTAATTATGATAAATGACAAGAAAAAAGTATACCAGTTCATCTTATGGTATTATGCATTTGATTCACAGTGAGCTGTGAAATGTTACTGCAATTCACACCCCTCAGTAAATGAAAAAAAAAATTATGTTAGAGAAAGGGCAACACCTATTTATGATGCATCATTAATGAAAGAAAAAATGTTTGGTCAATGTGTCACAAAATACTACATGCAATAGGCCTACTGGCCATTTACTAATCAATTAGATTTGATAAGCAAAATATTCTATATCATATTGTAAGGATTTATTATGACATTTAATATTGTCATAAGTTTGATAATTAAAATAAAATAGTTTTAAAAAAAATCACAAAGTCTACAGAAGATTACTTGAAAGATTTCAAACTTTTGAAGGCATTCAGGGTAACATTTAGCTGATTGTATGATTGAATAACCAGAAGAACATATGGTGAAAGTAGGTAAACCAATATCTAGAGGCAAAGTCGACACAATATGTAGGCCTACAGAAACTTGAGTAACCAGGTGATTAAATAACCAGACTAGAATGCTGTTCAATATAGAATTGACTGACACAAAAGGGGTGAGTGCAGGCATGATGTAGACCATTGGCATTGTGCCACTGAAGGTGTATGTATCATTATTATTTTGGTATTCCTCATGTCACCAACCTTTCTCTGCTGTTGAAACAACATTAGCCTACGGCAGTGTCTAGTCTCTGCTGGTGAACTAGTTTGATTGAATAAACTACTCGAGACTAAGTCTTTTTCGTCCAATCCTGGGAATACTAGGGTAGCCTTTTTTCAATTTTCTCATTTGCTATTCAAATTTTTGTGTTTAATTTTCGTGGATCATTTTTTTCATCTTCCCCCAACATCGCTGAAAATTTTGTGGAATTTTGATATGTATTTGGAAGTTAGACCATTTGGCATACATGTATTAAATTAAATTCTTATTTCAAGGTAATGGAGAAATGACAGCTGTAATCTAATTTATTAC
Source organism: Flabesymbios commensalis (assembly GCA_964017125.1). Classification (NCBI taxonomy): domain Eukaryota; kingdom Metazoa; phylum Annelida; class Polychaeta; order Terebellida; family Flabelligeridae; genus Flabesymbios; species Flabesymbios commensalis. The sequence goes on from OZ024918.1 coordinate 60,791,566, forward strand.
ATGCCAAATCAAAATGGGCTAACTTTGATAATTAATACACAACAAAATCCCACCAAATTTCCAGGGATGTTGGGGGGAGATGAAAAAAAAGATCTAAGAAGAAATCATTTAAAAATTTAAAATAGCGAATTGAAAAAAGACTACTCCCAGAAACTGGTGTCCAGAACAGACTCGACATGCTCTAGAGTCTAGTAGTACTGTTAATTATACCCTGCAAAGCCAAAAAGCAGTATCTGATTACCTTAAAATCAAGCAGATACTGCTGTTTTGACTTTCCATAGCTGACTTTGCCCTGTTCCACAGACGTGTAGTGCGAGACAGCTATCCTATCCAGACTTGACACAGTAGGCCTACTACTAGATCTATAGTCTAGGCCTACTATAAAAGTAGGACTTTTAGGGATGCATCGGGGATAGAAGGAATGTGAAAAATAATTGTTGCCACAAAAGTCGGAAAAAAAGTTGTGAAACCAACCAAAACTATAGCCACACCCCTCGGATGGTGCGTCCCTTATATAATGAGGGACACACCATTTGATATCTGGGGGGGGGGGGCCTAGAGAATTTTTCTTAAAAATAGTTTGTCGCCACAAAAGTAAAAAAAAATAGTTTGTTGAAAATGTGGGCAGAAAAAAAGTTTGTTGTCGAAATTGATGAAAAATATGTTGACCAGAAAAAACACCAAATGGTAACCTACATAATAGGGGAAGCATACGACAAAAAATATCTTCGACTAATCATAAAAAAAAAATTGTCGGACGTTGATCGCCAAAAAAAAAAAAGATTGTTTTCACTCGAAGGTAATAAAAAAGTTTGCAAGCAACAAAAACTCTAGCCCCCCCCCCAGATATCTAATGGTGCGTCCCTAAATAGTACCTATTTTAGGCTATAGTATAGATGTCCTACGCCCAATACTGGCAATAGCAACTACATTTCTGCTGTCTGGCTTTTAGCATTTGGCTCTCCTTTTTAAGGGGAATATCCTAGAAATCTGATGACGCCTAGATGAAGCGATTATCACCAAATTCAGCAACCATTATGATCTAGTCATTTGGCAACAACCCTGAAAATTTCGCGAAATTCCATAGAGTATTTCAAAAGTTAGACCATTTGACATGTAACGCAATTCTGAGAATAAACCGGAATGAAGTTAATGGGTTATAGAGGAGCGTCATAAATAGACATTTACTACATGTCAAATGGTCTAACTTTTGAACTATATAATATTTTTTAATGAAATTTTCAGGATTGATGCCAAATCATTAAAAAATGGGGTTTACAAAATTTCATGAAAATCGGTTGAGAATTGACTGACTGGATACCGAAAAGCTAACTTTCATTTTGGACCATCCTCCACCGTCGGACAGACTGTAGCCTAGCCTAGGTCTAGGACCACGAGACCTTTAGACTTGGCCCTTACATGATATGAGGTGGGGGAAAACGTCTCGCTAAATAGGCCTAATGGTGCGAACTGACTATGGTGCGAAAAGTTAGATCGCCGCCAGCCTGGCACCTGCTCTGAGAGCCCACATTGTTTGATCGCCAAACTGATTGCCGGCGTGGACGGTAAAATCTACATCATCACATGACGACATGTCATGTGTCAAATGGTCTAACTTTTAAACTATACAATATTTTTCTACAAATTTTTCAGGATAGATACCAAATAACTGGAGAACAGCGGTAGAAAAATTTCACGATAATAGCTTGAAACTTGACTGAGCAATCAGCGAAAAACTGTGTCCCAATCAGACACTTTCAGAGACTGAGTCTGAGACTGAGTGAGAGAGTGAGCCTGTCAAAAAATGTCATGAGCACGACCATGAATAAAGTTGTCTTACCGTCAAACTTGGCAGATATTCACTGTAAAATCGATGTCATTTGTTTCATTATTATCTTCGTCACCATCAACCCTATCAGGGAAAATCTTAATTGCCGATAAAGATTTGAAATCTTGAACTTATTGAGTGGTGTCTCAATCAGCTGTCAATAACCCAGTGTAACCTGCTGGGTTGTGGTTACGTCATCAAAACCTGTTAACATCGCACTGACGTTTTTCACACATGATATATCTAACTGTGGAATTTTTACGCATTTTTGAAAACATGTCATTTAAATCAATTGTAACCGGTTCGTGAAAAAAAAAAAAAAAAAAAAATTATCATCACTATCCTATAATCATTACGGAAATATTAAAATGATAAAAACTGACATTATTTTTGATGTCGCTACCACTTTAATCAATTTTATTAGCAGATTAAATTACAATTACTTGAAGTTGTGGCTCGCGGTAGCGAGACACAACTTCAAGTGAGTGAAATATTAAATATAAAAAAAATAGATAAAATAAGATAACTGGACGAGAATTTCTTTATTTAGTTTATCACATAAGTAACATGGCTGCTGTAAGGTTTAATGGTCGCAAAGATAGACGCATTTAAAATGGTTATTTTTAGACGTCAAAATACACTGCTTTAGTTTCACGGCCTAATAGATTAATGTCATATATACCTGTAATCCAATAAATAATCCAAATGATGTTAAGTGAATGACAAATAACGTAATGTGATACATTCAGAGACATAAATAAACCAGCGTCAAGGGTGTATATTAATCATCACGGGTCACGGGTGTATTTTAAGTGACTCGTATCCATTTCAACCAACCTTTTAGAGTTCAGCTCTCAATGTAACAGCTGGGCCAGGCAAAGACCAGCTATATGTCAATTTCTAAAAATACATTCTTACAATTTATCATTCAATGATTGGTTTAAAAATATTTTTTTGATAATGCCACATCAACCTATGCATATTCGGAACGAGTGAGTGACAAAGATAATTTAATTACAATACTTATATTAGCAGGTTAAATCACTGTTATTGGGAATAAAACGACTTCTAAAACATCAATCTTTACAAATGCTTGGTCTCAAATTAAACAAATATAAGTAATTTTCACTCGCTTGAAGTTGTGGGTCGCGGTAGCGAGACACAACTTCAAGTGGGTGAAAATTTATATTATGTAATTAGATTAAAATGATTTAATTAATAAATTTAGCCGTTTAAAGGTTAACATCACTTTATCTATATCAACTATGTTAAAGGGACATGCCCACGCTAAAATCATAAAAAAATCAGTGATTTTATTTTGGCTTTTTAATATGACCATATGATGTAGACATGTCCATAGACTAGAGCTGCAATTTTTTTTAATTTTTGTGCTGCGCATTTATCAGTTAGGCTAGATATAGAGACAAAATTCCTGATTTCTAATTTTTGACAACCATGTAGAAAAAAGGAAATACATCATGTGGTCATATTATTAAGCTAAAATAAAATCACCGTTTTTGTGATGATTTATGGCCTGGGCATGAATTCGCAAGAACAAAATGCGTTAATGAAATCACAGGATGTCTAGCTAGTATTTTAAATATTTAATAGCGCTATGGCACTAAACAAACAAATCAGATTCCAAGCCCAGCCACTGTACTGCTAATATAATCAGCATTGATAAGTATAATGTAATACCTATATAATGTCTTGTATATATCACATTAAGGAGGTATTGTTGTCACGGAACAGCATTTCTAGTACTCTCTCGGTTTTTGACCAAATATTTCACATCATATATTATCGCAATAAACACAATATATTGAACCAATGCTGGTTCAGTGTTGACATTTCCAAGTTCCCTGCGTACACAATATTTTCGTTGTTGTCGAACACAGTTTGTTGACTTTTATACGTGTAAGATTAGGATGCATAAAATAAGTAATTAGCTGATAATGCAGAAATTAAAAGGGATAATTAAGGTAATTACTTACATTTCAATTTCAAATTTCGCATGTTTTCATGATTAATTGCTACATATTATCTTCGCGTGGTATGATTCTCATGAAAACAGATCATTGTCGTGGCAATAAAAGTACAAAAATATTGTCACGATAAGTATTACATTGCGAGACCTCGTCTGATACGTGAGCATTTCAGCCCCCGTATATATAAGCTGGTACACAGGAAATACCCCTCATATCTATACAGATTGGGGGGAAACCTCCATCCCCGACCACCGACCTTAAAATTTTTATCCTACAAGTAATAATTAAATGTGAATTAATTGTGGTGTTTTAAAAAATACCTAATATATAGGTAAATTCAAAAGAAACACCCAATAATAATGTATTTTTAAATATATTAATATATATAGATATAGATATATGTATATCAAATAATTGAACCACACATATATGTCACAGCTCAAATGGAGATGGATGGTAAAACATCCCGATTCGAGCGCATTTTGATTAAAACGCATATAAAAACATTTAATTAGGCGTAAAAATATTAACAATGAGTTGAACGACAGCCGTTAAAGTATCCAATTACAGCTATCATACATTTGAAAGAGGCTTGTTATTTCCTGTTATTAAACTTCGCATTGCCATATCAGTGACATATCATGATCTGAATGAACCAGATTAGAAAAAATAACTGACAGAGATTTCTGGTACTAATGGATTTCTTAAAATTTATATTATTTATTTCACGTGTGAATTGATTCCACGGTTATTATGACGTCCAGAAAATGACACGATTTAACCCTTTCATCCTTAAGCCAGTTATGATCGTCTATAATCCGCTTTAAAAGCCGATTAAATCACTGTTATTGGGAATGAAATTAATGTTTAAAATCACAATTTGCAAATGTTTGCTATGGATTTAACCCTTTCACCCCTGAATTTACCATTGTCATCTTCATCCACCACAAGCCGAGAATTGCTATCGCAATTCTCGACCTGCAGTGGATGAAGATGACTTGAAGTACGTGAAAAAATTGAAGAAAATTGCCATTTATTGGTTAAAGAGTTTCATGAAAATTTTCCTTCTAAAACCGTCAGTTTTAGGAAAATTAAGTCTGTTTTCAGGGATGTAAAATGATGCTTTAATGCATTTTCTGCTGGTGTCTGATGTGGATTTATGTTATGCTGAAAAAAGAGGCGTTTTTTATATTTTTGCTGCGAGAGTTAAACAAATATGAGTAGTTTTCATCCACTTGATATTATGTGTGATGGAAGTGAGACACACCTGTGTTTTGGTGTTTTGGAAATTTAAATCAAATAATTTCGCGGGTTACAAAATTATATTAATATTATGTGAAAGCTCAAAACGTTTTTATTGTGACGTCCTTATTGTGAAGTTCATATTTTGACGTCCTTATTGTGACGTTCTTATTGTGACGTCCTTATTGTGACGCTCTTATTGTGACGTCCTTGTTGTGACGTCCTTATTGTGACTTTCTTATTGTGACGTCCTTATTGTTACGTCCATATTTCGACGTCCTTGTTGTGACGTTCTTATTGTGACGTTCTTATTGTGACGTCCTTATTGTGACGTCCTTATTGTGACATACTTATTGCGACGTCCTTATTGTGACGTCCATATTGTGACGGAAGTCTCTGGATTTGATTTTATTCAAAGCGTTGGTGTGCTTTTGGTCAATTATTATTATTATAATGATATTTTTTTGTTAACTATCATAATGAAAATGAAATAAATGTGGTTTTATTGCACCTATGAACTAAGCTGGGCCAGTATAACCCCCTGAAGATGGTGAGATGAATCAGATGACACTGCCCTCCAGACACAGGATTCGAAATCCTGGCGGTCTGACGACTAGCACGCTACC
>OZ024918.1:60802249-60858578 GCA_964017125.1 Flabesymbios commensalis
GTAAACTTCGCATTGACATATCAGTGACATATCATGATCTGAATGAACCAGATTAGAAAAAATAACTGACAGAGATTTCTGGTACTAATGTATTTCTTAAATTTTTTATTACTTATTTCACGTGTGAATTGATGCCACGGTTATTATGACGTCCAGAAAATGACACGATTTAACCCTTTCATCCCTAAGCCAGCTATGATCGTCTATAATCCGCTTTATAAGTCGATTAAATCACTGTTATTGGGGATGAAATTATTGTTTAAAAATCACAATTTGCAAATCGTCGCCTCGGAGCTAAAGGATCCTATCTGACACTCGTTAGAGTGGCAGATAGGATCATTTAGCTCCGAGGCGACGAAATGTTTGCTGTCGAATTCAAGTGATGTTCACCCACTCGAAATTATCTGTCGTGGCAGACACCCCTTTAATGTGTTTTGGAAATTGAAATAAGATAATTTCGCGGGTTACAAAGTATATTATTATCATATGAAAGCTCAAAACGTCCTTATTGTGACGTCCTTAGTGTGACGGAACTCTCTGTATTGGATTTTGTTCAAAGCTCTGATGTGCTTTTGTTCTTTTATTATTATAATAATATTTCTTTGTTAACTATCATAATGATAATGAAATGAATGTGGTTTTAGGCCACCAATATGCTAAACTGGGCCGGAAGAACCACCTGAGGATGGTGAGATAAATTGGATGACACTGACCTCCTGACACAGGATTCGAAATCCTGGCGGTCTGACGCCTAGCACGCTACCTCTCGGTCACAGAGGTTCCCAACAATATCGAATCTTAGCGAGTGGGCGGGGATTAAACACCAAGTTATCAACCCTTTTATTGTGGGTATCTCTTTTAATCCAAAGCCTGCTAGTGCTAGTGTATGAGCACACACAAGTAAATGACACTAATAAAAAAGTTACCATTTTAAATTAGGTCTGTCATCGGAACAACATCCCTCAAAGTGCACACGCTGGCCGTCTAACTGTAAAATAACAAAAAACTTTACTCACTTGCTATTTCGTCTTTGAGATCTTCTTTTAGAACAAACTTATGGGCAGTGTTGTCATATATTAAATCAAATTTGAAGCACTAGTTTTAGAAATGAAGACTATTCCGCAAATATAATCCCATTAGGCTACTTATCTGACATGCAGAATTTAGATTGCAAATAAATTAATCCTGGCTCTAAATAACATATATTCTTTCAGGGTGGGTCTTTATCACTCAATATAACTCTTTACTCGGCAAGTTCTCTAATTTAAATTTTCACCCACTTAAAGCTGTGTCTCGCTACCGCGAACCACAACTTAAAGTGGGTGAAAATTAATTATATCATTTATATCACTCACTCACTCATCCACTCACTCATCCACTCACTCATCCACTCACTCACTCATTCATTCATTCATTCATTCATTCATTCATTCATTCATTCATTCATTCATTCATTCATTCATTCATTCATTCATTCTATTATATATTTTGACGTCCACAGCAAGCTTAGGTTTAAAATTAGAATTCAACCTTTTTAAATATCATGCGATTTGCAGCCTAATCGGTGTGGTAGGCCTAGAAGAGTGGTGTATTTAAAAACAATGATATTTGTCAGTCATTTGAAGCTGGCTATTTTCGTGACACTTTTTCAATTACATTTTAACAATATAATTTTAACAACAGAACGACAGACGTGAATTGACAGATTCCGTCATGTGGTGTCAATCCGTGTCCATCTATATGTGCTTCATTTACGGATAACTCGTAAATATAACCATGTTTGTATGAAAATAGTTCTCATTTTTTAAATTGGAGACGATTCGTGATGTACATTGACATGTGGTGTCATTTGCGAGTGTTGATTCTGAGAATCGGGACTTTGCGATCTTGCTGTAGATCAGAATTATAAATCTATTTTTTACAAGTTTACTAGCACGCCCTGCAATATGAGATACCTGTTTACGGAATACAGATGTGTCACTGAATATGATTGTATTATCCACATCTGCCTCAGAATGACAGACGACAAAAACTCAGACGACGTCAGGATATAGGATCTTATTCTATATTTGTCAGGAATTAACTTTTACAGCGCTGAGATATGTTTGTAAAAACCATGGGGACCAAAGGATTCTATTCAATTTTAAATCATCACAAATGTCTTAGTCAGATCTTTCTGCTTTATTTTAGTACCTATGTTATGGGTCTACGGCCGTTATAAATATATTTAGTCTTACAGTGCAGGGATCGTCTATGGACGTCAATTTCTGACGTTTAAAGTCATCCAAGCGCTGCACGGGTAAGCACATTTGCACAGTCCGCGATAAATTGTTCTGGTTCTGGCAGATACACCCTTTGATATATGGCCGCCATCTTGTCGGCCATCTTGAATTTAAAAAAAGGCAAGCTAGGTTGAAGTATACACCCACTGGTTTTGGGTACTAGACAGTATATACCAGCCAAAAATGAAAAAAAAAGATTTTAGGCCAATTTTGCAAGGTTCCGAGGCTGGGCCGCTGAACTACCAATATTTTATGGGACATGTTGTGGCGATATCTGATCTAGCTGAGCAGATATTATAGGAACCATTGATGCCGATTTGTATTCATTTTTGTTATGGATTTTTAGGTGAAATAAAACATCTAATTTAAAATCACGACTGTTTGTAGCTGGCAAATATTAGGCCACAAACGATAATGTTTAATTTTTACAGTGCGGGGATCGACTTTAGTCGTCAGAATCTGACGACTAAAGTCGATCCCCGCACATCTATGATCATTTCAAGGTGAAAAACCCTTTGGTTGCGATGTGTTTTTATAAATTAATTCAGCGCCTCAATAGATAAAGGGTTGACCTTTTAAACCTTAATCACGACTATTATCATTTGTAATCTATTTTATTAACAGAGTTAATTAATGTCATTGTAAATGGAATAAGTGTTTAAACATCAAGATTTGCAAATGTTTCGTCTCATATATGAATGACTTTCATCCACTCGATGTTCTGGGTCAAGGTAGCAAGACACAACTTCAAGTGAGTGAAATATTAAATATAAAAAAATTAGATAAAATAGGATAACTGGACGAGAATTAATTTATTGAGTTCAGCACATAAGTAACATGGCTGCTGTAAGGTTTAATGGTCGCAAAGATAGACGCATTTAAAATGGTTATTTTTAGAAGTCAAAATACACTACTTTAGTTTCACAGCTTAATATATTAATGTCATATATACCTGTAATCCAAAAAATAATCCAAATGATATTAAGTGAACGACAAATAACGGAATTTGATACATTCGTAAACCTAGCTAAACCAGCGTCACGGAGTTTATATTAAGTGACTGGTATCCATTTCGTCCAACCTTTTAGATCAAGTTCAGCTCTAAAAGTAACAGCTGGGCCAGACAAAGACCAGCCATATGTCAATTTCTAAAAATACATTTTTACAATTTATCATCCAATGATGAGTGTAAAAATAGTTTTTGTGATAATGCCACATCAACCTATACATATTCGGAACGAATGAGTGACAAAGAGAATTAAATACAATCTTAGCATATTTGCAGGTTAAATAACTGTTATTAAGAATAAAACGAGTTCTAAAACATCAATATTTACAAATGTTTGCTCTCAAATTAAACAAATATAAGTGATTTTCACCCACTTATGTAATTAGATTAAAATTATTTAATTAATAAATTTAGCCCTTTAAAAGTTAACATCACTTTATCTATATCATTTATGTTAAAGGGACATGCCCACGCTAAAATCATCAAAAAGTCGGTGATTTTGATTTTGCTTCTTAATATGACCATATGATGTAGACATGTCCATAGACTAGAACTGCATTTTTTTTAAATTGTTGTACCATGACAAAAATAGGGAAAACGGGGAATTCCCGTCGGGAATTTCGTCTCTATATCAAGCCTAACTGGTGAATGCGCAGCAGACAAATTAAAAACTTTTGCAGTTCTAGTCCATTGACATGTTTACATCATATGGTCATATTATTAAGCTAAAATAAAATCACCACTTTTGTGATGATTTTAACGTGGGCATGTCCGTTTATCTGCAAGAAAGCGGTAAAAAATCACTAGATGTCTAGACGGTAATTAGTATTTTAAATATTTAATAGCGCTATGGCACTAAAAAAACAAATAAGATTCCAAGCCCAGCCACTGTACTGTTAATATAACCAGTATTGATAACTATAATGTAATACCTATATACTGTCTTGTATATATCACATTAAGGAGGTATCGTTGTCACGGAACAGCATTTCTAGTACTGTTTTTGACCAAATATTTCACATCATATATTATCCCAATAAACACAATATATTGAGCCAATGCTGGTTCGGTGTTGACATTTCCAAGTGCACTGCTTACACAATATTTTTTTGTTGTTGTCGAACAAAGATTGTTGACTTGTATACGTGTAACATTAGGATGCATAAAATAAGTAATTAGCTGACAATGCAGAAATTAAAAGGGATAATTAAGGTAATTACTTACATTTCAATTTCAGACTTCGCATGTTTTCATGATTAATTGCTACATATTATCTTCGCGAGGTATGTTTCTCATGAAAACAGATCATTTTCGTGGCAATAAAAGTACAAAAATATTAATTATAACATGGTCACGATCAGTATTCCATTGCGAGACCTCGTCTAATACGTGAGCCTTTCAGCCCCCGTATATATTAGCTGGTACAAAGGAAATACCCTTCGTATCTATACAGATTGGGTGCAAAACCTCCATCCGCAACCACCGACCTTAAAATTTATATCCTACAAGTAATAATTAAATGTGAATTAATTGTGGTGTTTTAAAAAATAGCTAGTATTTAGGTAAAGAAACACCCAATAATAATGTAGTTTCAAATATATTAATATATATAGATATAGATATATGTATATCAAATAATTAAACCGGATATATATGTCACAGCTCAAATAGAGATGGATGGTAAAACATCCTGATTTGTGCGCATCTTGATTAAAACGTATATAAAAAACATTTAATTAGGTGTAAAAATATTAACAATGAGTTGAACGACAGCCATTAAAGTATCCAATTACAGCTATCATACATTTGAAAGAGGCTTGTTATTTCCTGTTATTTTGTATTATTTATTTCACGTGTGAATTGATACCACGGTTATTATGACGTCCAGAAAATGACACGATTTAACCCTTTCATCCCTAAGCAAGCTATGCTCGTCTATAATCCGCTTTATAAGCCGATTAAATCACTGTTATTGGGAATGGAATTAATGTTTAAAATCACAATTTGCAAATGTTTGCTATGGAATTCAAGTGATTTTCACCCACTCGAGATTATCTGTCGTGGCAGACACACCTTCAATGTGCTTTGTAAATTGAAATAAGATAATTTCGCGGGTTACAAAGTATATTTTTATCATATGAGAGCTCAAAATTTCCTTATTGTGACGTCCTTTGTGTGACGAAACTCTCTGTATTGGATTTTGTTCAAAGCTCTGATGTGCTTTTGGTTTTTATTTGCTTTTTAATAATATTTCTTTGTTAACTGTCATAATGAACATGAAATGAATGTGGTTTTAGGCCACCAATAAGTTAAACTGGGCCAAAAGAACCCCCTGAGGATGGTGAGATGAATTGGATGACACATTAATTCATTTATTTATTCATTAACTCATTCATTCTTTCATTCATTTATTCATTCATTCACTCATTCATTCATTCATTCATTCATTTATTCATTAATTAATCTATTCATTAATTAATTAATTAATTAATTAATTCATTCATTCATTCAGTAATGTTAATACGTATTATTACTAGTGTTGTTACTATTACTTTTTATATTATTTACATGATTCCACTAGATCACTCATTCACTCAGCTATCAGCGTACTCAATCACTCAATAATAAACTGACTGACTGACTGACTGACTGACTGACTGACTGACTGACTGACTGACTGACTGACTGACTGACTGACTGACTGACTGACTGACTGACTGACTGACTGACTGACTGACTGACTGACTGACTGACTGACTGACTGACTGACTGACTGACTGACTGACTGACTGACTGACTGACTGACTGACTGACTGACTGACTGACTGACTGACTGACTGACTGACTGACTGACTGACTGACTGACTGACTGACTGACTGACTGACTGACTGACTGACTGACTGACTGACTGACTGACTGACTGACTGACTGACTGACTGACTGACTGACTGACTGACTGACTGACTGACTGACTGACCGAATGACCGACCGACCGACTGACCGATTGACTCACTCACTCACTCACTCACTCACTCACTCACTCACTCACTCACTCACTCACTCACTCACTCACTCACTCACTCACTCACTCACTCACTCACTCACTCACTCACTCACTCACTCACTCACTCACTCACTCACTCACTCACTCACTCACTCACTCACTCACTCACTCACTCACTCACTTACCAGTCCGTGTAGTTCTGCCTTAGATATTCTCGCCACATTTTATCACTGAGTATTGAGAACTATGAATAATAGATAATGTATGATTAGACGAGTAACTTTATATGCATTCAAATAGACTTTTCTTAGATTCCGATGGGAATCATTTGAATCACTTAAGTTTCTTTTTAGGATTGTTATATCACAGTGAATACGAGACGTTGGCACCAATGTTGTTTTGGTGATAGGCCAATGAGAGAGGCGGTGGCCCAACGTTGTAATGATCATCATTTAAAATTGAACTGCAGAATATTACATACCTCCTCCATTTAAATAACAATGGAATGACCCATGGACTGCTGTGAAATATTACATATCGAACGATTTCCTCTTACCACTAAGGGGTTTTGTCAAGTTAAAAAAAATCAAAAAATCCGAGAAAAACCCGGGAGTGGGTGAGTGGGTCAAGCCCCTAATCCGGATTTTAATGTTTTTTTGGATATTTTGAGTTTTTTTGTCTTGCTTTCATGTTTCCAAATGTTTAAAAAAAACGAATAATTGGATAGGGGGGTGGGTGGGTGTTGTACTGATTATTGTGAATTTTTCTCAGATTTTTTTTAACTTGGCAAGACCCCTAAGCTCGACCAAAATATTTGTGAATGTTTTACTAGTATTATCCGTTCAGGTCACTTTTATTGTGAACGAAATGTGTGTTTAGACATCAAGATTTGCAAATTTGTGGTCTCAAATTAAAGGGACAGGCCAGGTCTAAAATCATCAAAATATCGGGGATTTTATTTTGGCTTCTTAATATGACCATATGATGTAAACATGTCCATAGACTAGAACTGCAGAAGTTTTGTAATTTCTGTGCTGCGCACTTAACAGTTTGGCTAGATATAGAGATGAAATTCCCGTATTTCTTATTTTCGACATGGTTGTCAATAATTAGGCCTATTGCTTAAATGGAATGTATCATTTTTTGGTGTCCCGATAGAAATGATGTATTACAGAAATCGCCTTGGGTGTGAAAGGGTTATCTGCCATGTTACAATGTGGTGAATGCACACTTTCAGATCCAAGGGGACGATATGCTAATCTGAATCCTCAACAGTGTCACAGATCGTCCTCTTGGATATGAAAAGGTGTATCTGCCACTTTGTAAAGTGGCAGACACACCCTTTCATATCCGAGCGAACGAAAATATCTCTTCAGAATCTGAAGAGATAAGAAATTCAGATATACCGGCCCATTACAATTATTCCAACTATTTTTTCATGGAAACTGTTGTGCATGAACCGTTGAGTCAGAATTGTGTAATGCTGTTAGCATTTTTTTTTAATCAGTGTTAATTAGACTAATCATTCTGCTTAGAATATACTTGAGATTTGGATATAGTTTTAGATTTGGGACACAGCATTATCTAGGACAGCATTAGTTTGTTGTTGGCGATGAAATATGTTTCATGGAATAAATATACTGCATCAGTGACGGATCCAGGGGGGGGGGGGGGTGAGCGTCTAAAATTTACAAAAAGATCTTGGCGGCAAGCCCCCAAAACCCCGGGCGCCCCCCCTTTTTCAGATCCTGGATCCGCCCCTGCTGCATATTGATTTATATCGCCTGACCGCAGTTTTTAATTATGTGTTTTTAAGTAGTGTTTTTATGTACTTTGATTTGTTATAGCTGATTGTTTAATGCAATACAAATATTGTCTATTGTCTATAGTGAAATCCGGTTTCTCGTACTAATGCTGTTGGCTTTCATTACGAGACCTCTCACAATCTCTCCTATACGCTTCATTGCTCAGTGTGCTTTTGCCGCTTCAATTAGATATTTGTACGATAGTGTAGTCATTCTGGCAAAATAATCTGGACAAATTGCTAGCAAAGGTTTTATGATGTATTTTGGTAGATATAGGTCCCAACTAATTCAATTAATTCCAAGCTATAATACATTTGAAGCACTATCCACTGAAATTTCCAGCTCATCATTTTCAGGTCTTTTTATCTGTCTTTACAGACTCCAAGAAAATATGCAAACATTTTTTAATGAATTTGAAGATTTGCTAGAGAACATTGTTACAACACATTTAGATATTTATATTTTAGGTGACTTTAATCTACATCTTGATGTATCTGATTCTAACACCCAACGTTTTAACGAAATTTTGAAGTGTTTTAATTTGAAACAACATGTAAATTTTTCAACGCACGTCCACGGCCATTGGCTTGACCTCCTCATCACCAAATCATCATGCGATCATGTTAAATCTGTTTTTCCAGCTGACGGTATCTCAGATCACTTTGCCGTAGTATCAGAAATCAACATTTCCGCACCCGTAAGTCCTAGAAAAACAATCACTTTCAGGAAAACAACAAAAATTTGCATGACTTCTTTCAGGGCTGATATCTTGGACTCTTCACTTATAAAAAACCCTAAGAATGAACTCCATGATTTGTGTGACCAGTACACATCAGTTTTAACCTCACTTCTTGATAAACATGCTCCTCTTCAAACTAAAAAAGTTGTTGAGAAGGCTCCAACGCCGTGGATGACGTCTAAACTACTATATTGTAAAAGATCATGTCGTCAGCTGGAAAGGCGTTGGAGGAGATCACGCTCTGGTTATGACAGATCAAAATACCGCAACTATCGAAATTTATGCAATCGTCTTATGACAGAGGCCAAATCTCAATATTTTTCAAATCTCATAGATGAAAATTCTGACAACCCTCGCCGCCTTTGGGACACCATTAACAATATTTTACATAGAACGCCAGCTTCAGCACTACCGGAATCAAATAATGTAAAGTCCCTTTGTGATCATTTCGCAAAATATTTTTGTGACAAAATCAGAACGATCCGGGCCAATTTTTCAAATCAGATGAATGATGTACCATCTGTTCAGAAGCCTAAAATGAGAACTCAACTTTTCAATTTAGAACCAGCATCAGAGGACGAGGTCAGGAAGATCATTATGAAGTCTGCATCAAAATCATGTGACCTTGATCCGATTCCAACGAACATCCTTAAGGCCTTGTTGGATATTTTAATCAAACCCATAACAACTATAATTAATTTATCTCTAGAATCTGGAACATTCCCGATATCATTCAAAGAGGCTCATGTCACACCTTTACTAAAGAAATCAAACCTTCCTGTTAATAACCTAAAAAATTATAGACCAGTCTCCAATCTAAGTTTCATTTCTAAAATTATTGAAAAAGTTGTTTCCAACCGTTTACAAGCTCACATAAACTCTAACAAATTGAGCAATCCAATGCAGTCTGCGTACCGAAAATCCCATTCCACTGAGACAGCCCTGTTAAGAGTTCACAATGACATCTCAGTTTCTCTTGACAAGGGCCATGTCACAGCTTTGACTTTACTTGATTTGTCTGCGGCGTTCGATACTATCGACCACAACACTCTAACAAATAGACTAGCTGAGTGGTATGGTGTCTCTGGAATGGCTTTGGCTTGGTTTAAATCCGACCTTGGTGGCAGGCATCAAAGAATTAAAATTGACAAATCTTTTTCTGACTCTAGTTTGCTTGAGCATGGAGTGCCGCAGGGGTCTGTACTTGGCCCTCTGCTTTTCAGTTTGTACACCGCTCCTCTAAGCACCATTATTTCAAGATATGGATTGAGTCATCACTTATACGCCGATGATACACAAATTTACATCTCCTTAACAGGTGACACAGCTACTGAGTCATTAAAAATGCTTCAGAGCTGTATTACCGGGGTATCTGCTTGGATGGCTCAATCCAAACTAAAACTCAATCCTAGCAAGACTGAGTTTCTTCTCATTGGCTCGAAATCGCAGAGGGAGAAGTTTATTAACCTTTTCCCCCTTGCGGTGTTGGACAATGAGATGAATCCAGCAGATTCCGCAAGGAATTTGGGCGTCTTTTTTGACAGTGGTTTGAATTTTCGTCAGCACATTTCACAGGTGTCCAGTTCCTGTTTTTATCACATTAGAGATCTTAAACGCATCAGAAAAAGTCTACCTCTAGCTTTAGCAAAACAAATTGCAGTGGCACTGGTGACAAGCAAACTGGACTACTGTAACTCCTTATTACACCAAATTCCAGCTAAAGATCTACAGAAATTACAGCGTGTTCAGAACTGTTTGGCAAGGGTTGTGACAAAGGCTCCTCGTTTCAGTCGCTCTATTCCTCTACTAAAATCATTACATTGGCTTCCAATCAAATTTAGAATACAATTCAAAATATGCACTTTTGTATTTCGTTGTCTCGATGATGGTCAGCCATCTTATTTATCTAGCCTTCTTTTTTCTGCAGACTCCGTGAAACATCTGCGATCAAACAACACAAATAAGCTCAAAGTACCACGTATCAGAACTAAGTTCGGTGCTCGTGCCTTTTCTGTTTCTGGTCCTACTCTTTGGAATTTACTGCCTGCACACCTTCGTGTAGCTAAAAACATTTCCTCTTTCAGAAAACTGCTTAAAACGCATTTCTTCGATCTGGCTTTTCCGCCCTAGCTCCTCTGCGTCCCAGCTCCCTGATGACGACCATGCTTATTTCCCTCGACTCTTCTTTGGAATTTGATAAGGATGGATTGCGCCTCTGAGCTCGGCCCTCCGAGGAGTTAGGCGCTATAGAAGTTTTCATTTCATTTCATTTCAACTAACATTTCCAAAAAATCCCGAGCAAAACTAAAACTATTTTTCAATACACGATCACTTGCGGAAATCGATTTTTTTTATTTTGCAAATCTTACGTATCGTTGCTTATGTTTTTGGACACCAGGAATCGATGCACCAATTAGTTTGATTTTATATGCAAAGACTGGTTGACTTAAAGTTGATTTAGCGATTTTTTTTCCGAAAAAAATAATGATATTTTGAGTGATTACATTTGTTTTCAAGTACTGTATATGGGTATATGATGTAGTCTTGTTTAAATTATTCTTGTTGGCCTAGATAATAATATGCTCTCGTATTTAATGGGTGGTTGTGTGGCGGAGTGACCACCCACAATATTGTTATTTGGTTTGTCTGTCAATTATTAACATTGATCCGATGAGTTAATTAAGTATATATTTTAAGTCAAAGAAAAAAACAATTGGGAGCAATCACTAAATGACCGTAGCTAGGCTAATTGTTTTTTAAATTAAATGTCATCATCCCGTTTTTTGTTACAGTTCAAGATTGTTATTGGATAATCACCATTTGTCGACTTATAATATCAAGCTCAAAAGTCAAAAATTATAATAGCAAGGTTGAGGAGAGGGTTTGACACTGGGATCGATCTCTCTGAATGATCTATGTCAGTGGCTACAACACATTATCCAAGTATTTCACAGTTTAAGACCTGATATTTCATGTAAAAGATGTCTCTAACGGCCTCTAAACTTTACGGAACCGCTGCAGTTTAATTAGTGAGGTCAAAATTCAGGCATTTGCAACAACTAGAATTTAATAGTTAACTTCGTTATCAATCACGGCCAGGTCACATTGAATTGCTGTACACCTAGATCGTTATTAAGAAAACAAGATTCTCAACAAGAGCATTTGCATAACTTGACACTGAATGACCAAGTACACAACAATAAAAACATAAAAAAAAAAAAACATAAATACAAAAAACATAAATAATAATAAATAATAATAAACGTAAATAACATAAATAAAAACATGTCAGCGTTGGTTTAAACAAAGGTTGATATTTTTGTAATTAGCAAAGTGAATTTATCATACTTTGTATAGCAGTGGTGATGAAATAGACATTCTTTTGTATCGATTACATAGATCTTATATATAATTAGGTACGTTGCACATGGTTTTCAATTTTAAAACTTGAGACTCAAAGAGTTGGAATTAATATGATAATAAAATAGCATATACACAATGCAAAAATTGTGGATATTATTCATGTAAATATTTCGAATTGATATTACAAATGTACATAGGCCGAAGTTGCAAAAACGCTTCAAATATTTCTTATTTTGTGTTATTCAGATTATTTGACCCTGTAAACTTACGAATCCATATATTACATTCACAATTTGCATAGTTATTGGTGAAGATATGTGATTTTTAGCATAATAGCTAGTGCCAGTAAAACAATGTCAGCCACCCGAAGATATGCCATCACATTATGTACCCCTGGCTGTCTGACTATTCGTCTATTTAATAATTTTGAACAGGAGTTTTGCTTGGGACTTTTAAGGATTGCTAGCTGAAACCTATATCTACCATAATAAAGCATACAACCTTTGTTAGCAATGTGTCCAGATTTCCGAGGATTTAGTGCCAGAATGACTACACTACGAGAGAATACATACTACATCGTTGGGTACGGCAAGATGGGCTTATCTTAGCACTCGTCATCACATCATGCCCACACATAAAGTCTCGGACTTGGTGTGGTGACTTGTGATGAGATGAGCCCATCTCGCCTTCCCAACGATGCCGTATGCATATATTATGTCTAGTTAAAGGCCCCATGTAGTCTTCAGACCTACTCTGCACAATGTCATATTTCATACTATTTTAGATGACTATTTAAATATTAGAGTGCCATTTTTAAACCACTGGGAACGAATTTTCCCAAAGGCAAAAGTATTCGTGACGTCAAAATCTGGAGACATGCTTGGCTGGTTCTAATACATGTACATGTACATGTAGCTGATGATGTATTGTATGATTTTTTAAAACTGACCAAAGTCAACACGAGACGCCGGTCCAACGCTTCCTGCTTGCAGGTTCAGCACTAGATTTGATGGACATCAGTGCGACCGCTCCTGGCCAGCGGCTAGCATTCACTCGCCCATTGTTCACCCTGTCGATGCGGGCATATTGAAATGAATAGAAAGCGAGTTCAGCTCATGTACAAATACAAGAAACATGAAACATATACCCGATGCAGTTTTAATGCTAATTCAGATTCAATAATGGGCGGCTTTTGTGTGTGAAACTGTCATGAGGTGGGAGATCCGCCCAGCCCTAGAAATGTGCACATTTTCAGTTTTTATTTTTGAAAATAACTGGTAATTAGTGGACTAAAATAATCTGCTAAGTTATGAGATTGTTTTTCATTGTCATATATACTTTAATTATATTGATGAACTGAAACCACTTCACAGGGCCTTTAAATGGCAGTGACGAGATACAACCTTCTACTACAGAATCAGAGGTTCGAGCTCTCACCACTTCAACACCACGACCAACGAATCGACGCTGAACAGAAAATAATGTGAATGTCTAGTATGCAATCGGTAATGGAATTTAAAACTATTTTACATTCATGATACTGGGTTATAAAACGTTATTTACGCTGGTGGATTCAATTATGGCCGTCATTTGATACTTCGTGGGCGAAAGATAAATTCAGATACACTTCTAAATTTAATATCCGCCAAGCAGTTTTAATCATTTAATCATTTTCAATAATTTGTCTGACTCGTGATTTCTTATTCCGTCTACTTATAATGGTTGGTGTTCTTTCCGACCGTATTTAAAAAAAAAAATTAAGAACTACGACAGTCACAAGGCTTGTTGGTAAAAGACAATTAAGTTTTAAGCACAAATCTTTTAAATTAGTCTTGTGCCCAATTGCTTGAGACGCGACCATAATCTTAAGCAATCAGTGCGGTGGGGCCACACCCACGACTACGATTTAGTCGTTTTCTGTCGCGTCGGAAGCTGTCGTCATTAGTCGTGGCTCATCTTAGCTGTCGTAGACGGTCGTTGCAGTATGGCATGTCATGCGAAGCGATCTTAATATCTCAATATTGCTTCCGAAACACACACTAAGACGCCTACAGGTTACCACTATCGATGCTATAGCTTAGGTTTAGGCAGCGCATTTCTAATAGAACATGTTTTTCTCCGCCCAGTGCACGCATTGGATTGTTGCCGATTTCCGAAAAAAACAGTTAATTTCAGGAGATAAAAAAACATTACAAAAAAAAACAAGTTTATTTCACGAGATAAAAACATTTTCCCAGCTATTTTTTTTGCTTGTTTTTTTCGCCGCCCTCATTAATTTTCTTTCAAAAAGGTAAAAAAAATGTATTTCGTCGCCCTCATTAACTTTTCTAGAAATGTGTCCAATGTTTTATTTATTAGGGCGTCATCATTAACTTGTCCAAAAATAGATTTAATGTTATTTTTCTTAAAACCTGGCACGACGGTCGCGTTTTAAGCAATCTTTGCTGTGTGTGGGAGCCTTAATTTTTTTATCTCACTTTAAATCGCTTCCCGCTGATCTCATCCACAACTTCAAGTGAGGTAATATTAATCAAATGAGCTTCAATGAAGGCAAATCTTATTTTAAATCAGTCTGATTTGACATGTTCGGTTGTCATTTTATTTCAATCTTCACCCACTTGAAGTTGCGTTTCTCTATTGCGATCCACAACTTCAAGTGGCTAACATTATACATCATTAGGTTATAATTGAGACCAATCATTTCCAAATTGTGATGTAGAACACTCATTTCGTTCTTAATAACAGCCATTTAATCTGCTAATAAAACAGATGAAAAATACTACAGTCGCGCTCAACGCTTAAAGGGTTAAAATTACATATGCACATCGTTATAACACGACCGTTGGGGTCCAATGAGTCAAATCGTGTTGTAAGTGAATCGTGTTATACAAAAAAATCAACCAGAAAACGATTAAAAAACGGATGAGTAATAATAGGAAGACGATAATATAATGAGAATAGATAGTCGTGATTATAGCTTAAGGGTTTACTTTCTCATGTCTGAAAGTCAGTGAGGAGGTAAACGGGTCAACGTGTAGGTAAAGGGGTCAGTGTAGAGGTCAAAGGGACATTGTGGAAGTCAAGTAGTCGGTGTGGAGGTCAATGGGTCAGTGTGGAGGTCAAAGGGTCAGTGTAGAAGTCAAAGGAGCAGTGTGGAGATCAAGGGATCAATGTGGAGGTCAAGGGGTCAGTATAGAGGTCAACGGATCAGTGTGGGGGTTAGAGGTAGGTGTAGAGGTCAATGGGTAAGTGTGGGGGTCAATGGGTAAGTGTGACGGTCAAGGGGTCAGTGTGGAGATCAAGGGGTCAGGGATGAACAAGGAAAAACTTATCTGAAAGGTGTTTATTCAGCATTATCAGGATTGCTTACCCTTTACAACACTGACATATTGTTGCATAAACCATGGAGACAATAGCCGGCATGACCGGGCTGCCTAACTCATTCACTTCGCCGCAGGCACGGTCACACTGACCGCCAGTTTATATCCACAGCTATCTGTGGATATACGATATTCGCGCCGCCCACCGAAAAAATTCGGATGGCATGAAATTGAGACGAATATTTCAAGTTCCTATGAAAACTAGGCCATTCTCCATTGGCCTCAACTTGTGATCGTATTAAAACGTTTATATTAAAAAATAAAGGTCGCTGTGTCAGAGCCTTGCGATGTCATCAGGCTAGGAGACCAAGCTCTTCCCGCTTCATTTGATTATCTATGTTATGGGTCTACGGTCACGCTTGACATATCACGACGTTTTCAAATCAGGAAATGAGAAAGCCAAATCATTGGTGGTGGGCAGTAACATGACGCAGCTCTGAGTGCAAACATATTAATCTAGTTTGTATTTTTAGAAAAAAATAGTTCACTACATACACTATCATCATGTGTGATAGATTGATTGATTGATTGATTGATTGATTTATTTATTGATTTACTGATTTATTGATTTATTTATTGATTAATTGATGAGGGATTGATTGATTGATTGGTTGGTTGGTTGATTGGTTGATTGATGGATTAATTGATTGATTGATTGATTGCTTGATTTTTTGAATGATGGTTTGATTGATTGATTGATTGATCGATCGATCGATCGATCGATCGATCGATTGATTGATTGATTGATTGATTGATTGATTGATTGATTGATTGATTGATTGATTGATTGATTGATTGATTGATTGATTGATTGATTGATTGATTGATTGATTGATTGATTGATTGATTGATTGATTGATTGATTGATTGATTGATTGATTGATTGATTGATTGTGTGATTGTGTGATAGATTGATTGATTGATTGATTGATTGATTGATTGATTGATTGATTGATTGATTGATTGATTGATTGATTGATTGATTGATTGATTGATTGATTGATTGATTGATTGATTGATTGATTGATTGATTGATTGATTGAGCGTGGCGCTGTGAGTGTTTTATAGACTTGAGGGAATAGAATGAACATGTACATTAAGCAGAGACTACCTTTTTGCTCTACATGGCAGGACTGTAGGGAATACACATTTCATTTCATAATATAGTTTGAACCCCATATCCATATCTTGGCAATGCCTTCTAATTTGTTCAAGTAGTTATCATTTTAGTCCAGTCAAAAAGTCATTTCACCTTGAACAAATTGCTACATAAATTATTTTAAGGTTTGGCCTCACAAATTCATCCAGATTTGCATACTAAAAACCTTAGACAAAATTCAAGGTCAAAAGTCAATTCTAAGGTCAAATATGATTTTTTTAGAAAATAAGGGTAGGAACAAGTGTAATACCTCTTTTTCGTGTAATTTCAACTGGAGAATCCATTTCTTGTATTATTTTTATGATTCAAGGTGATCCTCATGGTCAAAGGTAAAATCTAAGATTAAATAAACGAAAATATGATTTCTAGCAAATAATGCCAGGAACATGTGTAATACCTCATTACATGGAATCTTGACTGCAAAATCCATTAATAGTATTATTTTGATGATTGAAGGTCATCTTCAAGGTTATCTTCAAGGTCAAAAAGGTCAATTGCAAGGTGAAAGATATAAAAAATATGTTTTTTAACAAACACAATTAGCAGATGTGTGATATTTATGTTTGATGTGATTTTGATTTAGTAATCCATTTCTCGTATTATTTTGATGATTAAAGGTCATCTCAAGGTTAAGACCTCAATTTCAAGGTCAAGTGAGAAAAAAATATGATTTGCAGCAAATAACACAACGAACAAGTGTAATACTAATTTCATGTTTTGTTCTGTGTGATTTTTCACAAGAAATCCATTGATAGTATTTTGTTGGTGATTAAAGGTCTTCTTCAAGGTCATCTTCAAGGTCAAAAAGTCAATTCCAAGGTCTAAGGTATAAAACATATGATTTTCAACAAACACAAATAGCAAGAAGTGTAATATATATATATATATATTTGATGTGATTTTGACTAGATAATCCTTTATGGTATGATTTTGATAATTGAAGGTCATCTTCAAGGGCAAAACCTAAATTTCAAGGTCAAGTGAGCGAAAAACAAGTGTAATACCTCTTTTCTGTGTGATTTTTAACTAGAAAATTTCTGGCATTATTTTAGTGATTTACGGTCATCCGCAAGGTTAAAAGGTCAATCTTAAGACCAAGTGACCAATAATATGCCCTTTGACGCTTCCTGGTGGCCCATTAGCTCATCCACATCACCATTTTATGCAAAACTATTTAAAGCACTGTGTCTCCCTTTAATGATTTTCCGTCACCCTTTATGCATCTGCATTACCCTTCATTACCTCTTCATAACCCTTTAACACCTTTTCGTCACCTTCTAGCACTTCTTCGCTTTTCCGTCACCCTTTTACACATCTCCTGGGCCTCTTAACGCCTCTCCATTGACCGTGAATGCTTTTCTGGCGCCTTTTAACGCCTTTCCTTCGCCCACTAACGGCTTCCCATCACCATTTAATGCATCTTCATCACCCTTCAATGCCCTCATCGACCTTTGACATCTTATTGCGCCCTTTAATGCCTCCACATCGCCCTTTAATATGTAGTTGTCACCTATTAACACACCTGTCACACTTTAACGTTTTCTTGTGGCCATTTATGCGTCTACATGGCGCATTAAAGCCTATCCTTCGCTCTTTAACGCCTTCCCATCACCATATGGCGTCTCTGCGTCGCCCTTTAAATTATCCTTATCACTCTTTAGTGTCTCTCCATCACCCTTTAGTGCCTTTCTATTGACCTATAATGCATTTTTCGAATTTAATATCGTTGCTGTTTATGCGTCTTTGTTTTTTCGCTTCAAATTGAAGGCCTTTCCGCTGCCCCTTAATGAATCTCCATTCTTACACATATTCGACACCCTTTAATGCCTCCCCATTGCCCTTCAGCGCCTCGCTGACACCTTTTACTGCCTTCCCCATTGATCTTATCATGATCAGCTTGCACTGTCTACCAGCGTGTGCACTTTGAGTGATGTTTTCAGATGATAGACTTCATTTAAATTGTAACTTTTTCATTAGTGTCATTTACTTGTGTGTGCTCATACACTATCACTAGCAGGCATTAGATTAAAAGAGATACCCACAATGAAAGGGTTGATAAATTGGTGCTTATTCCCCGCTCACTCGTTAAGATTCAATATTGTTGGGAACCTCTGTGACCGAGAGGTAGCATGCTAGGCGTCAGACCGCCAGGATTTCGAATCCTGTGTCAGGAGGTCAGTGTCATCCAATTCATCTCACCATCCTCAGGGGGTTCTTCTGGCCCAGTTTAGCCTATTGGTGGCCTAACACCACATTCATTTCATTTTCATTATGATAGTTAACAAAAAATATTATTATAATAATAAAAGACCAAAAGCACATCAGAGCTTTAAACAAAATCCAATACAGAGAGTTCCGTCACACTAAGGGCGTTTTGAGCTTTCATATGATAATAATATACTTTGTAACCCGCGAAATTATCTTATTTAAATTTCCAAAACACAGTGAAGGTGTGTCTGCCACGACAGATAATTTCGAGTGGGTGAAAATGACTTGAATTCCATAGCAAACATTTGCAAATTGTGATTTTTAAACATTAATTTTATTCCCAATAACAGTGATTTAATCGGCTTATAAAGCGGATAATAGACGATCATAGCTGGCTTAGGGATGAAAGGGTTGAATCGTGTCATTTTCTGGACGTCATAATAACCGTGGCATCGATTCACACGTGAAATAAACAAAACAAATTTTAAGAAATACATTAGTGACCAGAAATCTCTGTCAGTTATTTTTTCTAATCTGGTTCATTCAGATCATGATATGTCACTGATATGTCAATGCGAAGTTTAATAACAGGAAATAACAAGCCTCTTTCAAATGATGGATACTTTAACGGCTGTCGTTCAACTCATTTTTACTATTTTTACACCTAATTAAATGTTTTTATATGCGTTTTAATCAAGATGCGCACGAATCGGGATGTTTTACCATCCATCTCTATTTGAGCTGTGACATAAAAGTCTGGTTTAATTATTTGATATACATATATCTATATCTATATATATTAAGATATTTAAAAGTACATTATTATTGGGTGTTTCTTTTGAATTCACCTATATATTAGGTATTTTTTAAAACACCACAATTAATTCACATTTAATTATTACTTCTAGGATATAATCTTTAAGGTCGGTGGTTGGGGATGGAGGTTTTGCCCCCAATTTGTATAGATATGAAGGGTATTTGCTGTGTACCAGCTTTTATATACGGGGGCTGAAAGGCTCACGTATTAGACGAGGTCTCGCACTATAATACTTATCGTGACAATGTTATAATTAATATTTTTGTACTTTTATTGCCACGACAATGATCTGTTTTCATGAGAATCATACCACGCGAAGATAATATGTAGCAATTAATCATGAAAACAAGCGAAATTTGAAATTGAAATGTAAGTAAATACCTTAATTATCCCTTTTAATTTCTGCATTGTCAGCTAATTACTTATTTTATGCAACCTAATCTTACACGTATACAAGTCAACAATCTTTGTTAGACAACAACATAAATATTGTGTAAGCACTGCACTTGGAAATGTCAACATCGAATCAGCATTGGTTCAATATATTGTGTTTATTGGGATAATATATGATGTGAAATATTTGATCAAAAACCGAGACAGTACTAGAAAGGCTGCTCCGTGACAACGATGCCTCCTTAATGTGGTATTCAAATAAACAAGGCAGTATATAGGTATTACATTATAGTTATCAATGATGATTATATTAGCAGTACAGTGGCTGGGCTTGGAATCTTATTTGTTTGTTTACTGCCATAGCGCTATTAAATATTTAAAATACTAATTACCGTCTACTCATCCTGTGATTTCATTAACGCATTTTGTTCTTGCGAATTTTTTACCGCTTTCTTGCAGTTAAAGGGACATGCCCAGGCTAAAATCATCACAACAACGGTGATTTTATTTTAGCTTAATAATATGACCATATAATGGAAACATGTCAATAGACTAGAACTGCAAAAGTTTTTTAATTTTCTGCTTCGCCTTCACCAGTTATGCTAGATATAGAGACGAAATTCCCGTATTTCCTATTTTCGACATGGTTGTCAAAACTTAGACATCAGGAATTTCGTCTCTATATCTAGCCTAACGGGTAAATGCGCAGCACAAAAATTTAAAAAGATTGCAGCACTAGTCTATGGACATGTCTACATCATATGGTCATATTAAGAAGCCAAAGTAAAATCACCGATTTTTTGATGATTTTAGCGTTGGCATGTCCCTTTGACATAAATGATATAGATAAAGTGATGTTAACCTTTAAAGGGGCTAAATTTATTAATTAAATAAGTTTAATCTAATTACATAATTTAAATTTTCACCCACTTGTAGTTGTGTCTCGCTACAGCGACCCACAACTTCAAGTGAGAGAAAATCACTTATATTTGTTTAATTTGAGACCAAACATTAGTAAATATTGATGTTTTAGAACTCGTTTTATTCCCAATAGCAGTGATTTAACCTGCTAATATAAGTATTGTAAGCAAATTCTCTTTGTCACTCACTCACTCGAATATGCATAGGTTGATGTGGCATTATCACAACAACCTGCTTTACACCCATCATTGGATGATAAATTGTAGAAATTTATTTTTAGAAGTTGAGATATGGCTGGTCTTTTATCTGGCCCAGCTGTTACATTGAGAGCTGAACTTGATCTAGAAGGTTGGTTGAAATGGATACCAGTCACTTAAAAACACCCGTGACCCGTAATGATTAATATACACCCTTGACGCTGGTTTATTTATGTCTCTCAATGTATCACATTCCGTTATTTGTCATTCACTTAACATCACTTGGATTATTTATTGGATTACAGGTATATATGACATTAATCTATTAAGCCGTGAAACAAAAGCACTGTATTTTAAATCCAAAAATCACCATTTTGAATGCGTCTATTTTTACGACCGTTAAACCCTACATCAGCCATGTTACTTATGTGGTCAACTAAATAAATTCACCCTCGTCTCGTTATCTTATTTAATTTAAATTTTCCTATTTAAAAAAAATTACTCAGTTGAAGTTGTGTCTCGCTACCGCGACCCAGAACTTCAAGTGAATTAAAGTTACTCATATATGAGACGAAACATTTGCAAATCTTGATTTTTAAACACTAATTTCATTCACAATGACAGTAATTTAATCTTCTAATAAAATAGATTACATATTATAATAGTCGTGATTAGGGCTTAAAAGGTCAACCCTTCAACCCTTGAGGCGCTGAATTAATTTATAAAAACACATCGCAACCAAAGGGTTTTTTCACTTTGAAATCAATTTAAATGTCTTAGTTAGTTCTCACCGCTTCATTTGAATACCTATGTTATGGGTCTACGGCCATTAGTAACATTTCTAATCTTACAGCGCGGGTATCGACTTAAGTCGTCAGAATCTGACATCTACAGACGTCAGATTCTGACGACTAAAGTCGATCCGACGCACTGTGCGATTTAAACATTATCGCTTTTGGCCTATTATATTTGCCGGCAACAAACATGCGTGATTTAAGATATTTTATTTCACCTGAAAGTTTATAATCAAATAAATACAAAACGACATCAATGGTTCCTATAATAGATAGATATTTGTTGACGAAAGAAAGTCTGATGCGTCATTAAAAATAAACAATACATTATATTTAGCAGTGCATAATATGATGAAATAGAAAATGGGGTAAATATATGTACAATTATTTTATGCTTCAATATAATTAAAAGAACTATACATTATATTGATACCATACATGATAGATATCGGTTTCCCGCACTTAGACCGTTGCCTTTCACTACGAGACGTATGGTGAGATCAGCCCGTCTCGCACTCTCACCAAAACGCTTCATTGCTCAGTTTGATGTTGTCGCTTCAAATGGATATTCGTACGAGAAAATACATACTGCATCGTAGGGTACGGAAAGATGGGCTGACCTCAGCACTCCTCACCGCATCAAGCCCTCGCCTAATATAAAGGCTCGGGCTTGGTGTGGTGACTTGGGCTGAGATGAGCACATCTCGCCTTCCCAACGATGCCGTATGCATATATTCCCGCACCGCATCTGCTGAGATAGGATCTGTCGACAACATGTCCAGATCTGATGTGAGCTGATATCATAACGTCACCTGGGTATGAAAGGGTGTATCTGCCACACATAATATACCTATTCAAATGAAGCGGAAAGAGCCGACTATGACGTTTATGACGACTTCAAATTGAATGAAATCCTTAGCATATCTCAGCACTATAAGGGTTAATTCCTGACAAATATAGAATAAGATCCTATATTCTGACGTCGCCTGAGTTTTTGTCGTCTGTCATTCTGAGGCAGATGTGGATAATACAATCATATTCAGTGACACATCTGTATTCCGTAATCAGGTATCTCAGATTGCAGGGCTTGCTTGTAAACTTGTAAACAAATCGATTTATAATTCTAATCTGCAGCAAGATCGCAAAGTCTCTACTCTAATTTTTATGAATTTCTCAATTCTTAAAATCTGAGCTATATTCACACAAACATAATAAAGCTTATAGATGCACACGGATTGTATTAAATCTGAGGGCCTTCATTGTATTGATATTGACTTTTACAAATAACAAAAATAGTATACGATCAAGGTATTGTTCCTACACCAACACAGGAAGGTTTCCCACTACAATTAACATAATACCATATGTGTAGATTGCCTGCCTGTCTCCATGCCTGCCTGCCTGCTT
Organism: Flabesymbios commensalis; assembly: GCA_964017125.1. Taxonomy (NCBI): domain Eukaryota; kingdom Metazoa; phylum Annelida; class Polychaeta; order Terebellida; family Flabelligeridae; genus Flabesymbios; species Flabesymbios commensalis. Next base: position 60,825,729 of record OZ024918.1, read on the forward strand.
GCCTTCCTGACTCCCTGGCTGTGTTTTTTCATTATAGAAATAACGGAGCTGCCAGGTGATATGGGATACAAAGTTCATAGTCACGGCTGCATTTTTGAGTAGAATTTGTCTTCCACTTGACAGTCTTTATTTGGTGTTCTTCGCCTTCAAATTAGCAAAAAACAAAATGGCCGCCGATATGTAAATCAAACCCCATTTTTCTATGGTTTGTCGGACATGAATTTATGGTTTCTTTATCACTTGGCCGAGAAATTTATTTCTGATGTCTTTTGAATCATGTGATCTAAATTTGACCTTAAAAACCAACATTTCTGCCGTTATTTTACATATTTGCAAATATAATGAGTGCGCTTTTCGAAAAAACACGCATAGCAAAACACCTTGTAATATAATGTGCTATGAAAATCAATAATTTTCGCAGATTATCAAATAACCATTTTATCCATCTACCCCACTAGTGAGTGAGTGAGTGAGTGAGTGAGTGAGTGAGTGAGTGAGTGAGTGAGTGAGTGAGTGAGTGAGTGAGTGAGTGAGTGAGTGAGTGAGTGAGTGAGTGAGTGAGTGAGTGAGTGAGTGAGTGAGTGAGTGAGTGAGTGAGTGAGTGAGTGAGTGAGTGAGTGAGTGAGTGAGTGAGTGAGTGAGTGAGTGAGTGAGTGAGTGAGTGAGTGAGTGAGTGAGTGAGTGAGTGAGTGAGTGAGTGAGTGAGTGAGTGAGTGAGTGAGTGAGTGAGTGAGTGAGTGAGTGAGTGAGTGAGTGAGTGAGTGAGTGAGTGAGTGAGTGAGTGAGTGAGTGAGTGAGTGAGTGAGTGAGTGAGTGAGTGAGTGAGTGAGTGAGTGAGTGAGTGAGTGAGTGAGTGAGTGAGTGAGTGAGTGAGTGAGTGAGTGAGTGAGTGAGTGAGTGAGTGAGTGAGTGAGTGAGTGAGTGAGTGAGTGAGTGAGTGAGTGAGTGAGTGAGTGAGTGAGTGAGTGAGTGAGTGAGTGAGTGAGTGAGTGAGTGATTGTGAGTGAGTGGTGTACTTTTGTTTGTTATAGCGGATTATTTAAAGCAATAACAATATTTGCTAATGTCCATAGTCGACCCGAGTTGATCAAGTATATGTCTAGTCAAGTGGTAGTGGCGAGATTCGAACTAACAACTTCCTACTACAGAATCAGAGGAGCAAGCTCTAACCACTTCTCCACCACGACCAACGAATGGACGCTGAACGTAAATTTATATGTGAATGTATAGTACACAATTGATAACGGAACTTAAAATATTTTACATCCATGATTCTGGGCTATGAAACGTTATTTACGCCTTTCAATTCAGTTATGGACGTCATGTGATATTTCGTGGCGGAAGACAAATTCCAGTACACTTCTATATTTAATATCCGCCAAGCAGTTCTAATCATTTTCAATAATTTGTCTGGCTTGTTTTTTTATTATTATGGTTTCCAGCCATGTTCATTCTGACTGTATTTAAAAAACAAAAATTTAGGATTTCATACGATAGTCCGAAAGCTTATTGCAAAAAGTCAATTAGGTTTTAAGCACAAATCTTGTAAATTTGAAATCTCCCACACACCACAAGAACTATCCCCGACGCGACGATGATCTTCAGCTGTGGTGTGGCATGTCCTGCGACGCGATAGTAATATCTTAATATTGCTTTGAGAACACCCGCTACGGGGCCTACATGGTCACCACTAAGATCGCTGATATAGTTTACCACGCCAAGTCGATAACAGTTTTTGTGATGTGATATGCTGCCGTTGCAGAACCAGTTTTTCTGCGAAAACCTGTGGGTCTTTGCAATGTGTGGGAGCTTTAATTTTATTACCTCACTTTATGTCTCTTCCGCCGATACGATCTAAATGTGAGGTAATATTAATCAAATGAGTTTCAATGGAGGCAAATCTCATTTTAAATTAGTCTGGCTTGACTTTTTTCTTTAGAGTGGCTGACATTTATCTTCATTTACAGTGTACAACCTAATGAGACCAATTATTTCCAAAAAATGATGTTGAACACTCACTTCGTTCTTAATGACAGTGATTTAATCTGCTAATGCGCTCGCCAAACCTCCCCCCCCCCCCTACCCCGTGGTGCGACAGCACAATAGTGCGCACTACCACGTATTATACAGATAGAGATAAAACAGATCAAAACTACTATAGTCGTGCGGAGCGCCTAATGGGTTAAAGTAATATAGCAAGAATAGATAGTCTTGATTAGGGCTCAAAGGATTTATTTTCTGCTGTCAGTGTGGAGTTCAGGGGGTCAGTGTGGAGGCCATGGGGTCAGTGCGGAAGTCAAAGGGTCAGTGTGGATCAAGCGGTCAGTGTGGAGGTAAAGTTGTCAGTGTGGAGGTTAATGAGTCAGTGTGGAGGTCAAGGGGTCAGTGTGGAGTTCAAGGGTTCCGCGTGGAGGTCAAGGGGTCAGTGTGAAGGTCAAGGATTCAGCGTGGAGGTGAAGGGGTCAGTTTAGAGGTCATTGGTTCAGTGTGGAGGTCAAGGGGTCAGCGTAGAGATTAAGGGTAAGTGTGGTGGTCATAGGGTCAGTGTCGAGGTCAAGGGGTCAGTGTCGAGGTCACAGAGTCAGTGTGTAGGTCAAGGGTCAGTGTGGAGGTCAAGGGGTCAGTGTGGAGGTCAAGGGGTCAGTGTGGAGGTCATGTGGTCAGTGTGGAGGTCAAGGGGGTAGTGTGGGGGTTAAGAGGTCAGTGTGGAAGTCAAGGGGTCAGCGTGGATGTCAAGGGATCAGTGTGGAGGTCAAGTTGTCAGTGTGGAGGTCAAGGGGTCAGTGTGGAGTTCATGGGTTCTGCGTGAAGGTGAAGAGGTCAGTGTGGAGGTCAAGGGTTCAGCGTGAAGGTGGAGGGGTCAGTGTCGAGGTGAAGGGGTCAGTGTAGAGGTCAAGGGGTCAGTGTGGAGGTCAAGGGGTCAGTGTGGAGATCAAGGGGTCAGTGATGAACAAGGACAAACTGATCCCGAAGGTGTTAACTCCGCATTATCAGGATTGTTTACCCTTTACAACGCTGACATATTGTTGTATAAACTATGAAACCAAACGGGTTTTTTTCAATTTGAAATCATCATAAATGTCTTATTTACCTCTTTCCAGCTCATTTGAATACATATTTTATGGGTCTAAGATCACTATAAAAAAATCTTTTAGTGTGGGGATCGTCTTTATACGTCAAAATCTCACGTCTCTAAATGTCAGATTCTGACGTCTATGGATGGTCCCCGCGCTGGAAGAGTTAAAAATATTAGTTTAAATTGTATGTTTGGATTTTGTGCAGACATATTAACACTGTTTGTATTTTTAGATGAAATAGTTTACTATATACACTTTTATTGGGTATGTTTGATTGATTGATTGATTGATTGATTGATTGATTGATTGATTGATTGATTGATTGATTGATTGATTGATTGATTGATTGATTGATTGATTTATTGATTGATTTATTGATTGATTGATTGATTGATTGATTGATTTACTGATTTACTGATTGATCGATTGATCGATTGATCGATCGATTAATTGATTGATTGATTGATTGATTGATTGATTGATTGATTGATTGATTGATTGATTGATTGATTGATTGATTGATTGATTGATTGATTGATTGATTGATTGATTGATTGATTGATTGATTGATTGATTGATTGATTGATTGTGAGTGAGCGGGTGGGTTTTAGTGGGTATTTGAGTGGGTATTTGAGTGAGCGAGCGAGTGAGCGATTATGTGATTGATTGATTGATTGATTGATTGATTGATTGATTGATTGATTGATTGATTGATTGATTGATTGATTGATTGATTGATTTATTGATTAATTGATTGATTGATTGATTGATTAATTGAGTGTGTGAGTGAGTGAGTGAGTGAGTGAGTGAGTGAGTGAGTGAGTGAGTGAGTGAGTGAGTGAGTGAGTGAGTGAGTGAGTGAGTGAGTGAGTGAGTGAGTGAGTGAGTGAGTGAGTGAGTGAGTGAGTGAGTGAGTGAGTGAGTGAGTGAGTGAGTGAGTGAGTGAGTGAGTTATTTTTTCAAGTAGTTATCATTTATGTTATCGAAATATCGAGTGTTTAATATGACAATGCCATTTACCACGATCCTAATTCTGTATGTGACATCATGTATTTTGCCATGAGATTTCAGAAAAATAACCATATTGTATATACAATGCACCTCTCTCATTTGTATAGTCGGTGGGCTGATATCTATAAATTTGAATTTCGCCTAACTCTCATGACAATTATGTTTCTTGGTCTCATTTTGAAGATAAATATATTACCTTTCATTTGAGACCGGGTAACCCTCTGAGAAATTGTCCGAAAGAAGTATTTTGAAGCCAAATAGATACCTATCCTCTGGTATCTGAAAGTAATAAACAATATTATTTCATAATTTATTCACAAGGTCAAATTCGGGTTTAATTCAAACAAAATGTAATAATTCCAACATAAATTGATGCTGAACCATAAAAATATGATACAATTTGTTTAACTGAGCTTAAATTCTACTATATATACCATTTAACTTCAGGGAGAATGATATTTTTGATTACTTAAAAAACTGTATACCACGTCAAATTAAAGGGATTTTTCAGATAACCGCATGGAATGTCATACCTTGTCATATACCCTGTCATATTTGTTACACTATTCCATCAGACAAAAATGTCAAAGAAGGTAAAAATTTAGCAAAAAATAACTTACATATATACGTTTATTTGAAAATGGTAATACTGTAAATCACATGTGTATGCATGAGCTCATATGTATTGACAAAATAATATTTAGTATATTTATGTATACATTTATATAAATAAATATGAATTAACCCTTTAAGCGCCAAGTCGGTTGGAAAATTGTACCCACTTGAAGTTATGTCCCGCTATCTTAAAACTCAGCATTAGGTGTTTTTTTTTACATAATGTGCGTTGATAAAAAATAAAAACAATAGTAATAGTCGTGATTTATGATCAATGGGTTACATTTTTTTTCTAAATAAATTGAGAAAAAACAACTAAGGACACCCTATGCTTAATTGGGGTACTGCAGAAACTAAGTGTTAGACATTATGTGTCTTACGTGGGATAATGTTATTGTTACTCTGGGGACTATCTGACCCGGGGATAGCGGAGCTGTGCGAAATGCCACGGAGTTTCAGCATTAAATTGCATAGCGAAACCCGCCATGCCTTTTCACCCCACCCTCACATCATCATCTGTACATCATTCATCTCATCAATTGACTACAATTTTTTTATGGTATTACAATGACACTTAAATGACCATTTCGGCCGAAAAATAATAATACAACAAAATAATTTACTGCTATCTTTAAGTGAGAACAGTCATGTCATTTTACCAACAATATTTTGTGCTACAATGTTAGATAATGGCATTAAATCGACAGAATATAATATTATCGTTCAATATAATGCACAATAATTGAGGAATATGACAATGCCAGGATATAGTTTCATTTTTCCAAAACGTGATATTGTGATGACAGCATAGGGGATGATACTGCTAAGACATGAGAATGCTCTGACTATAGTTTGCAAAATAGATTGGTATGGCAGGATTTAGCATTACAATGTTTGGATATGGTATATTAGGGCTAGAATAAATAAAGCCCCATAATGACAAGCTATATCGCCATAGTGCTCAGATATGACAATATAGTGTGAGTATATTGCATTATAATACCAAGAATATGACAATATGCTGTCGGCATAAAACAGTATAAATAATGTCAAAATGTGCCACTACAATGGCAGGGTATGACATTATGATAATTAGACATGACAATACAATGTTAGGAAATAAAGTTGACTTTTCAGGATGTTTCATTTTAATGTCAGGATGCGGCACAATATTGTAATATATGCTATCAAACTCAGTCAGGATATGGCATTTTTATAAAGGGACACGAAAGTATAACATAAAATAATTGGGAATAACAATATGCTGGAATAACATTTAGATATATTGCATTGTACATGTACTTTTTAAATTTGACGATGGAATGTTATGATAGTTAATTAATAGACTAGGAATATTTAATTTTAATTTAGTGATAATTTATACAGTACTTATAATATCAGGATCCGGTAATGCCAGTACAGTATGTTGTAACTTTACAATAATTAAAGCATTAAATGAGTGGATATTACACAATAATATCAGAATATATAATATCATAATGTCAACATTAACTTCATTGTCAGGATATGACATTTTAGTGCAGTTAGGTGGCGAGATAATGACAGTTTATCGCATGACATTTTTATGTGTCATTTTAATGTCAGGGTGTGATATTTTAATGTCAGCATATGTTTTTGCAAGGCAGGATATAGCTACATTATTTTAAAATCACTGCATTATACAGGAAATGTCAGGATATGACAATATAAAGATGTCCTGGATAGCCTATTTGGCAATACTCAGCTCTGAGGGATATTCTATCTACGATTCTATCTACGATCTACGTCCAGTATATACTATATGACAATATAATGTCGGTATATGTCTTTTTTATCACATTTTAATATTCACATGTCTTCAAAAGGTTAGGCTTTGGAAGCATATTTTCAAAATATGGAACTATAATCCCAAAACATTATAATATTCAGATATGACAGCGCAAAGTAAAAATCTAAAATTAAAAGTATGTATTATGATATATCCATACATCGCACCATAATGACAGTATATGGTAATATAATTTCAGGATATGACATTATTTTGTCAACATGTTTTGTTGGGATATATCACAATAGCACCACAATATAACAAGATGTTGTTCTACTGTCAGTGTGGGAATATGTCGTGATCTGTTATGTAGATTATGTTAATCAGAAATAGTCTTTTCTATATGCTTGAGAAATACATTACGCACACCCTTTAAATACTACGTACCTCCGTGTTGTGGTGCAGCGACTACGGTTATTAATGGAAAAACAATGTGTGGCTGGGCCTAATCATTATATCATGCTGGTGAGCTATTTTACATTCTAGGTTAGGCCTACCCTTTTTACTCCAATATAATTATTATGTTTTACACAAATTACAAGCTTTTTTTTTTTTCGCATCAGGAGCGGTATTTGTGAGAACACAAATGATTAACATATTATTGTTCCGTTTCTGACGCATTTGGATAGTCCTACATATGTGTGGACGGTTAAATTAACAACCATATTTTTTTTTTTTCTTTTTTTTTTTTATATTGAATAATTTTATTCTTGAAAACTGAATTAACGCTAGGCTATCCACATGTGCATGTCCGCTTGTTCTTATATTATCTCCAGGCCGGTGCATGGTTTTTAGAGCTAGCAGGGAATATTGTACCTCCTTTCAAACTAACGACGCGCATTTTTTAACCGTCACCCTTAGTTCCGGGAAACCTGGATTAACAATTTGGGTTGTACGTACCACCATTCAATCTTATTTTAATGGTATTCTTGAGCAAAGGTCACCAGCAGAATAAATGGCATAGCAAGAACCATAACATAGGTATTCGAATAAATTGTAACGAGCCAACTAAAACATTTATGATGATTTATACAAACACATTTCAAATGTAGGAGTTAACGTTAAACATGGTAAAGAAATGAGTAATTTTTGCCCTCACGTTTTGTTTCACGGTGCCAGCCTACACAATAAGAAAAGGTGAAAATGACTTGATATTTCTAAGTTTACATAAAACACACTGTTTTTACATGTATGTTGTAAATGATACTAATGCATCTCCTGGCCATCCATTTAACCCTGACACGCTGACATAGTTTTGTCGTCGTCTCAGTTATCTCGTTCTGCTATGTTATGATTCCATTTCACTGCAGTCCAATGCTGGGCGGGGGCCCTAGGGTAGTTGTTCGGTTTCCGGTCTCGGCGCTTTGAAAGAAACAAAAATGTTTCTTCCCCATCCACGTGTAAAAGTAAGTATTGTGGGGAGCCTCCGTGACCGAGAGGTAGCGTGCTCGGCCTCAGACCACCAGGGCTCGAATTTCGAATCCTGTGTCTGGAGGACAGTGTCATCTCATTCATCTCACCATCCTCAGGAGGTTCTCCAGGCCCAGTGTAGCCTACATGTACACAAAGATTCATTTCATTTTTGCAGTCCAACGTTAAATGATGAGCAGTACAACGTACCACCGCTTCTCTCATTGGCGCGTCACTAAAACAACATTGGGTGTACCTTTCACGGTGAGATGGAATATCAAGCGTTTCTGAAGGAGTTACATGTAAATGCAAAACCCGATGTTGGGCCAATGCTGGGCCATTGTCTGCGACGTCGGCCCAGCATTAGGCCAACACCGGGCCAACGTCACGTGTTCACTGTGAGATAACAATCATAAAAGAAACAGTAAGTGATTCAAATGATTCCCATCTGAATCTAAGGAAAGTCTATTTAAATGCGCAGTCTGTGTTATGACGTTACTCGTCTAATAATACATAATACATTATTCATAGCCCTCAATACTGAGTGTAGTAGAGGTGCTAATACTGAGTGATAAGATGTGACGAAAATATCTAAGACAGAACTACACCGACTTATGAGTGAGTGAGTGAGTGAGTGAGTGAGTGAGTGAGTGAGTGAGTGAGTGAGTGAGTGAGTGAGTGAGTGAGTGAGTGAGTGAGTGAGTGAGTGAGTGAGTGAGTGAGTGAGTGAGTGAGTGAGTGAGTGAGTGAGTGAGTGAGTGAGTGGGTGAGTGAGTGGGTGGGTGGGTGTTTCGGTCGGTCGGTCGGTCGGTCGGTCGGTCGGTCGGTCGGTCGGTCGGTCGGTCGGTCGGTCGGTCGGTGGGTCGGTCGGTCGGTCGGTCGGTCGGTCGGTCGGTCGGTCGGTCGGTCGGTCGGTCGGTCGGTCCGTCCGTCCGTCCGTCCGTCAGTCAGTCAGTCAGTCAGTCAGTCAGTCAGTCAGTCAGTCAGTCAGTCAGTCGGTCAGTCGGCCAGCCAGCCAGTCACTCAGTCAGTCAGTTAGTCAGTCAGTCAGTTAGTCAGTCAGTCAGTGTATTTTATCTGGAAATTTGGAACGGATAGTTTCAATTTTTTCCACACAATGATTAGAGAAATGATCACAAAGTGATTTTCTGAAGTGAATTCTGGCAGAGCCGACGTTGGAATTCTAAGCAGAATGTTGTTTATAGAGTTCCATAGACGCCGGCAATGTCCACATTTTCTGATATAATCTCAGCTACATATTTCGCTTTAGCTTTTGTCATCATTCTGTTACACATGTGGCACTGATGTTTAACGAGAACGATCGAGGTGTGTGTGAGATCTGCGCCATGTTCGTTCGAGATTGAGGCAAATGGTTTTAGCCTTCATTCTTTCTTGAGTCATCCATGGAGTTGGTTGTTTTTTGTACTTACAGGAGCATATTTGTCTAAAATAGAACTAAGGACAGAATCATATTGTTGACAGAGTGCTGAGAGATTTTTTCCCTGGTTTCCTCATTAGATCCAAATTAAAAAGATCTGAGTGAAACGATTTATAATCAATTTCTTTTCTTTTTTAAACGATATTTTTTCCTTGCTCCGTTTCGTCTCACAACTGTCAATTTCTGGTATGACCACAGAATGGTCTGAAGTACCTGCTGCCAAAAAAACTGATATGATGGAATTAGAAATGTGTTTGGTGATCAAATGATCTAGCCAATGATAAGTCATAGTCCCGACTTCTGGCTTCATTCTGTCACGATATTGCCATTATTGTGCATAAAGCGATGTGAAGCAATATTCACTCACTGACCAAAATAAATCTCTCCAGCTTGTGTAAAACATTTTAGTACCAAGTAATGTCATCGACCTTCAAATTCATTCACCTTTAACGTCAAAATGACCAAAACATATACTAGATATAGAGTTTCCAGTTCAAACTGTCATAGACACTAATTAGAGTCTGTAAAAATCATATTATTATAATAATTGTCAGCGCATAGAAATGTATATAATAATGCGCTTTATAAGTACACCATCTGAATCTGAATGATGGACATATCCAAGGGGTCGATATTATGTAGGCCCATGAGTACACATCCATCTTGAAAACCATGCTACCAAGCTATAAGTATGTACTCAAGTCTAGTTATTACCTCCTTGTCATCAGAAATAGCTCGGAGTCGTGATCTGTCTGTGATATATATATATACATGGAGCTTGTTTGCCCTAAATAATCAAATCAACCCCCTAGAGTGTTAAAAGTTGACACTAGGGGTATCATCTAGCTGTTTTTAATGTTTATATACTTTCCTAGCAGGTAGATGGTTGACTCTAGGAGCTCATCGTACTGTTTATACACATCAGATCTCCAACATCGCAAACACAACACATTGTACCAACATTGATTTAACGCTGTTAATATTACATATCCGTTTCCCCTGTTTAGGGATCAATGCCATATAAAGGTAGCATGGGATGCCTGTCGGTGATTGGCTGGTGACAGAGGGGGGAGACGCTGCGCCTGCGCGGGTTGCTGCTAGTTGTTCTGTGCGTTGGTGTCGTCTGTCTACATATGACTGTCGTCTCACTCTGTAGATACACGGATCCAGGGCAAAGGACGTGCTGCCTCTAACGGTGTTATCTGAGATTACAAACCAGAGGATCTGTCTACAAGCAACCCTAGGTAAGTTATATTGGGAGGAAGTATGGCATAAAGCATTTTAAAATGTTGTATTATTTAAGTACTTATAGTGTAATTATCTCTACACGTTAAGCCCGATCTTAGTCCGTTTTAATCTGTTTTATTAGCAGGTTAAATCACAGTTATTGGGATCGATATGTCGTAAGTTATATTAGGAGGAAAATATGTCATGTAAGCATTTCAAATTCTCTGATATTTTCATTATCCAAGTAGGCCTACTGTAGTACTATATATATGACTAATTTTCACAACAATTTTCACAAATGTACGAACAAAATGACTCTAATTAAACGTTATAATATAGTGCTCATAAAGTAAGATTCCGCTTACAATTTCATTTGCAATATTTTTTCTGAGATATTCGAGTAATATTTTGCGATGATGAACAAAACTCGTTAATCAAGCCACAGCGAATGGTATTTCACATTTATTTTAATAATAGCGGAATAATTGCTACTGACTGGTTAATCTCGCCATGAGACAAACCTCGTCACAGTCACTTGGTCAGATGAAGAGCTGTTCTTGATTAAAGCGACACATTACACCATTTCCAATAACAAAACGCCACACTGTGACCAAAAGCTGAGCTATTTAGTTGGGAGTACGTTACACTCTATTCAATTACAACACGCCACACAGTGACCAAAGCTGAACTATTTAGTTGGGAGTCCTGCTTAATGCGCAAATCGTGCAAAGAGTGTATTAGGCTAAAATCAGAATTTTTATTTTGGCTCCTTGACCATAATATGTCAAAATGTCCACAGTCTAGGATTTATAGGGCTTTCGGCACACTTGCTACGTTGTGACAGCAACCCACAATTTAAAAGACTTCCCCGATTCTACTCAATGAACATGTTCACATCTTCGGGCGATATTAAGAGGCCTAAATAAAAATATAAATTTGTTGATGATTTTAGCATGATTATGTACAAGTTGTACTCGTAGTATAGGGGTCAGGTCAAAATAGCTTTGTTGGATTAATATATATTTGTATCAATTGAGACTAGTTTCAGACTAAGTTCACTTTCCTTTAATATCGACATTCAATAAATGACATGTTTAAAATATTTTTGTATAAACCATGGAGACCAAAGCTTTTTTAATTTGAAATCATCATCATGTTTCAGTTAGCTCTGTCCGCTTCATTCGAATACCTATGTTATGGGTCTACGGCCATAAATAAATATAAATATTTTTACACGCTTAGTGCAGGGATCGACTTTAGACGTCAAAATCTGACGTCTATGGACGTCAGATTCCGACGTCTAAAGTCTGTCCCCGCACTGCAAGGGCTGACGCCTACTGCTAAATAAATAGGTTAACATGATTCAAACAGGTAAACTAGTATAAACTTTAAAATATGTGTCTATTGCATCAAACTACGATTACACTTCTCTCCACCTTTTCATCGCTAAGTGCGACGTTTCTGTAATCGCTTTTTATCCGTTTTATTAGCAGGTTAACCCTTCAACGCTGGAATATTTTTTGCGAAATCATGGGGACCGAAGGGTTTATTTCAATTTAAGATCATCATAAATGTCTTAGTTACCTCTTTCTGATTCATTTGAATACCTATGTTATAGGTCTACGAAGATTATAATTATTTTGATTCTCACATAAATGAGTGTTTAAACATCAATATTTGGAAATGTTTGGTCGTGAATTAAACACATATGAATATTTTTATCCAATTGAAGTTGTGGGTCGAGACACAACTTCAAGTGGATGGAAATTTAAATAAGACAACTTAGCGGAAAAGGGTTTTGATATGTTTCTATGGCAACAAACTACAATTAGGCCTGCAATACTTTAAAGACTCGTGAAGGTTTAAAGGACGTTGTTTTCTTACTTAAGAATGGCACTTCTCACACTCTGTGCAGTGGTTTTCACTATGAGACGTATATCGGTATCAGCTCATATCGCACTCTAGCTGTGGGTGAACTGCAATCTATGGCAGTTGTGACTTTGATCGTGAGAGAAAATACAGCACATGTCCAATGAATAAAGTGTTCGCCTAAAGGTTCACACTTTATTCATTGGACGAGTGCTGTATTTTCCCATCACTCAAAAGAACACCGTCTGCATATCTTAACGCCAATTTTCAAGAGATTTTAATAAACACAGAAACATGTCTCCGTTTCTTGAAAGCGGTGTAAATATTGCTATTGAATGACTGTATATGTGATACATAGATAGCTCTGTTAACTCTCTCAGTGCGGTGACCGACTATACACGTCAGATTCTGACGTGTATAGATGTCAGATTATGACGTCTATAGACATCAGATAGTGCGTCTAAAGTCGATCACCGCTCTGAAAGACTAAACAAGTTATGATAGCCGTAGACCCTTCCTATTGGGCACACGACGTTATTGCGACATTGAATCAACGTCATTGACGTTGATTCAACGTCGCAACAACGTCGTGTGCCCACTGGGTTAACATGGATATTGAATTGTAGCAGGAAGACGTTTATGATAACATGAAAGTGTAACACTGTGTTGAATGATCTACTGTTGGAATGCTCGTTAATGATACTAAATGTTATAGAAGGTTAGAAATAGACAGTGCTGTGAAAACTTGCAAAGTGGCATTGATAATCATTATGAATGGAGTGTACTTAGCCCCATTAAATAAAACATTATGTCATTTACGCGTAGTGTTTGTCCTATTATTATTGTACTTATACCCTAACCCTCTCAATGCGGGGACCGTCTTTAGACGTCGCAATCTGACGTCTGTAGAGTCAGATTCTGACGTCTAAATTCGATCCCGGCACTGAAAAAAATTAAATTTGTAAAATGACCGTAGACCCATAATGTATATGTTCAAATGAACCGGAAGGAAATAACTAAGACATTTCTGATGATTTTAAATTGAAAAAATCCTTCAATCTCCATGGCTTAAACACAGACAATTCGGCGTTGTATGGCTTAAATAGAATTAAGTGTCACATTACCGAATTTAAGTCCAGCAAGACGTCGAAAAATGTCCTGAACAATTGTCTTGACATACTAATAACTCCCATTACTGAAATAATCAACCATTCAATGGGAACAAGTACATTTCTTCAAAATTTCACAGAAACGCACATAAGACCACTACCTGAAAACATCTCATCCTTAAAACGAACTGTATCCAACTTCAGTTTCAATTTCCAAAATGTTAGAAAAGGTGTTGGCCAATCGGCTGCAAACTCATATAAAAATAAACATCTACCTAATCTATTACAATCAGCCTAGTACATTATGCAACAGAATCAGCGCTACTGAAAGTACATAACGATATAATTGTCATTATGGACAAGGGTGCAGTTACAGCTCTGACCTTGCTTGACTTGTCGCCAGTTTTCGATACCATTGACCATGCTACATTAACAAAATATACTTTCAGATTGGTATGTAATATCTGGTCAGGTGCAAATTTGGTTTTATTCTTATTTGTATGATGGGCATCAATCTGTAAAAATGAAAGACACAAATAAAGTTGCCCTCTCATATGGAGTTCCACAGGGCTCCGTACTGGGGGGTCTGGGCACACTACTTTTTACCTCATACACTAATCCACTCAGTGCTATAATTTACAGTTGCGACAAATATCACCTTGTTTATGCCGATGTACTCCCATTTACATGTCTTTATGAGATTCAAACTCTAACAAATATCCAGAGAAGTTGCAACATTGTTTAACCTTTAAAGCGCTGAATTAGATTTGAATAAAGCCTTGAGGTTAAAGGGTTTATTGCAATTTGAAATCATCATAAATGTCCTAATCAGATCTTTCCGATTCATTTGAATACCTATGTCATGGGTCTACGACCATTAGAAATATTTTACTCTTACAATGCGGGGATAAACTTTAGTAGTCAGAATCTGACGTCTGTAGACGTCAGATTTTGACGACTAAAGTTGATCCCCGCGCTGTATGGGTTAATGGATGTTGTGGTCCAAGTTGAAGCTTAATCCTAGAAAGACAGAGAACGCATTGGGTCAAAACTTCAGCGAAAACATACGTAAATAATGTCTAGGTCAAGACACAAATCCATCTGCATCAGCCAAACTCCTTGATAGTGTAGTCTTTGACATTTCAGAAAGGAAACTGTACTATTCTGATTCTAAAAGGAAACTAGTAGCTCTTGAGTAAGCAGTGACTGCCATATGCCTTTGTAAAATGCTTAAGTTGCTGCTATTTTCTTTTGTAGGGCAGTAGTATGCCATGAAACACGCGGAATGGACCCACTGCAGGTTCAATTTTGAGCCAGCGTCGTACCAGCATTGCGCGTAGGTTTTGTATTACATGCTGTATTAATCGTGCCAATAATTTATCATGAGAAACCATGAAAATGAAAGATAGGATGTTCAGACGCAGTGCGTAAGCGATCTATATGTACTTGTCAGGCTTAAAACCTTCAATTCAGGGTGGACTGTACTCAAAGAACAAACCATTATCACGTTGTCCACTGTTTTATCTGTGGAACGTGTGATATGAAACATGGATATTATTAAACATCGACATTATTTTTGTAAACGGAGAACTTGATGCCAGTAATATATCTTGACTGTTTTTCATTTCTGTGTGGGTAATTTCGCTAGTAATTTCGCAGGACAAAGCATTAGAAAAAAACTGTAACATATTTTGTATTTCATTTGTATTAATTTGTACAACATATGAAGGCTCTTTTAAACATTACAGCGCGGGGATAGACTTTAGTCGTCAGATTCTGACGTCTAAAGTCCCTGATTACCGATGCATGCGAGAGCTGCATTAACTCCGCTGTTGAGAGAAGGAAACAGGGTATGGCACTGGAAATCCACCCGAAGCCATTATAGCCAGACACCTGGAGACTACAGCTTCTCTTGGATAATCACTGTAGACTAGTGCTTCTGTACCATGCCGTACAACATGCAACAGACTGTATAACTCTCTAGTAAGCTGCGCCAGGTGGCGACGAAAAGTACTACTACTAACAAAAAATGACACCTCCTGGTAAATCGGTTTCTTTAGAGTGGCGAGACCATTATATAGAAATGTTGTTTTGTTTTTCTAATTCGGTTCGATATTGGTTTGCAGCCCAGACAAATTGTTGTTCTATGCTTCTTAGTATAAGAGTAAGTATAACACCGACAGAAGGAGAATATACTTTATTTCATGTGTGTGTATGTGTTGACTCCCAGGGGAACAGTAACATAATCTTAATAAAAGAAAGAAAAACTGAATGATAGACTACGTAAATTATCTGAGAAGGTCTTTGGAATTGTGACGCAAAATGATAATAAATCATCGAGAGGTAATTTTTGCTTTTTACACCTTACACACCACAAGACGGCATTCACGCTGCTACATACCCTACGGGACCGAGGCTTACCTACAGTGTTTCTTATACTTGTAGTTTTCTTTAGCACTTACAACGCTGAAATATTTTTGCATAAACCATGGAGACCAAAAGTTTTTTTCAATTTGAAATCGTCATAAATGTCTCAGTTAGATTCATGTGAATACCTATTATTGATCTACAGCCATTATATATATTTTACTATTTCAGTCCATGAGCGTCAGACTGTAAGGGTTTAACATTACAGTGGTGAAATGCTTGTATATTACTATGTAAGTCCAACGGTGATTCCCTTTAAAAACACCTATTGATCACGACTATTGTCGTTTTTAATCCGTTTTATTAGTCGACCACTGTTATTGGGAATGAAATGTCTGTCTAAATACCAATATTTGTAAATATTTGTGCTCAAATTAAACAAACGTGAGTAATTTTCAGCCACATAAAGTTGTGGATCGCGGTAGCGAGACACAACTTCGAGTGGCTGAAATCTAAATAAATTAACTTAGCAGGATAAGCATTAAAAATATATTAAATAATAAGTCAATTATAAAAAAAAGTATATACCATGGATGTCTTTGTTGGATCTTTCCACTTCATGTGAATATACTGACTGTATACAGACCGCAAAACTGTCACCAGTGTCCTGATTCAGCCTGCAAGGGCTGGAGTAACCTGCTTAGAAGGCTGAGACTCACCTGCCGGCCGAGCCGGGTGCCATGTCAAGACAACAGACCTACATGCATTTAACAGGTGTATATACACCATTTACAACCAAATGCCGTTTGAGAGCCCAACTATGAACCATATTATCTGATTGAAGCAGACTGATGCTTGAATTATTAGCCATAGATGTCGCTCATGCATAGTATCACTGTAATTTAGGAGCCTGTTCTCAATGCTGTGCGTGATATGATCTTGTTCCATGACTGCAGGTTGGGCTGTGATTTCATTGTGGATTTCCCAAGGATCACTTGGAATTGTGGGGCCGCAGTGTCCCACCTATTCTGTGAAACTCAAAGACCTCGACCTCCTTTGTTTTCACCGAGCAGGCCAATACAATGAAGTATGGGGAGGGCTCTTATATAACCTTGTTTTCAATGATGGGGTGTTTCTCGAGCATAATTTTAAATGCTTCGTTTCAATGTGTCGGAGACAACACAATAAGGATGAGTACAGATGTTTACCTACAATATTTATTTTCTTATAGTTGTCTTAGCATATTTACTATTTATTTTAATCATGTCTTTACAGGCGCTGTGAGCAGAAGGCGTCCATCCTGACGTACGTGCTGATGACGCCTGACGTCATGACGTCACCATACAGAGCCTGCTGGCTCCTGGTGACCATGACGCTCCTGTATCGTGACGTCACAGCTCTACCTGTGGAGGACAGAGGCGTCACCCTGGATGGGGCGAATCTCCAGGCACGTGTGTCCAGCTATGTCCCTGTGGAAAACCTGAACTTTCTGGACAATCTGATCAGTCATCTACAGCTAGTGATGAGCAAACTGACAGCTGACGTCAGGACGCAGAGCAATGACGTACACATGTTATCTAATGACGTCATGGACGGTAACGATGCGTTACGCTCCGTAGAGGAGGGTAAAGGTGGCGTTACACAGTGGGGAGCTAAGAGAGTGGCGTTTCACCCCTGGGGCGGAAAACGGAGTCAAGAGGTGAAGAGACAGTTTAATCCCTGGGGCGGTAAGAGGAGTTTTGAGCCATGGGGTGGGAAGAGAGGGGCATCCCCATCCGGGGAACCCCCTTCCTCTAGTGATGACATATCAGGAGATAATAAGCGGTCGTTCCAACCTTGGGGAGGCAAGCGTAGTGACGAGGAAGCCTTCCTCATGGACGATACAGATCAACAGCGAGCCTTCAACCCATGGGGCAAAAAAAGAGACGCTGAAGATGAGAATAAACGTGCTTTTCAACCATGGGGTGGCAAAAGAGCATTCGAACCTTGGGGTGGCAAAAGAGCATTCGAACCTTGGGGTGGCAAAAGAGCATTCGATCCTTGGGGTGGCAAAAGAGCATTCGAACCTTGGGGTGGCAAAAGAGCTTTTGAACCTTGGGGCGGCAAAAGGTCGTTTGAGCCCTGGGGTGGAAAACGATCCACTGATCCGGAAATTAAACGTGCTTTTCAACCTTGGGGTGGAAAAAGAAATGTTGAAGACAAAAAACGAGCCTTCCAGCCATTGGGTGGCAAAAGAGGATTTGAACCATGGGGAGGAAAACGAGCGTTTGAACCTTGGGGTGGCAAAAGAGACAGTGATGTTGATAATAAGCGTGCCTTTCAACCTTGGGGCGGGAAAATAGACACGAACGCTGAAGAAAAGCGAGCTTTTCAGCCTTGGGGCGGGAAAAGATCTGAGGAGGGTTTGGAAGCTAAGCGTGCCTTTAACCCGTGGGGTGGTAAACGAGCAATCGAAGTGATGCGTCGAGAATTCCAGCCATGGGGAGGTAAACGCTCGAACTCTGTGCCAGAGAACTATGAGAATGTAGATCTACTTGATAAGGAGAATAAGCGGGAGTTTCAGCCGTGGGGCGGGAAGCGTTCATTTCAACCTGAAGAAGAAACACAGGATAAAATTATGTCTGCAGGAGAATTAAAAAGAGCATTTCAACCGTGGGGTGGTAAGAGAGGTGTGAATGACAAAGAATTAAATAGGATACTGGATCATGCAAGCCAGACCGGAAGTGAAGACCGTCAGTGACTGAAAGTTCCGGTGAGTGTTCACGTGACCTGAACAACAAGCAAATAACACTTAAACATCCTGCTCTATCTCACACCCCTAGTACCCCATCTCACCACCATGGCTGCCAAAATGAAAAAATACGTCTACAAACCGTGTCAACGTGGAAGCACTGGAACGCTTTGGTTTTACAAGTGCAAAAATACATGGCTCAAACATTTTGTTACTATGACGTCATACATTCTAGTCAATAACGTGTGACGTTATACACCGTGATGCAATTAATTGAAAAAAATGTTACATCATAGATGAACTTCGCGAATGTGAACGATGTGATACAATGCATCCCTATTTATTACTATAAATTATACCGGTAGCACCAGTGCTCTGCTACACACTTTAAATACATGTTTTCAAGCAAATGGCAAGAAGGTTTTTTTAATTTGAAATCATCATACAAGACTTTGTCTACAACCACTATACATATATTGAATCTTTCAGTGTGGGACCGTCTTCCTACGTCGTAATCTGACTTCTACACACGTCAGATTCTGACGTATAAAGACCCCGCGCGGAAATATTAACAATATGGTCTAAATTAAAGGAGGTTCATCGAACCCCTGGAATACTGATGTCCACTACAGTAGACATTATGGGTTTAACTCTTACAGCGCGGGGATCGACTTTAGACGTCATAATCTGACGTCTGTAGACGTCAGATTATGACGTCTAAAGTAGATCCCCGCACTGTTAGAGTAACAATATTTATAATGGTCGTAGACCCATAACGTAGGTATTCAAATGAATCGTAAAGAGATGACTAAGACATTTATGATGATTTCAAATTGAAAAAACCCTTTGGACACCATGGTTTATATAAAAATAATCCAGCGCTTAAAGGGTTAACCCCTTGAGCTCTGATGTCCACCGTGGTATACATTATTTGTTTTCATTAGTACCTGGAAACCAGTTGTAAAAGGTATAGATCTTGAAACACTGATATAACTAGGGACTTAAATATCACAAGTTACATACATTTTCACTTGAAGTTGTGAATCGCGGTAGCGAGATACAACGTCAAGTGAAATTGGAATTGAATAGTGCAGAGTTGTAAAGGTTAAAATGTTGGGTTTTAAAGCGACACAATCAGACTATATCATAAAAAATCGGTGATTTTATTTTGAATTCTTAATATGGCCATAGTTTTTAAATTTTTGAGCTGCGCATTTACCAATTAGGCTAGATATAGAGACACAATTCCCGATTTCTTATTTCGGACATGCATATCCAAAAAAAGAAATACGGGAATTCCGTCTCTATATCTCGCTTAACTGGTAAATGCGCAACTCAAAAATTAAACAAAACTTTTGCGGTTCTAGTCTATGGACATGTTTACATCATATTGTCATATTAAGAAGTCAAAATACGAACGTGCAATCTAGCAGTAAAGGGGTGAGAATGGTGAAATTGTCTTTATGTTACCTGTTAATAATACATACATATATGCTGGGAAAGAAGTAGATTGTTCTCATAGAAGGCTCACAACTTAAACAGGTGGTTAGCTAAATATCACATCAAAAGCGTTGACAAAAGCTGATTAGTAACTACAGGTCCTTGGTTTGGCTTTTTACCTCCTGAGCTCTGTATTTCATTTGATTGTTTACTCCATATGTCCTTGATTTAAATGTATCCAGTAAATATGTGAATATTTACCCTCTATACCCCTCGTATTTAATTTGATTGTTCACACCTGTGCACCACAGCACATATTGAATATTTACCCCCCCCCCCCCCTATGCCACCAGTAGTTGCCCCAGTATTTAATTTGAGTATTTGCCCTGTAAGCCCTGGTACTTAATTTGAGTATTTGCTCTCTAGCCCCCCAACCCCTCATTACTTAATTTGACTATATGTCTTGTAACCCCCAGTACTTAATTTAACTATTTACTCTCCAACCCCTCAACCCCTCATTAATTAATTTGACTATAGGTCTTGTAACCCCCAGTTCTTAATTTGACTATTTGCCCTGCAAATTTTCAAGTTTATTCTCTAAACCCCCGGTACATAATTTGAGTACTTGCCCTGCATGCCCCGCAATACCTAATTTCACTATTTACCCTAAAATGCCACCAATACTTAATTGAATATTTTCCCCTATAAACCCCACTACTTATTTTGAGTATCCCCCCCCCCTATGCTCCCAGTAGTTGCTTCCTATACACGTATTACTTAGCGCCTACTACTTAGTTTGATTATTTACTCTCTATGTACCCAGTATCTAATTGTTATGCATCCATTAGGCCTACTTGACTTGACTATTGACTCTATGAGAAATATAAATACCCAGTACACGCTCTGTAAGCACACAGTATACCATATGCAGGCAGTACTTAATTTGACTATTCTCTCCATATGCACAACACCCACTACTTAATTCGACTATTTGCCACCCCCCCCCCCCCCCCACACACACACCTGAGCACACACTACTTAATTTAAAATATCTGCACCCGATACTGGATTTTAAGGATAAGCCTTTTATAACCCCTTAGGCACCAAGTAGTAACGTGCATTATTTGTATTTATTTGCATATTTAGTCACTTATGCCCTCGTACTTACGACCTATTTTGCTTTATTTGACTATTTACAGTGTCTATATTCTAAGAATCCGCTACTTTTAGACAAATATCACACTTTAATGTGCACTTTATCAGTGACTTCTAGTTGGTGAAAAATGAAATAATAGAAGCTGGCGCTTAACAGATGTGCTAGGTGTAACTCGAGACATTAAGACAACGCTGGCCCAACGTCTACGAGACTGGCCCAACATCAAATCAACATCGGTCTGATGTTTTCTGAATCAGGGGCCCGTATCTTCTCACCTTTAATCACGACAATGACCGTTTTTATCTGTTTTATTAGCCGGTTCAATTTTTGTTCCAACATCAACATTTACAAATGTTTGGTCAGAAATTAAACACATATGAGTAATTTTCACCCACTTGAAGTTGTGGGTCGCGGTAGCGATACACAACTTCAAATGGTTGAAAATTTAAATTGAGAAACTTAGCGGTAATGTTTTATCTTATCTTATCTCATTTCAATTAGAACATAGAAGAACATCTTAACTTTTCTAATGAAAATGAAAGAAAGTGCAAATAATCTTAATTTTAAGATTTTTAGTTGGATGTGCCCCTACATGTTATAATCAATATTTGTATGATGTCACTGTGGTATTTAACAGCTAACTATGTAGATTTTGGCGTCAAAATAGAGTTGAGAGACTAACAATCTTAGTCAATATTATGTGGTTGACTATTTCATCAATTGTGTCCCCTTCTGCAACCTAGCAAACACTAGATGTTGACACAGTACTGATATAATGTTAGACCAGCGTCTACGCCGTTGGCCCAACATTATACCAACATTGAGTCACCTAGTACAACATTGATACATACCTCACGAACTTTTGAAATAAATGGTTATTTTGTTGAGCATGTTTTTGTTTATAAATCACACTTTACTGAGCACTATTAAACTGATACCTGCATTCCTCATGTCGTGGTTTTCACTGTGAGACTTACATTGAATACAGTCCATATTACACTCCATGCCGTGGTTTTCACGTAATATATTAATATCAGCTCATATCACGTTATATTCCGTGGTTTTCACTGAGACTTACATTGTATACGGTTCATATTACACTCCATGCCGTGGTTTACACCGTATATATATTAATATCAGCCCATATCACGTTCTATGTCGTGGTTTTCACTGAGACTTACATTGTATACGGTCCATATTACACTCCATGCCATGGTTTACACCGTATATATATTAATATCAGCCCATATCACGTTCTATGTCGTGGTTTTCACTGTGAGACTTACATTGAATACAGTCTATATTACACTCCATGCCGTGGTTTACACCGTATATATATTAATATCAGCCCATATCACGTTCTATTCCGTGGTTTTCACTGTGAGACTTACATTGAATACAGTCCATATCACACTCCATGCCGTGGTTTACACCGTATATATATTAATATCAGCCCATATCACGTTCTATTCCGTGGTTTTCACTGTGAGACTTACATTGAATACAGTCCATATTACACTCCATGCCGTGGTTTACACTGTATATATATTAATATCAGCTCATATCACGTTCTATGTCGTGGTTTTCACTGAGACTTACATTGAATACAGTTCACATTACACTCCATGCCGTGGTTTACACCGTATATATATTAATATCAGCCCATATCACGTTCTATGTCATGGTTTTCACTGAGACTTACATTGAATACAGTCCATATTACACTCCATGCCGTGGTTTACACCGTATATATATTAATATCAGCCCATATCACGTTCTATGTCGTGGTTTTCACTGTGACTTACATTGAATACGGTCCATATTACACTCCATGCCATGGTTTACACCGTATATATATTAATATCAGCCCATATCACGTTCTATGTCGTGGTTTTCACTGAGACTTACATTGAATACAGTCCATATTACACTCCATGCCGTGGTTTTCACCGTATATATATTAATATCAGCCCATATCACGATCTATGTCGTGGTTTTCACTGAGACTTACATTGAATTCAGTCCATATTACACTCCATGCCGTGGTTTACACTGTATATATATTAATATCAGCTCATATCACGTTCTATGTCGTGGTTTTCACTGAGACTTACATTGAATACAGTTCATATTACACTCCATGCCGTGGTTTTCACCGTATATATATTAATATCAGCCCATATCACGTTCTATGTCGTGGTTTTCACTGAGACTTACATTGAATACAGTCCATATTACACTCCATGTTGTGGTTTTCACCGTATATATATTAATATCAGCCCATATCACGTTCTATGTCGTGGTTTTCACTGTGAGACTTACATTGAATACAGTTCATATTACACTCCATGCCGTGGTTTTCACGTAATATATTAATATCAGCCCATATCACGTTCTATGTCGTGGTTTTCACTGTGAGACTTACATTGTATACAGTCCACATTACACTCCATGCCGTGGTTTACACCTTATATATATTAATATCAGCCCATATCACGTTCTATGTCGTGGTTTTCACTGAGACTTACATTGAATACAGTCTATATTACACTCAATGCCGTGGTTTTTACCGTATATATATTAATATCAGCCCATATCACATTCTATGTCGTGGTTTTCACTGAGACTTACATTGAATACGGTCCATATTACACTCCATGCCGTGGTTTTCACCGTTTATATATTAATATCAGCCCATATCACGTTCTATTCCGTGGTTTTCACTGTGAGACTTACATTGTATACGGTCCATATTACACTCCATGCCGTGGTTTTCACCGGATATATATTAATATCAGCCCATATCACGTTGTATTCCGTGGTTTTCACTGTGAGACTTACATTGAATACAGTCTATATTACACTCCATGCCGTGGTTTTCACGTAATATATTAATGTCAGCCCATATCACGTTCTATTCCGTGGCTCTCACTGTGAGACTTACATTGTATACGGTCCATATTACACTCCATGCCGTGGTTTTCACCGTTTTATATAGCCCCAGTGGCTGAAACAGATTGACCAGGTAGAAAATCATGGGACATTTCTTTGGACGGTCATAAATAAGACTTTCGGTCGAATAATCAGGTCGAAAATATTTTTTTAGTATTAGTGGCATTTCAGTTAAATGCCCGCATGCTCAACTCAGAGGTCGCACAGTCATTAAAAAGTTATTGACATTTTTCGGACCTTGTGGTCGAGATCGCTCTCAGTCACCGCTATGTTGGATTTTTCGGGTAAAGCAAATACATCAATACACGGCCTCGAAAAGCACGACACGGCTACGTTGTAAATTGATATCATCTCATATCACTCTCTATTCCGTGGTTTTCAATGTCAGACGCATATTGGCATCAGCCCATATCACACTATGCATAGTGGTTTTCCCTATCATAGTTCTACGTAGACAGTATTGATATCAGCTTATTTCACACTCTCTGCCGTTTTTCACTATAATGATAATCTATAGGCCTACTAGGTCCATTTATACTTGTAACAGTTCATATACGCTATATCGTGGTTTTCACATGAGGCGTATATTGATAATAGCCCATATCACATTGTTTTTTTAACACAACATATGAATTTGTTTCAGTCCGATCAGTCTACAAACGATGTTTATTGCCCGTTCGTTGCGTAAAAATAGGGCTACCCCATCCAAGGAAGGCTCACAACCCATTTCTTGAAGAAGCACTTTATTTTTCTTTATTTCTATGTTTTTATGCTTGTTTATTTTTATGGTGTATTTTAAAGTATAACAGTAGCACCTACACCAAGTTTAAATAATGCTTATTGTGCGAGATTTGTAAAAAAAAAAACAAGAGAGCACCTGTCCAAAGAACGAGTTCTCCTGTCTCTGATGGACGTGAGTGTGCAAATCGCGTAGAATCAGATTTTTCCCAGAATATGTTTATATGACCATAGTGGACCATGAAAAGTGAGGGAGTTCAGATCCTGGAGTAGAGTGCGTTGTTTGTCTATATCGCACAAAAAACAACATTTTATAACTGAACCCTTTAACCATTAAAGCGCTAAAAAAACCATGGAGACCAAAGGGTTTTATTCAATTTGAAATCATCATAAATGTCTTAGTTAGCTCTTTCTGATTCATTTGAATACCTATGTTATAGGTCTACGGCCATTATAAATATTTTTACTTATTTTTACTCTAATAGTGCGGGGATTGACTTTAGACGTCAGATTCTGACGTCTATTGTCTATCTCCGCGCTGTATGAGTTAACCGCTATGAACGATTATAATGGATTTCAATCAGCTCAGATCACTGCTACTGGAAACAAAATGAGTGTTTTAACAATCAAGATTTGCAAATGCTGGGTTTCAATTTATACAAATTTAATATTAATATTTAATATGAGTAATTTTCAGCGTGCACCAACTTTAAGTTGTTGGTCAAGGTAAAGTCTGTTTTCAGGGATGTAAAATGATGCTTTAATGCATCGCGAGGTTTTGAGGGGTTACACAAGCGACATTCCCACATTATCTCAGGTTATATCATATGTTATTTACTGTGCGAACTAAGTTGAACATTCCTCCAGTTGCCACGGTAACCGCAAAACCAATCACTCTTGAACACTCACTTTTGTGTCCACTCCACTGTTCATTCGACTGCGCAAGGTTGTCCACAATAAAACCTAGAATTTCGCTGATTAGTCAATTCGCAGCCCTCTAAACTTTCCACAACCCTTCGTAACCAATAAACCGTTTGTCACCTCTGAACTCGTATCTCCGAGGATTTAGGCGCTATAGAAGTTACCAAATTGATGATAATTGTCACCTAGCTACTTAATTTGTATTATTATCAAGTAATTATCATAACATCAAGTAAGCGCTCCGTTCCAGTCTTTTGGCAAACATTCTAAAAATGTCGTATGCATTATATAGTGTAGTTTTAAAATTATACCCTTTGACATGTAGTAAATGGGAATTATGACGTCCCTCTATAATAAACTATAAACCTCTATAAACCCATTCAACATGTTTAAACGCTTCATTGCGATTATTCTCAGAATTTCATTGGTTTTAAGAGTAAAAAGATTTCTGATAGCCGTAGAACTATAACAAAAGTATTCAAATGAATCGGAAAAAGCTGAATAAGACATACATTTATGATGATATTAAATTAAAATAAACCCTTTGATATCTAGGGCTCTAAGAGCATGGGGGAAGGGACCATAATGGGTAATGACTTAGCCAGGTGTATTGTTATGTTTTTACAGAAATGAATTTGCTAATGCAATCATCATCATCTTCTACATAGAATACAAAAAAAATCAGTTGTTTATTATCTTAATGAACGTTAATTAAATTTTGCTCAATGGGATTTTTTTTATTGTGCGATGGCTGTATATTAAGATGGATAATTGACAGCCATCGCCATTCCCAATAATAATATACTGAGCACATTTTTCGGCAAATTTGAGTAACAGTTTCAGTGCGTGGAAAGCAGGTGGTTACCCGGTAGCGTGTATTATCTCTTACAATGATGAAATATGTGTGTATCACCCATGGAGACCAAAGGGTTTTTTCTTTTTGAAATCATCAGAAATGTCCTAATTAGCTCTTTTCGCTTCATTTGAATACCTTTCCTATGGATGGGTGTACAGCTATAATAAATATTTAATTATTTCGGACGTCTGAAGGCGGTCCCGCGCTGTACGGTTAATAGAAGCTCGATTCAATGTGAAAATAAAACTACAAGTATCCCATACACTGGATTTAGACTTCTTAGTGTGCGTAACCTATTTATACGGTATCAGTGTGCGTCTTTATACGGTGTCAAATGCATCAACAGCTCTTTTCAATTATTTCTATTCCTCTAAAACCAGATTAAAGCCGAGAAACCTCAGACGTGAAAACCCCAAATCTGTCTGTCAACATCGGAAATCACCCGGGTCCCTCGGGGTACACGATAGAAAGATGTACCTCACCTATTCTGACGTCACAAGTCCATTCACGATCCACTCTAGTCATTTTAACCCTTGAAGCGCTGAATTAATTTGTAAAAAACAGCGCAACTAAATGGGTTATTTTCAATTTGAAATCATCATAAATGTCCTCGCTAGCTCTTTCTGATTCATATACCTATGTTATGGTTCTACGGCCATTATAAATATTTTTACTCTTCCAGTGCGGGGATGGACTTTAGTCGTCAGAATCTGATGTATGTAGACGTCAGATTCTGACGACTAAAGTCCATCCCCGCACTGTAAAGGTTAATATACCCAAAATCACATTAAACCAGGATAGCATGATTTTCGTCGATTTCTCCGTCAACTCTGAACCGATTGTGGCGAGCCTCCGTGACCGAGAGGTAGCGTCCTCGGCCTCAGATCGCCAGGGCTCAAATTTCGAATTCTGTTTCAAGAGGACAGTGTCATCTCATTCATCTCACCATCCTCAGAAGGTTCTCCTAGCCCAGTTTAGCATATATGCGCACAAAGGTGGCCTAAAATCCCATTTTTCATACATTCTGAACCGACTTCCATGAAATTTTTGCAAAGATTATCTTCTAGTCAAATCCTAACAGCGGTATTTTTTTGATGTGTAATAAAATTCTACAATTGCAAAATGTTCAGGGCTGTCGGGATTCTTTTGAAAATGTTTATGACAATCTGTTTAGAATCGACTGAGAAATCAGCGAAAAACATGCGATCCTGGTTGCCCAGATTTAATGTGACTTTGGGTATAGGTCTTATTAATCACAGGCGCGTTTAATCTGTTTTATTAATCACAGGTTTAATAACAGTTATTAGGAATAAAACGTGTGATTAATTAACCCTTTGGACCCGAGCCTTCTGGGGATAACTGCCTCTCCACGCTGACCTCCTGGAGCAGTAGGCCATATAGACTGCTTGCACGAGTTTGCGCGTGAACAGTTGTCTGATTAAAACAGTTCAGCCGTGCTCACTGTGCGGCGTGTTGTCATTGGAAAGAGTGTATTGGCGATAATATTTTTTAACATATTATATTATATTATTAAGTGGTAAATTGTCAAAGGGTCTACACAATTACTCTGACCGAATTCACAAAGTAACAAACGATTAATATTATCATAAATTTATGCTGTGGTTGTTGAGACGTCATAATTTTAATTATAATATATGTCCTATTGTGTTTTTTAACTTGGCTCATTACACAAGTTATGATTATGTCAGCCTGAAGGGCGGAGTCCCTAGGGTAGTGGTTAGCACCGCTGCCTTTCACGCTAGTGTTCGGGGTTCGTTTCCCGGTCTCTGCAGTTTGAAAGAAACACATATGTTTCTTCCCCATCCACTCGTAAAACTCAGTATTGTGGGGAGCCTCCGTGACCGAGATGTACGTTGCTCGGTAGCCAGGCCGTGTGGGCAGCTCAGAATAAGATCATTAGCTGCCAAAAATAGATTCTGTCAGATGAAGACATCTCCTTGAGGAGTATTGGTTTTTGAATCGAGTGAGGTGATAGGCTTAACCCTTACAGCGCAGGGATCAACTGTAATGTCTGTGGAGGAGGATTTTCAAAGTGGACTCACCACTACGTAGTTTATGCTGTTATTTTGCTGCCCGATATATTGGGCATGGTACCGAGCTCAGAGGCGCACTATGATTTATTCATAACCAATGTCATATCCATGGTCAGAGCATATAGCCGTCAACAAACCACCGCACAAATCTTAACCACAACATGTACAATCCGTCAACATATAATACGTTCATCAGGAACATTTATCATGTTCACGAAGAAAAAGTTTTAAATTTTTAAAAAATATTTGTTATATTTAGTTAAAAAAACGAGGTATGACATATAGTTCTTTTAAACAAAAACTAATCACAGCTATTTCTAGTAATTAAATGTCCTGCACTGACAAACACTTCTTCTTTTTTTCGTGTTGTCGGTAATTATATAAACATTAATATCTAAAACATTCACGATCAACAAAAGTGTCAGCAAATCGTGATTGCAACATTCTAGCCATCATAGGTATACTCGATATAAAATAGTGAATAATTTATCATTCGCACCTTTTTCTCAACACCTTAATAAATAAAATGATATGAATGGGGTTTTAGGCAATCTTTGTGCACATAAAGGCTAAAGTGGGCCAGGAGAATCTACTGAGGATGGTGAGATAAATGAGATGACACTGCACTCCGAACACAGAGTTCGAAATTCGAGTCCTGGCGGTCTGAGGCCGAGCTCGCTACCTCCCGATCACGGAGATTCTCCACAACATTGAATCTTTACGAGTGAGCGAGCAAGACATATTTTGTTTTTTCGAAACTTGAAAGCTCATTTTAAGCAGGCAGCTTTAACCACTGCATCAGGGCCCCAGCCCCCAATACCTGAATAAATAAGTGTATGATGTGTACGTATAAGCCAATATAATTTAAGTTATTAAAATAACTTTAAAAATTGTACTTTAAAAAATAACACGTATTTAACCAAATATTTTAGCAAATATTTATAATAAACATTACTTAAGAAAATATATTGTAACTGAAAGTAAACTATTTAATTGGTTCGAGCCAAATGACTTGGTGTGAACCAAAGAAATTATTGAAATTATTTGTTGTGCATTGAATGATTTGGAGCGCACTGAATAATTTCCAATGATTAATTGGTGCGCATCAAATCATTTGGTGCGCTCCAATTAAATACGCTTATTTACATCCACGAGGCAGATCCAGCATTAAACCAGCATTGGAACAACGTTTTCTGTTTGCTACGCGGTCGGTCTGTCGGCTGGGTGCTGATCAACCCTTGAAGCGCTTAAATATTTTCGTATAAACCATGGAGACCAAAGTGTTTTTTCAATTTGAAATCATCTTAAATGTCTTAGTTAGCTCTTTCCGCTTCATTTGAATACCTATGTTATGGGTCTATGGCCATTATACATATTTTAATTATTACATTGCTGGGATCGACTTTAGACGTCGGAATCTGACGTCTATAGACGTCAGATTATGACGTCTAAAGTCGACCCCCGCGCTGAAGATGTTAAACCAGGTATGGGACAATGTTTCTTGTGTGCTAAGCGGTCGGTCTGTCGGCCGGGTGCTGATCAAGAGCTCTAGGCCATATGTGCATGTATTTTAAATAGAAAGTCAGTGGGGGGCGGCGATCATGTACAAATGATGACATTAGCGTTGGCGGCATCCCTCGTTGTCCGGAAGCACCCACTGGCTGGTCGGCGTGTCTTCAGCATTACTGAGGCTATATCTCCCATGTATCATTTCATGCAAAGGCATCATGTGACATAAAATTATGCTGACTATCATCCAAGAAAATATGTTATTCAATCATTCATTTATTTATTTCACTTATTTATAACTGTTAATTAATTAATTAATTAATTAATTCATTCATTCATTCATTCATTCATTCATTCATTCATTCGTATATGTATGATTTAATGCATTCATTAATTCATTTATTCATTCATTCTCTCCTTGATGTATTCATCATTTATTTATTATATTTATTCATTCTTCATTTCATTCATTCATTTCTTCATTCATTCATTCATCCATTTATTTATTCATTCATTCGTTATTTCATTCAAATTTTCATTCATTATTCCTTACATTTATCACTGTTTTTTCATTCAATCATTCATTCTCTTATTTATTACTCATTATTTCATTCATTTATCACTGTTAATGTATTAATTAATTAATTAATTAATTAATTAATTAATTAATTAATTAATTAATTCATTCATTCATTCATTCATTCATTCATTCATTCATTCATTCATTCATTTATTCATTCATTCATTCATTCATTAATTAATTTATTCATTCATTCATTCATTCATTCATTCATTCATTCATTCATTTATTCATTCATTCTTTCATTCATTCATTCATTTATTCATTCATTCATTCATCCATTTATTCATTTATTCATTCATTCATTCCTTTATTCATTTCTTTGTTCATTCATGAATGTATTTAATTTGTCGTTCATTTATATATTCATTCCTACAATATTGGGAAACATCAATGTTTAATTCATTCCATCACACTATTACGTTCAGCCAGGAGCGTATTCTACATCACACTATTACGTTAAGCCCGGAGTGTATTTCACATCACACTATTACGTTCAGCCAGGGGCGTATTTCACATCACATTATTACGTTCAGCCAGGAGCGTATTTCACATCACTTTATTACGTTCAGCCAGGAGCGTATTTCACATCACACTATTACGTTCAGGCAGGAGCGTATTTCACATCTCACTATTACGTTCAGCCAGGGGCGTATTTCACATCACATTATTACGTTCAGCCAGGAGCGTATTTCACATCACACTATTACGTTCGCCAGGGGCGTATTTCACATCACATTATTACGTTCAGCCAGGAGCGTATTTCACATCACACTATTACGTTCAGCCAGGAGCGTATTTCACATCACATTTTTCGTTCAGCCAGGAGCGTATTTCACATCACATTATTACGTTCAGCCAGGAGCGTATTTCACATCACATTATTACGTTCAGCCAGGGGCGTATTTCACATCACATTATTACGTTCAGCCAGGGGCGTATTTCACATCACACTATTACGTTCAGCCAGGAGCGCATTTCACATCACACTATTACGTTCAGCCAGGAGCGTATTTCACATCACACTATTACGTTCAGCCAGGAGCGTATTTCACATCCCACTATTACGTTCAGCCAGGAGCGTACTTCACATCACACTACTACGTTCAGCCAGGAGCGTATTTCACATCACATTATTACGTTCAGCCAGGAGCGTATTTCACATCTCATTATTACGTTCAGCCAGGAGCGTATTTCACATCACATTATTACGTTCAGCCAGGGGCGTATTTCACATCACATTATTACGTTCAGCCAGGGGCGTATTTCACATCACACTATTACGTTCAGCCAGGAGCGTATTTCACATCACATTATTACGTTCAACCAGGAGCGTATTTCACATCACACTATTACGTTCAGCCGGGAGCGTATTTCACATCACATTAATACGTTCAGCCAGGAGCGTATTCACATCACATTATTACGTTCAGCCAGGGGCGTATTTTACATCACATCATTACGTTCAGCCAGGAGCGTATTTCACATCACATTATTACGTTCAGCCAGGAGCGTATTTCAAATCACATTATTACGTTCAGCCAGGAGCGTATTTCACATCACATTATTACGTTCAGCCAGGAGCGTATTTCACATCACATTATTACGTTCAGCCAGGGGCGTATTTCATATCACATTATTACGTTCAGCTAGGAGCGTATTTCACATCACATTATTACGTTCAGCCAGGAGCGTATTTCACATCACATTATTACGTTCAGCTAGGAGCGTATTTCACATCACATTATTACGTTCAGCTAGGAGCGTATTTCACATCACATTATTACGTTCAGCTTAGTTTTATCTATTTTACGTCAGAATTGTTAGGATCGATCCTAACATTTCTAATGGAAAATAGAGAAATATAAGATAAGATCACAGTTAGGATGTTAACCCTTAGATTTTTTTCTATAAACCATGGAGACCCAAGTTTTTTTTCAAGAAATCATTATAAATATCTTA
>OZ024918.1:60858778-60902726 GCA_964017125.1 Flabesymbios commensalis
AAAATATCTTTGAAAACATAATGTCATGAATTCAGATTTCGTGCGCTGCCAAAGTTAAAATAAAATTGTCAGGTTTTTTTTCTAATCAGTGGTGACCCCTGATGACACTTTGTCTACACATTTATCCATGAATATTTTGAGTTCTTTTTTCTTTAACCCCTAGATCACTGAGCTATTCAACTTAATATTTCAGTCACTTGAAGTAGTGTCTCGCTACCGCGACACACAACTTCAAGTGACTGAAAAGTTATGTGACTTGTTAAATTTAGGTCCCAACATATATCAGTGTTTCAAGATTGAAGGCATATTTTATTTTTAACAACTGGCTACCAGTGGATAAACAGGTGCCAATAACAACACGGAATGCCCATTTAGTCGACATCAGTGTTCAAGGTGGTAAGCACAGATTTTTTCCCAAATAAGTGTGATTTTTTCAAGAATAAAACAGATTTTAAAATTTAAAGATATAATGAATATAAGTGATATAGGGATTAAAACACAAAATGTTTACTGTAGTCGACATCAGTGCTCTAGGGAATAAAACACGGACTGACTACTGTAGTAGAGATGAGTGCTCTAGGGGTTAAAACACAGAATGTCTACTGTAGTCGACATCAGTGCTCTAGGGATTAAAACACAGAATGTCTACTGTAGTTGACATCAGTGCTCTAGGGGTTAAAACACGGAATGCCTACTGTAGTTGACATCAGTGTTCTAGGGGTTAAAACACAGAATGCCTACTATAGTCAACATAAGTCCAGTAGGGGTTGAAACACAGAAGGTCTAATGTAGTCGACATCAGTGCTCTAGGGGTTAAAACACAGAATGCCTACTGTAGTTGACATCAGTGCTCTAGGGGTTAAAACACATAATGTCTATTATAATCGACATAAGTGCTCTAGGGGTTAAAACACAGAATGTCTACTGTAGTCGACATCAGTGCTCTCGGGAATAAAACACGGAATGTTTACTGTAGTCGACATCAGTGCTCTAGGGGTTAAAACACAGAATGTCCACTGTATTCGTCATCAGTGCTCTAGGGGTTGAAACACAGATTGTCTACTGTAGTCGACATCAGTGCTCTAGGGTTTAAAACAGAGAGTGCCTACTGTAGTTGACATTAATACACTAGGATTTAAAATACAGAATGCCTACGGTAGTTGACATCAGTGCTCTAGGGGTTAAAACAAAGAATGTCTACTGTAGTCGACATCAGTGCTCTAGGGGTTAAAACACAGAATGTCTACTGTAGTCAACATCAGTACACTAGGATTTAAAATACAGAATGCCTATCGTAGTTGACATCAGTGCTCTAGGGGTTGAAGCAGCATGTTGATCACACACTTTGACATTAGTGTGTTATCATGAAGTCCTTGTTTCATAATAACCTGATAACAGATTCTGTGCGATACAGAGTCTGTAATCATTGCTATTCGTAAAGTTAAATCAGGTGCGCGGACGACCGATTGCACATAGAATTTACCCTTTCAGGCCTGAATTTACCATTGTCACCTTCATCCATTACAAGCCGCGAATTGCTGTCGCAATTCTCGACTTGAGGTGGATGAAGATGATTTGATGTGTTTTAAAAATTAAAGTAAATTGTCATGTATTGGTAAACCAATTTCTTGGAAATTTTCATTCTAAAACCCTTGGTTGTAGGGAAATGAAGTCTATTTTCAGAGATGTAAAATTATGCTTTAATGCATCGTGCGGGCTTAAAGGGTTAATGCGTCGTTGTTTGATCAATGATTTTATTTTATGATGACAGATTTACATTGCATTGGAATAACATCTTAACCCTTTAACCGCCGGTGCCGCATATATTCGGGTTTTCAATTTTTATTAGCAGATTAAGTACCACATTTTAAATACGTTAAATATAAAATGTGACATCAATCAGCAAGATTTGAAAAAGTTGACCTCCATTTTGTCAAATCTGAATAATTATCACTCACTTGAAGTTGTGGATGGCGTCAGCGAGACACAACTTTGAGTGGGTGAAAATTCAAAATGAATAATTTAGCGGTAAAAGGGTTAAAGCGACTCAGTATGATGACATCAATTTTCGCTTTTAATTTTTTAATGAAGTATAGGCTAAATTTGGTCAGCAGAACCTCCTGAGGATGGTGTTTATTTTGGCTTCTTAATATGACCATATAATGTAAACATGTCCATAGACTAGAACTCAAAAGTTTTTAATTTTTTGTGTTGCGCATTGACCAGTTAATCGAGAGATAAAGACGATATTCCCGTATTTCTTATTTTGGACATGCATGTTCGAAATAAAAAATCGGGAATTTCGTCTCTGTATCTCAATTTTCACTATTAAACAAAACTTATGTTTCATCAAATATTTCTACAAAACGTATAATATTTATAGTTTTTAGTAGTTATTTTAAGCAAAACAGAGGCGGATACGTGGGATGTGTGGAGGGGGGGGGGATGGTCACACACCCATTTTTGCCAAATCATTATAAAAAATGCACTAAACGAATATCATATTATAAATATTGAAAATAAAAACAAAAATCTACCTATCAAATATCATTGAATAAAATAGTACAGTTGAACATGTAATAAATGAGGCCAAATATCACCCTATATGAACCGTCTCAGAATTTCATTACATTTCAAATGGTCTGAAATACTTATCAAAATTATCAGGCTAGTCGCCTCATTACTAGACCATAATGTGTGAAAATTTCATGAAAATGGGTTGAGAATTGACTGAGAAATCAGCAAAATTCATTCACTCTGTCTGCTGTGAATCTAGGTGTATGTATCTAGTTTTAGCGGCGTGTTGTTCATGCTGAGATCAGATACTAATAGGTAACATTAACCCTTACAGCACGGGGACCAGCTTTAGTCGTCAGAATCTGACGTCTGTAGACGTCAGATTCCGACATCTAAAGTCTATCTCCGCACTGTAAGAGTAAACATATTTCTAATGGCCGCAGACCCATAAAATAGGTATTCAAATGAATCAGAAAGAGCTGACTAAGACATTCAGGATGCTTTCGAATTGATTCAAATCCTTGGTCTTTATGATTTATACACCATTAATACAGCGAATTAAATAGCTGGCTGAAATATACAAGTATGACTGTTTAACCTCCAGAATACTGATATAACTTATATGTTTTATTAGCACCTGTACAACCAGCTGGTAACAATAAAATATTGGAACATGTTTCGCAAATCACATTTATTAGAAGTTGTGTACCGCGGTGAAAAGACACAGTTTGAAATGAGAGACAGTTTAAATTTAATACTAGAGCTGAATAGGTTAACACTAAAGTCGTAATGACGTCTAAAGTCGTAATGAAGTCTAAAGACGCTAAATTCTGCAGTCTAAAGACGGTTCCGCACTAAAAGAATTAACAAAACTTATAATGGTCGTAGAAACATGACATTCAAATGAAGCGGAAAGAGCAAACTGAGATATTTATGAAGATTTCAAATTGATAAATTCCTTTGGTCTCCATGGTTTATACAAACATATTTCAGCGCTGTAAAGGCTAAGTGACCATAATGACAAGATGAGACGTAAGTGGGAGGATTCGCAAAAAAATACTAAAGATGGTGCTTCTTAGCTAAGAGCTAACATCTCCAAACTGAAAGTGTATTCGACAAAAACATGATGTGTAGATCAACTAGACTTATCAACCCTGAACCCATGACAAATAAGTCAGTAATGACTTTTATATTTATGTCAAACATCTGCCTGCCTGCCTTCCTGCCTGCCTTTCTACCTGCCTGCCTGCCTGCCTGCCTTTCTACCTACCTACCTACCCACCTACCTGCCTGCCTGCCTGCCTGCCTGCCTGCCTGCCTGCCTGCCTGCCTGCCTGCCTGCCTGCCTGCCTGCCTGCCTGCCTGCCTGCCTGCCTGCCTGCCTGCCTGCCTGCCTGCCTGCCTGCCTGCCTGCCTGCCTGCCTCTACCGTCCGTCACATAGGGGTGTATTGAGCTCTGCCGCCCGTCACATAGAGGCTCAGTGAGCTCTGCCGCCCGTCACATAGGGGCTCAGTGAGGTCTGCCGCCCGTCACATAGGGGCTCAGTGAGCTCTGCCACCCGTCACATAGGGGCTCAGTGGGCTCTGCCGCCCGTCACATAGAGGCTCAGTGAGCTCTGCCGCCCGTCACATAGGGGCTCAGTGAGCTCTGCCGACCGTCACATAGGGGCTCAGTGAGCTCTGCCACCCGTCACATAGGGGCTCAGTGAGCTCTGCCGCCCGTCACATAGGGGCTCAGTGAGCTCTGCCGCCCGTCACATAGGGGCTCAGTGAGCTCTGTCGCCCGTCACATGGGGGCTCAGTGAGCTCTACCACCCGTCACATAGGGGCTTAGTGAGCTCTGCCGCCCGTTACATAGAGGCTCAGTGAGCTATGCCGGCCGTCACATAGGGGCTCGGTGAGCTCTGCCACACCTCACATAGAGGCTCTGTGAGCTCTGCCGCCCGTCACATAGGGGTACAGTGAGCTCTGCCGCCCGTCACATAGGGGTACAGTGAGCTCTGCCGCCCGTCACATAGGGGCTCAGTGAGCTCTGCCGCCCGTCACATAGGGGTACAGTGAGATCTGCCGCCCGTCACATGGGGGCTCAGTGAGCTCTGCCGCCCGTCACATAGGGGCTCAGTGAGCTCTGCCACCCGTCACATAGGGGTACAGTGAGCTCTGCCGCCCGTCACATCGGGGCTCAGTGAGCTCTGCCGCCCGTCACATGGGGGCTCAGTGAGCTCTGCCGCCCGTCACATAGGAGCTCAGTGAGCTCTGCCGCCCGTCACATAGGGGCTCAGTGAGCTCTGCCACCCGTCACATAGGGGTACAGTGAGGTCGTTAAATATGCTTCACTCACTGAGTGAGTGAGTGAGTGAGTGAGTGAGTGAGTGAGTGAGTGAGTGAGTGAGTGAGTGAGTGAGTGAGTGAGTGAGTGAGTGAGTGAGTGAGTGAGTGAGTGAGTGAGTGAGTGAGCAACGCCCGTCACGATACAGCCGTATTTACAGCATTGACAACAGCTACAATTAACATAATCTCCGTCACGAAGGGCCTTGTGAACAAGGTTGTTATTTATTGCCCACGACAATAGTTATAGAAGCCTTTCAAATATCTTACCTTATACGGCTTAACCCTTTCAGCGCGGGGACCGTCTTTATACCTCAGAATCTGACGTCTGTAGACGTCAGATTATGACGTATAAAGACGATCCTCGCACTGAAATAAATAAAACAATTCTGAGGGCCGTATCGTCGGCGTAGATTATGAAATTAAAAAGTTTACTCGCTTCTACAGATTCTGACGACTAAAGTCGACCCCCGCACTGTAATGGTCAACATCTTGCAAGGATGGTTGACCTATAAAGCCAAAGTAACTGCGTACTTGCAAAGTGATCAGTTACTGCTTATTGACAGAGAAGTATACATCAATGCGGTATTCCCATTTAATTTATCCCTAAGTATAATGCTGAAATATTTTTGTATAAATCATAGAGACTAAAGTTTTTTTCAATTTGAAATCATCATAAATGTCTTAGTCAGTTCTTTCCGCTCCATTTGAATACCTATGTTATGGATCTACGGTCATTAGAAATATTTTTACTCTTGCAGCGCGGTAATCAATTTTAGACGTCAAAATATGACGCCTACAGACGTCATATTCTGACGTATAAAGACGATATCCGCGCTGAAAGGGTTAAATAACGGAGTTTGACTTGGACCGACTGAATTTAAAAACTAAAATCCACTTTTGTCGGACTATTAAAACAGATTAATTTTATTTTTAAAGGTCGCATAACACCTGCCCTATAACATAGATCGAGCTACATATAGAACAATAAATGTTGATTTAATTTTTATCGAAAAATAAATTAAATTAAGATATTTGAACAGAAAAACCGAAGGTGAATAAGATAATTCTTTTTGTGAACTGTAGCAACATAAATCTCAAAATATTCTTATTTTGTGTGCAGCATATCGTTCTATAAAGACTGCTCTAAATGACATAGGGCCTATTCTGTACAAAGTTGAAACTTATTACTGGCTAGAAATTATGTGATTATATATTATGTGGTTCAGCTGAGGTAATATGTTTTTTTGTCAACTGAAGCGCAACAAATATGTAATATAGATAGACTGATATTTAATGACGGTGGAACGTCTATGCAGACTTATGCGTGATTGAATGAACAGCATAAAATATATATGTACATGCCTATATATATACAACAGGATTAGTTCTGTAAATTCACATAGAAATTGACATATGAATGCTATGTTAACTTAAAACCAAACGACATTATATACTAAAACAAGCACAGAGTAATTAAAATATGCATCATAACTAGTTAAAATACAACTAAACAGCATTATCGTGATATGTTTACATATAATAATATGAAATACAAGCATCCGTTTAGAGTAATAATATATGTAAGAAAAGATGACTTGTGTATTGTTCCTGCAGGTTTATTTTATATGGCCTGTCACCCCCCCCCCCCCATCGTTCTTCTAGTCCTCCCCCTCAGGATGATTCCTGTGACGTATGTATTATGACGTTTTATGACCTGAACCCAGGGAGTCATTTACATCAACCCTTGCAGTGCTAGAGGCATTTTTAACCGTTGCGTTGCGGAGTTGTCAACTGCGTGTTCCTAATATATTTGTAACTGGAATTGGATTTGCCGACGCAATTTTAAAAGGGGATGCATATTTTTATATTTAGGAAAGAAATTATGAGGAATAGTCACCTGACACGTATTAATTATTAAATTAATTGAACATTCGTAATACATTTTACAGCTATATTTTACAGATTTCAGTGGCTTGAAAAAACGTATCAATGTGCCAAGGACCCAAAGGCTTAATCCGATTTTTAACAACGTTTTTTTTCTATTTTTTTTTCAATATGCAGATCTCAAAATAGACATCTCATGGTAAATGATTACAGGTGTATTTGTCGACGTAAAGGTAATTTTTATTTATTTGAAGCTGGCTTTGCTGACGCAATTGTCGGTTCTAAATAAATTTAAATTATCAAAAAGAACGCTCCATTTGCGTAGTAACCCTTTAACCCTTTCAGCGCGTGGACGGTCTTTATACATCAGAATCTGAGCTAACTAAGACATTTATGATGATTTGAAATAGAAAAGACCCCTTTGATCTCCATGGTTTATACACATATATTTCAGTGTTGTGAGGGTCAAACAAGGCATCTTTTTACATCTCTGAAAACTGACTTACATTCCTACATCTGGATGATATTAAAAAAACTGTTTTAACACTAGTGTTGCTAAGCAACAGATTCTGACGTCCCTATACGTCAGATTTTGACGTATAAAGACGATCCCCGCGCTGAAAGGATTAAAACATTTATAATGGCCGTAGACGATAACTTAGGTATTCAAATGAGCCGGAAATAAACCTAAGACATTTATGTTGATTTCAAAGAGAAAAAAACCTTTGGTCTCGATGGTTTATAAAATACAAAAATATGTCAGCGTTAACCAAAATGTAACCAAATAAAATGAGTCTGTTATCAAATTATTCAGTTTGGGAGATAGCGATTTTTCATAAATAATAAAAAAATTTGTCATTTGTAGGTGAAATTTGCAATTCCAGCTTTAAATCAATGAAAAATAAAAACACACAATTTAGCAGGTTAACAGTATAGGCCTATGGGAATTTTGTTTGCTTTGTCATCCACTTCAAGTCAGCTGAATCCTCTATAAAGCGAGAAATTTGCGGCTTGTAGTAGATAAAAATTATATGAGAAATTGGGATCTAAAAGGGAAACGCTGCAGTACGAGCTGTTTCTATGACAACTGCCTGCGGCCGGTCTATAACGGTGTCTAATGACCTATATAAGTGTTATGTATGAGATACTGGCACGTGGAAGGTTATCATTATGACCTCCAGACCTACCTCATGACCTTCAGGGCTTACCGAATGACCTGCGGGTTTAGCTTGACGACCTTGACGCCACCTGGTGATCACCTCTCTCGCAAACACAGATTCTACATATTTGATAACATCGGTATATCCTGAGGCCTGTACTATCAGCCATCAGTCACCGCCCCCCCCCCCCCCCTCCCACAGCATACTTATTTATATAACAGACATCCGCATATTTATATGATACATATTTAGATATGATTTTATTATACATATTCAGATATGATCAGTATGCAATAGGACTATGGTTAAATAACTGATTTATTGTGAGATATATAAAATAATAAGGTAATATAATATTTATAATTGCCTCATACCATACGTATTCAAATGAAGCGAAAGAGCTGACTAAGATATTTATAATGATTTCTTGATAAAAAACTTGGGTCTCCATGGTTTATAGAAAAAAGTGTAAGGGTTAACATCCCAACTGTGATCTTATCTTATATTTTTCTATTTTCCATTAAAAATGTTAGGATCGATCCTAACACTTCTAGTGGAAAACAGAAAAATATAAGTTAACAATTCTGACGTAAAATAGAGAAAACTAAGCTGAACGTAATAATGTGATGTGAAACACGCTCCTGGCTGAACGTAATAATGTGATGTGAAATACGCTCCTAGCCGAACGTAATAATGTGATGTGAAATACGCTCCTAGCTGAGCGTAATAATGTGATGTGAAATACGCTCCTGGCTGAACGTAATAATGTGATGTGAAATACGCCCCTGGCTGAACGTAATAATGTGATGTGAAATACGCCCCTGGCTGAACGTAATAATGTGATGTGAAATACGCCCCTGGCTGAACGTAATAATGTGATGTGAAATACGCTCCTGGCTGAACGTAATAATGTGATGTGAAATACGCTCCTGGCTGAACGTAATAATGTGATTCGAAATACGCTCCTGGCTGAACGCAATAATGTGATTTGAAATACGCTCCTGGCTGAACGTAATAATGTGATGTGAAATACGCTCCTGGCTGAACGCAATAATGTGATGTGAAATACGCTCCTGGCTGAACGTAATAAAGTGATGTGAAACACGCTCATGGCTTAACGTAATAATGTGATGTGAAATACGCTCCTGGCTGAACGTAATAATGTGATGTGAAATACGCTCCTGGCTGAACGTAATAATGTGATTTGAAATACGCTCCTGGCTGAACGCAATAATGTGATTTGAAATACGCTCCTGGCTGAACGCAATAATGTGATTTGAAATACGCTCCTGGCTGAACGTAATAATGTGATGTGAAATACGCTCCTAGCCGAACGTAATAATGTGATGTGAAATACGCTCCTGGCTGAACGTAATAATGTGATGTGAAATACGCTCCTGGCTGAACGTAATAATGTGATGTGAAATAAGCTCCTGGCTGAACGTAATAATGTGATGTGGAATACGCTCCTAGCCGAACGTAATAATGTGATGTGAAATACGCTCCTGGCTGAACGTAATAATGTGATGTGAAATACGCTCCTGGCTGAACGTAATAATGTGATGTGAAATAAGCTCCTGGCTGAACGTAATAATGTGATGTGAAATACGCTCCTGGCTGAACGTAATAGTGTGATGTGAAATAAGCTCCTGGCTGAACGTAATAATGTGATGTGAAATACGCTCCTGGCTGAACGTAATAATGTGATGTGAAATACGCTTCTGGCTGAGAGTAATAATGTGATGTGAAATACGCTCCTGGCTGAACGTAATAATGTGATGTGAAATACGCCCCTGGCTGAACGTAATAATGTGATGTGAAATACGCCCCTGGCTGAACGTAATAATGTGATGTGAAATACGCTGCTGGCTGAACGTATTAATGTGATGTGAAATACGCTCCTGGCTGAACGTAATAATGTGATGTGAAATACGCCCCTGGCTGAACGTAATAATGTGATGTGAAATAAGCCCCTGGCTGAACGTGATAATGTGATGTGAAATACGCCCCTGGCTGAACGTAATAATGTGATGTGAAATACGCCCCTGGCTGAACGTAATAATGTGATGTGAAATACGCCCCTGGCTGAACGTAATAATGTGATGTGAAATACGCTCCTGGCTGAACGTAATAATGTGATGTGAAATACGCTCCTGGCTGAACGTAATAATGTGATGTGAAATACGCTCCTGGCTGAACGTAATAAAGTGATGTGAAACACGCTCATGGCTTAACGTAATAATGTGATGTGAAATACGCTCCTGGCTGAACGTAATAATGTGATGTGAAATACGCTCCTGGCTGAACGTAATAATGTGATTTGAAATACCCTCCTGGCTGAACGCAATAATGTGATTTGAAATACGCTCCTGGCTGAACGCAATAATGTGATTTGAAATACGCTCCTGGCTGAACGTAAAAATGTGATGTGAAATACGCTCCTAGCCGAACGTAATAATGTGATGTGAAATACGCTCCTGGCTGAACGTAATAATGTGATGTGAAATACGCTCCTGGCTGAACGTAATAATGTGGATGTGAAATACGCTCCTGGCTGAACGTAATAATGTGATGTGAAATACGCTCCTGGCTGAACGTAATAATGTGATGTGAAATAAGCTCCTGGCTGAACGTAATAATGTGATGTGAAATACGCTCCTGGCTGAACGTAATAGTGTGATGTGAAATAAGCTCCTGGCTGAACGTAATAATGTGATGTGAAATACGCCCCTGGCTGAACGTAATAATGTGATGTGAAATAAGCTCCTGGCTGAACGTAATAATGTGATGTGGAATACGCTCCTAGCCGAACGTAATAATGTGATGTGAAATACGCTCCTGGCTGAACGTAATAATGTGATGTGAAATACGCTCCTGGCTGAACGTAATAATGTGATGTGAAATAAGCTCCTGGCTGAACGTAATAATGTGATGTGAAATACGCTCCTGGCTGAACGTAATAGTGTGATGTGAAATAAGCTCCTGGCTGAACGTAATAATGTGATGTGAAATACGCTCCTGGCTGAACGTAATAGTGTGATGTGAAATACGCTTCTGGCTGAGAGTAATAATGTGATGTGAAATACGCTCCTGGCTGAACGTAATAATGTGATGTGAAATACGCCCCTGGCTGAACGTAATAATGTGATGTGAAATACGCCCCTGGCTGAACGCAATAATGTGATGTGAAATACGCTCCTGGCTGAACGTAATAATGTGATGTGAAATACGCTGCTGGCTGAACGTATTAATGTGATGTGAAATACGCTCCTGGCTGAACGTAATAATGTGATGTGAAATACGCCCCTGGCTGAACGTAATAATGTGATGTGAAATAAGCCCCTGGCTGAACGTGATAATGTGATGTGAAATACGCTCCTGGCTGAACGTATTAATGTGATGTGAAATACGCTCCTGGCTGAACGTAATAATGTGATGTGAAATACGCCCCTGGCTGAACGTAATAATGTGATGTGAAATACGCTCCTGGCTGAACGTAATAATGTGATGTGAAATACGCTCCTGGCTGAACGTAATAATGTGATGTGAAATACGCCCCTGGCTGAACGTAATAATGTGATGTGAAATACGCTCCTGGCTGAACGTGATAATGTGATGTGAAATACGCTCCTGGCTGAACGTAATAATGTGATGTGAAATACGCTCCTGGCTGAACGTGATAATGTGATTTGAAATACGCCCCCGGCTGAACGTAATAATGTGATGTGAAATACGCCCCTGGCTGAACGTAATAATGTGATGTGAAATACGCTCCTGGCTGAACGTAATAATGTGATGTGAAATACGCTCCTGGCTGAACCTGATAATGTGATGTCAAATACGCCCCTGGCTGAACGTAATAGTGTGATGTGAAATAAGCCCCTGGCTGAACGTGATAATGTGATGTGAAATACGCCCCTGGCTGAACGTAATAATGTGATGTGAAATACGCTCCTGGCTGAACGTAATAATGTGATGTGAAATAAGCTCCTGGCTGAACGCAATAATGTGATGTGAAATAAGCCCCTGGCTGAACGTAATAATGTGATGTGAAATACGCCCCTGGCTGAACGTAATAATGTGATGTGAAATACGCCCCTGGCTGAACGT
Source organism: Flabesymbios commensalis (assembly GCA_964017125.1). Taxonomy (NCBI): domain Eukaryota; kingdom Metazoa; phylum Annelida; class Polychaeta; order Terebellida; family Flabelligeridae; genus Flabesymbios; species Flabesymbios commensalis. The sequence goes on from OZ024918.1 coordinate 60,870,781, forward strand.
AATAATGTGATGTGAAATACGCTCCTGGCTGAACGTAATAATGTGATGTGAAATACGCTCCTGGCTGAACGTAATAATGTGATGTGAAATAAGCCCCTGGCTGAACGTAATAATGTGATGTGAAATAAGCCCCTGGCTGAACGTAATAATGTGATGTGAAATACGTCCCTGGCTGAACGTAATAATGTGATGTGAAATACGCTCCTGGCTGAACGTAATAATGTGATGTGAAATAAGCTCCTGGCTGAACGCAATAATGTGATGTGAAATACGCCCCTGGCTGAACGTAATAATTTGATGGAATGAATAAAACATTGATGTTTCCCAATATTGTAGGAATGAACATATAAATGAATGAACGACAAAATAAATGCATTCATGTATGAACAAAGGAATGAATGAATAAATGAATGAACAAATGAAAGAATGAATGAATGAATGAATGAATAATTGAAAGAAAGAATGAATGAATGAATGAATGAATGAATGAATGAATGAATGAATGAATGAATAAATCAATGAATCAATGAATCAATGAATCAATGAGTTAATGAATGAATGAATGAATGAATGAATGAATGAATGAATGAATAAATGAATGAATGAATTATTGAACGAATGAATGAATGAATGAATGAATGAATGAATGAATGAATGAATGAATGAATGAATGAATGAATGAATGAATACATTAACAGTGATAAATAAATGAAATAATGAGTGAATAAATGAGAGAATGAATGAATGAATGAATGAATGAATGAATGAATGAATGAATGAATGAATGAATGAATAAATGAATGAATGAATGAATGAATAAATTATTAAATGAAATGATGAATAGATAAATAAGAGAATGAATGAATGAATGAATGAATGAATGAATGAATGAATGAATGAATGAATGAATGAATGAATGAATAAACAGTGATAAATGTAAGGAATAATGAATGAAAATTTGATAGAATTAACGAATGAATGAATAAATGAATGGATGAATGAATGAATGAATGAATTAAATCATTTATATACGAATGAATGAATGAATGAATTAACAGTTGTAAATAAGTGAAATAAATAAATGAATGGTTGAATAACATATTTTCTTGGATGATAGTCAACATAATTGTATGTCACATGATGCCTTTGCATTAAATGACACATGGGAGACATAGCCTCAGTAATGCTGCAGACACGCCGACCAGCCAGTGGGTGTTTCCGGACAATGGGGGATCCCGCCTACGCTAATGTCATCATTTGTACATGATCGCCGCCCCCCACTGACTTTCTATTTAAAATACGTGCACATCTGGCCTAGAGCTCTAAATCAGCACCCGGCCGACAGACCGACCGCTTAGCACACAAGGAACATTGTCCCATACCTGGTTTAACATCTTCAGCGCGGGGGGGGGGTCGACTTTAGACGTCATATATTGACGTCTATAGACGTCAGATTCCGACGTCTAAAGTCGATCCCAGCAATTTAATAATTAAAATATGTATAATGGCCATAGACCCATAACATAGGTGTTCAAATGAAGCGGAAAGAGCTAACTAAGACATTTAAGATGACTTCAAATTGAAAAAACCCTTTGGTCTTCATGGTTTATACGAGAATATTTAGGCGCTTCAAGGGTTGATCAGCACCCAGCCGACAGACCGACCGCGTAGCAAACACAAAACGTTGTTCCAATACTGGTTTAATGCTGGATCTGCCTCGTGGATGTAAATAAGCGTATTTAATTGGAGGGCACCAAATGATTTGATGCGCACCAATTAATCATTGGAAATTATTTAGCGCCAGCCAAAACCTTTGGAGAGCAACAAATAATCTCAATAATCTATTTGGTTCACAACAAGTCATTTGGTTCGAACCAATTAAATAGTCGACATTGGGTTGCAATATATTTTGTTGAATAATTTTTATTATGAATATTTGTTCAAATATTTGCTTAAATACTTGTTATCGTTTAAAGTACAATTGTAAAAGTTATTTTAATAACTTAATTATATTGGCCTATACGTACACATCATACATACACTAATTTATTCAGGTACTGGGCGGGGGCCCTGGTGCAGTGGTTAGAGCTGCCCGCTTGAAATGTCGCAGATCGCGGGTTTGAACCACCCATTGTCCTTCAAGTTCAAAAAAAAAAGTTTCTTCTCCGCTCACTCGTAAAGATTCGATGTTGTGGAGAACCTCCGTGATCGCCAGGGCTCGAATTTCGAATTCTGTGCTCGGCAGTCAGTGTCATCTCATTCATCTCACCATCCTCAAAAGGTTCTCCTACCCACTTTAGCCTATATGGCCTGAAACACCATTTCATATCATTTCATTTATTAACCCTTTCAGGCCTGAATATATCATTGTCATCTACATACACTACAAGCCCCGATTTACTGTCTCAATTCTCGACTTGTAGTGGATGAAGATGATTTGATGTGGTTTAAAAATTAAAGAAAATTACCACTTATGGGTAAACCAGTTTCATGGAAATTTTCCTTCTAAATCCCTTGGCTGTAGGAAAATTAAGTCTGTTTTCAGGGATGTAAGATGATGCTTTAATGCATCGTGAGGCTTAAATGGTTAATGTACTGAGAACATGTTGGCTATAAATGAGTCTTAGTGCGCCTCTGAGTTCGGTTCTGAGGCGCTTTAGAAATTATATAATTCGATTAAAAAAGTGAATTCAATCGAATTGAAACATATTAATCAAATTAAAGCTTGATGGGCAATTATTCATTTGTGTGAATGAGTACATTAACAAAAATGGGGATGGGGCCCTAGGGTAGTGGTTAGCACCGCTGCCTTTCACGCCAGAGTCCGGGGTTCGGTTCCCGGTCTCGGCGGTTTGAAAGAAACAAAATTGTTTCTTCCCCATCCACGTGTGAAAGTTAGTATTGTGGGGAGCCTCCGTGACCGAGAGGTAGCGTGCTCGGCCTCAGACCGCCAGGGCTCGAATTTCGAATCCTGTGTCTGGAGGACAGTGTCATCTCAATCATCTCACCATCCTCAGGAGGTTCTCCTGGCCCAGTTTAGCCCATATGTGCACAAAGGTGGCCTAAAGCCCGATCCATTTCATTTCATTTTTTACAATAACAAATCAGTAAGCAGTAAGTCATTAATTATCTATGTGCATTTGATGAAGTTAGTGAACGATTTCGATATTGTTCATGACATAAATAGCAGCGCACAATGTTTGTGACTGTGAGCCATCTGACAACGTGCATCATATTCCCTGTTTGACGAGAGGAACATCAGTCAATACGTCCGTCGCAACATATTTCTATTGTCGTGTTTTTTGCATTTTTTATTGCGATACCATGTGGTTTTGCTGAATGCTTGAAATCAATTTATAAGAGGGGCAAGGCCCTTTTTAGAAGATCATTTTAAATAAAAACATATTTGTTAAGAATTGAAAGTGCCTATTTAGGTTTTTATATTGGCCAGATAGGCGGAGAGGTTTGGGGGTTGTGTAATAATTCATCTGATTCATTTCACTACATAATAAGTGCACAACATAATTAAATAACTAAGTCATAATAAGTGACACAACAAATATAACAGTGTCAAACATGGAACAAATAAACATGAACAAAACATTATACAACGAAATGATAAAAGACATGAGTTGCTACTATTAAAAAGTTGTGATGAAGTTGGAATATTTAAGATGGTTATGAAAATCTGTCACATAACATGAATATGCAACATTTTAAATAGTAAGTGATTGGCATGGTGGTCTATGTTGAACCGAACAATATAATTATCTCAACTTTTTTTTATTTTGTAATATATCAGAAAAAAGTATTCGGTTCAGATCTTAGGAATTAAACCACAATCATACATTTTTGCTGACTCGTCTCTAGTTAAAAATACACTATTGATGGCTCTGGAATACCAATGAACTGTGAGACTATAGTCTGACAGCTCATCTGTATTCCTGTCCTAATATATACCTGTCTGAAACACTGATGACGCCTCAGGAGCAGGCTGACTTTATAGAATAGAACTGGAATAGGTGGTCTGTCACATTGTTGGCCGATATGCCGGACCCAGGTCACTCTGACATCCTTGTCTTATCCCACAAATCTTGTCTCAATGAACGGGCTGTCACAATTAAGCCCCCTCCCACTCCGTAGAATAGTTGAATATATGTAAGACACATGATTCGTCCAGTGTTGAAGGAGCTAACTAATACATTTATTATGATGATTCAAATTGAAAAAAACCCTTTGATCTCCAAGGTGTATACAAAAATATTTCAGCGTTACAAGGTTTGAAAAAATATTCCAGCAACTCGTCGAGATCAGAATGTTCAGAGCTTTCATTTGATTGGTGTGCCACAAAATCGGTGCATTGCATTCACCTTGAGATGGGAATCGCAGCGTAAATTAAAGTTAAAAATAATTCATGTGTGGGCTGCCTTTTAATCACGGCCTGTCACGTAGTTGAAATAGTATAAAAACCCAATGCAATGCAATGCAATGCAATGCAATGCAATGCAATGCAATGCAATGCAATGCAATGCAATGCAATGCAATGCAATTCAATGCAATGCAATGCAATGTAATGCAATGCAACACAATGTAATGCAATGCAATGTAATGTAATGCAATGCAATGCCATGCAATGCAATGCAATGCAATGCAATGCAATGCAATGCAATGCAATGTAGTGAAATACAATGCAATGTAGTGAAATACAATGCAATGCAATACAAAACAATGCAATGCAAAATAATGCATGTGTGGACTGCTTTTTGATCACCCCTGTCATGTAGTTGAATTATTGTAACAGCGCAATTCAATGCAATGTAATGCAATGCAATGCAATGCAATGCAATGCAATGCAATGCAATGCAATGCAATGCAATGCAATGCAATCTAATTCAAGGCAATGTAATGCAATGTAATGTAATGTAATGTAATGTAATGTAATGTAATGTAATGCAATGTAGTGCAATGCACAATGCAATGCAATGCAATGCAATGTAATGCAATGTACTGTCACGCAATGTACTGTAACGCAAAGTAATGTAATGCACTGTATTGCAATGCACCAGTGCTGACTTTTGATCACGCCTCTGTCACATATTATAACATGGGTGTCTCTTTAGAAGTCATACTATATTCTACAACACATGTCAGCCCCCGACATGTGTTAGCTCACACATGTCAGTCTGAGTGACGTCATATCTGGCTGTTCCAGTCTCCCCCCTCACATTAGCATACATTCCTTAATTTCATAACTTCTGTAGTTCTGTCATGTCTCAGAAGTCATGTCTGTAGCGTTAGACCTTAGGCTTTACAATTAGAATCGTATTTGATAGGGACCATTTTATTTCTAAATTGACAAGATCTGTGCCAATCTAACTTATGACGTCCATTTATAAAACTAGGCCTATTCGGTTTGAGTTGAATTGCTGCCTTTAGTCTAGACTAGGCCTACATGGCAAATGGTCTGGCATCTGCATTGGTAACCACTGCCACTGGCACAGACTGTTCACTTATTTTTTTATATTAGGATCGTTGTAAAATCATTCATGGTAGGCAGGCGCGGATCCAGAGGGGGGGGGGGGGCGCACACCCACCCGTTTTTGCGCCAAATTCTTTAAAAAGTCCCCTAAATAAGCCTAAATATGCCTAAAAACTCGCCCCAGAGCCGCCTGCACCCCCTCCTTTTTCAAATCCTGGATCCGCCCCTGGTAGGCCTATATATCTAATTGTTCTGGAATGGTTCCAAGTGAAGTAAGACCATCATCAGTCAATACATCCGTGGCAACATATTTTTATTGTCGTGTTTTTAGCATTTTTTATTGCGATACCATTTACTTTTGCTGAAGGCTTGAAATCAATTGATAGGAGGGGCAAGGCCTTTCTTAGAAGATCATTTTAAATAAAAACATATTTGTTAAGTAAGAATTAAAAAGTGCCTATTTAAGTTTTTATCTTGGCCAGATAGGCGGAGAGTTTTGAGGGTTGTGTAATAATTCACCTGATTCATTTCACTACATAATAAGTGCACAACATAATTATTTAACTGAGTCATAATAAGTAACACAACAAATATAACAGAGTCAAACATGGAACAAATAAACATGAACAAAACTTTATACAACGAAATGATAAAAGACATGAGTTGCTACTATTAAAAAGTTGTGATGATGTTGGAATATTGAAGATGTTTATGATAATCTGCCACATAACATGACTATGCAACATTTTAAATAGTAAGTGATTGGTATGGTGGTCTATGTTGAACCGAACAATATAATTATTTCAACTATTTTTATTTTCTAAGATATCAGCAAAAAGTATTTGGTTCAGATCTTAAGAATTAAGCCACATTCATACATTTTTGCTGACTCGTCTCTAGTTAAAAAAACACTGTTGATGGCTCTGGAATACCAATGATCTGTGAGACTATAGTCTGACAGCTCATCTGTATTCCTGTCCTAATATATACCTGTCTGAAACACTGATGACGCCTCAGGAGCAGGCTGACTTTATAAAATAGAACTGGGATAGTGTAGTCTGTCACATTGTTGGCCGATATGCCGGACCCAGGTCATTCGGGGATATAAGTTCGGTGGTCAGTCAGATTGAGGGCAGGCTGATTATATTAAGTTACCAAAAGCCACCCTCCACAACGAGATCCTTCTAACTAATTATATGGGGCAAGTGTTGACATCCCTGTCTTAACCCACCAATCTCAATGAACGGACTGTCACAATTGACCCCCCTCCCACTCCGTGGAATAGTTGAATATATGTAAGACACATGATTCGTCCAGTGTTGATTTCAGGAGGGGGAGGCTGGGGGAGGATTGTATATGATATAATTGCGATGTGTCAAATGAGCCCCGTCACACCCCGTAAAATATTTGAATATAATTATGTCAGACACATGATTCGTCCAGTGTTTTTTTCCAGAGGAGACTGGGTGGAGGGGGTCTAGACGTCCCCCCCCCCCCCCTACCCACTTGGTATAACTGGTCACAAATCGGTACCATAATTGTCAACTGTACAAATGTGCTATTAATGTAAATGCTGGGTTAAATATGATCTTAAACCCCCTCGCACACTTTCAGTGCGGGGACCGTCTTTATACGTCAGAATCTGACGTATAAATGAAGCGGAATGAGCTAGCTAATACATTTATGATGATTTTAAATTGAAAAATGGCCCTTTGATCTCCACGATTCATACACAAATATTTCAGCGTTTCAAGGGTTAGAAAAATATTCCAGCAGCTCTTGAAGATGAGAATGGTCTGAGCATTCATTTGATAGGTATGCCACAAAATCGGTGAATTTTCTCTCACCTTGAGATGGAATTGCGAAATGTAATGTAATATAATGTAAGGCAATACAAGGCCCCAGTGCTGCCTTTTGTTCACGCCTCTGTCACATAGTTGAATTATTGTAACAACAGAATTCTATGTAATGCAATGCAATGCAATGCAATGCAATTAAATGCAATATAATGTAATGCAATGCAACGCAACGTAACGCAATGCAATGCCGAGCAATATAATGCAATACAATGTAATGCTAGCCAATGCAATGCAATAAATACAATGCGATGCAATGCATGAAATACAATGAAATACAATGAAATGCAATGTAATCCAATGTAATGCAATATAATGTAATGCAATGTGCTTTTGGGAGCATTCACTGACATTGGTATTCAGATTAAACATGGCTTCTGCCCCGCTCACTCGTAAAAAGCTAGGCTTGTATGCCTTGTATGTGTACAAAAGTGATTGTTTGATTGATTGATTGATTGATTGATTGATTGATTGATTGATTGATTGATTGATTGATTGATTGATTGATTGATTGATTGATTGATTGATTGATTGATTGATTGATTGATTGATTGATTGATTGATTAATTGATTGATTGATTGATTGATTGATTGATTGATTGATTGATTGATTGATTGATTGATTGATTGATTGATTGATTGATTGATTGATTGATTGATTGATTGATTGATTGCTAGATTGATTGATTGATTGATTGATTGATTGATTGATTGATTGATTGATTGATTGATTGATTGATTGATTGATTGATTGATTGATTGATTGATGAAACTCTGTGCTTAGATGAAGTAAAATGAAAGGGAATACATGGGGGGGGGGGGGTGAAGCTGGACTAAATCCCCAAAAAAGCTTTAAACATCAACCTCAATCTGCGGTTAATGTAGTTAATTCTGGCGATTCAAGACTTTGTTTTTACCAGCCACACATTCTGAGAGTTTATCTGACCCAAACGAGCTCTCACTGCTGCCGAATAGGTTCTAAGTACTCATCCTTAATATAGAGCCACACTTTGAACTTGACCCCTTAATTTATACGATTTACTGAGTAAGATATGATGTGATCCATTCACATCAGGTGATACCCTCAACTGATTGTTAACCCTTGTAAACAACGCTGAACTATTTTATAAGGGGCCTAAAATCCTTTGTTTTTCTTTAAATTCGAAGTCATCATAAATGTCTTCGTTAGCTCTTTCTGCTTCATGTGAATACCTATATGTTATTGGTTTATGGCCATTATACATAATTTACTCTTTCAGTTCGTGGATCGTCTATAAACGTCATAATCTGACCCCAGTAAACACAAGACATTTGTATAACATTTGAACAACAACGGCCCAACGTAAAAATGTTATACAAATGCTTGTGTGTTTACTGGGTTTACTGGGATTCTGACGTCTATGGACGTCAGAATATGACGCAAAAAGACGTAAATCCGGGACGGTTGTGGTTGAGGTGATAATCACGTCTACATATGTTTTTAGCGTTTTTGTTTCTCATTAAAAAAAAATTATATGAAGCATTAAAGCGACACAATCAGGGTAAAATCATCAACAAATCAGTAGTATTTTACATGCATGTCTGAAATAAGAAATACTTAATTTCGTCTCTCGCTTATCTGGTAAATGCGCAACACAAAAAATTTAAAAAATTGCAATTCTAGTCTGTGTTCACATCATATGGCCATATTAAAAAGCCAAAATAAAAACACCGATTTTTTATGATTTTAGCCTGATTGTGTCGCTTTTAATTAGAAAAATGTGCTCATATTTTATTCAAAACGTGTAAATATAAGTAATTTTACCCATTTGAAGTAATGGGTGGTAGCAGCGAGACACAACTTCACGTGGGTAAAATTGTAATTAAATAATTTAGGACTTCTCGCAATTCTCGACTTGTAGTGGATGAAATTGACTTGAAGTCGGTGACAAATCTAAAAATATACTGTTATTTTTAAAACAGTTCCATGAATTTTTTGGTTATAAAACCACCAGGTTCAGGAAATTAAGTAGCTTCAGAGATGCAAAATGATGCTTTAATGCATCGTGAGGGCATTAATTCGAGACCTGACGGTCTGAGGCCGAGCGCGCTACGTTTTGGTCACGGAGGCTCCCCACAATATTGAATATTTAACAGGTGAGCCGTGAAGAAACATTAGTTTCTTTAAAACTTGAATGCAAAAGTGGGGTTTGAACCCGCGATCTCAGACTTTTCAAGCAGGTAGCTTTACCACAGCACAAGGACACCCAGTCTTTTTGCTGAGCATCAAATAGGTGTCGTCTATCAAATCTTGGAGCTCATCAACACTTGACCAGCGTCACAGACGGTTGTCCAACTATAAACTTGCATTGGTTAGGGGTCTTGTCAAGTTAAAAAAATCCAAAAATCCGAGAAAAATTCGTCTATATTAAAACTATAAATTAGCATTGGTTAACATTTAAACCGCTAGTCAAATAAATTAAATTTTCATCCACGTGAAGTTGTGTCTCGCTACCGCGACCCACAACCTCAATTATTTGTTTAATTTGAGACCAAAACATTTGCAAATCTCATTTTATTCCCAATAAATGTGATTTAAACGGCTGAAAAACAGATTGAAAGCGGTTATATTCGCGCTTAGTGGTAAGTCTACGAATCTATCAAACGTGGTTCTTTCTCCTGAGTGATTCACACCTCCCTTGGGTACCTCGCCATCTGAATGGCGCCCACTCTCACCTCCATAACACCGCACTTAACACGCACCAAAGAAATCACCAGTCATAGTCAACCTATGCAAAATCTACACTCTCTCAACCCTAGGGCTGCCACCACACTAAGAATCTTAAAAATCATCTTATCTTATATTTTCTTTATGTATAGTCCTAACTTTTCTGATGGCAATTAAAGTTAAGCTGATCGTATCCTAATTTTCTCTCCATTACATTAGAGAAGTTAAAATTGATCTTAAATTTTCTAATGGAAATTAGATAAATTTAAAACACATTTTACCTTTTCTGGTGGAAATGAGAGAAAGTTCAACTAATCTTAAAGTATCTTACTTTTTTCTCATTTCCATTTAAAAAGTTGCGATTTATCGTATTTTTTCTAATGATATTGAGGTAATGTTAATGTAGGAATAATGTCTCTCTGCTCAGTGGGGTGGACCCATGTAACGTTCCAGGTCTTGTATTCTACCCCCGACCAATCGAAGAGTGGTTGAGCCTGTCACATGACAAGATTGGTCATTCCGTTGTTATTCAAATTAGGGGGTGGAATACTAGACTTGGGCCAAGATAATGACACTGTTTAAATATCACAAATATACTGATATGTTAATATCATATAAAGCACCTATAGTTATCATAACCATCTATTTGCAGTCATTTTAAAACTGGTGACTGGTTAATTGAATATGTCTACAATAAATACAGAAAAAGTTTCAACAAAATAAATGACTGTAGACCCATAACATAAGTATTCAAATGAAGCAGAAAGAACTAACTAAGACATTTATGATTATTTCAATTTGAAAAAAACCCTTTGGTCTCTTGGTTTATACACAGCTTTAAGGGCTAAAGGGTTGTGACTGAGTGCAGGGACACCAGCGCTCTAGTGTTTAAAGGGTTGTGACTGAGTGCTAGGTCACCAGGGCTCTAGTGTTTAAAGGGTTGTGACTCTGCTGGGTCTCTCAGCTTGATCTCCATTAGACATAATGGTCGTCAACAGCGCTCGTCTCACAATGGTTATCTGTGGCATTGACATATTTCACCCTTACAGTGCGGTGATCGACTTTAGTCGTCAGAATCTGACGTCTGTAGACGTGAGATTTTGACGACTAAAGGCGATCCCCGCACTGTAAGAGTAAAAATATTTCTAATGGCCGTAGACCCATAACATAGGTATTCAAATGAATCAGAAAGAGCTGACTAAGACATTAATGATGGTTTCAAATTGAATAAAACCCTCTGGTTTCCATGATTTTTATAAAACAATCCAGCGCTTTAAGGGTTAAAGGAGCTAATCTTATCACAGACGATAAAACACGTTGAATCAAGGTTGTTTTAATGTTGGGGCGACGTGAAGTATTTTTGTAAAAATCATGGAGACCAAAGGGTTTTTCAATTAGAAATCATAATAAATGTTTTAGCTAGCTCTTTCTGATTCATTTGAATACATACGTGATGGGTCTACGACCATTAAAACTATTCCACTCGATGCGGGGATCAACGTTAGACGTCGGAAACTGACGACGTCAGATTTTTACGTCTAACGTCGATCCGCGTCCTGTGAAGGTTAAAGAGGCTCATCCTATCACAGACCATACAACACATGGATGTGAAGCAATGTTGTTTCAATTCTGAACGACGTCGTAAACGGTGGATCAACATTGAAGCAACACTAGACCAATGACTGTCATTTGCGAGGTCCGACGCTGATGTCGTTTATTTGTCTCGAATCTCGGCTCGGTGGGATGTTTGTCTTCGTGGTTGCACTGTTACAGTGCTCCAAACTGTTCAAATACATAGAATGTGCAGTGCTGTTTAATTATATAAGGAAAGGTATTGTACACTATAAATAACCCTTGGAATCATTCAATAAGAGTATATCTGCTGTTCAAAGCGTACTTTCGGGTTTGTACGACAGATATATAGTCACTACTGATTAAATTAATGGATATTTAGGCTAAACTGGGCTAAGACAGCAACCTGAGGATAATCAGATGGCAATCAGATGATACCGCTATCCACACATACGAAAATCGAACCATGATAAAAGTCTTGGTTTAATACATTTTAGTTAAAATAGACCTCCCTGCGACAACGGACCTTAACCCCTAACCATGGAGACATAAGGGTTATTATCGATTCTAAATCATCATAACTATCTTCATTTGAATAACTAGGATATGTGTCCACGGCCGTTATTATTTTTAATTGTATTCAGTGCGGAGACCGTCTTTAGACGTCTGATTCGACGTCTATAGACGTGAGATTATGACGTCTAAAGACGTCATAATCTCACGTCTTAAGACGGTCCCCGCGCTGTAACGGTTAAGGGGTCAACCCGCTAAGGACGACTATAGTCGTTTTAGTCTGTTTTTATTAACTGCTCAAATCTGCTCACTGTTATTGGAAATAAATGTGTCAAGATTTGAAAATATTTGGTCTCAAAAATTAAGTTGAGTACATTTTACCCACTAGAAGCAAAAATACGAGCAAGATGATATCAGACCTTACTAAATATAATAAAGCTGTCTAGAGAACTATACTTTTTTTTTTATCAACTTCGTGCAACTTGTCATGTACGATTAAACTTTCTGTTTCAATGGAGCTAAAAAATTGACATGTCTTCACATTTGTAAAGATTAATAAACTCCTACGTATGTGGGTGGAGTAGCATTCTACGTGATTTGACAAGTTATTTTTTATTGAGTAGAAAAGTAGATTGGAAAACAGTGTCCGCATTCTATAAACCTATACAACGCTGAAAAATTTTGTATATACCCTGGAGACCGAAGGGTTTTTCAATTTGAAATCATCATAAATGTCTTAGTTAGGTCTTACTGTTTCATTTGAATACCTGTGTTACAGATCTACGGCCATTCTAAATATTTTACTCTTTCACTGCAGGGATCGTCTTTAGACGTCAGATTTTGACGTCTAAAGACGATCCCTGCAGTGAAATGTAAATATATAGAAATAATTGAAAAGAATCTGCAGTCAATCAGATTCTGTCATTTCTATGGAGGCAAAAATGACAATCGATAGATTTAGAGCTGTTCATGCATTTGACACCGTATAAAGACGCACACTGATACAAATAGGCTACACACACTACATCCAGTGTATGGGATTCTTGTAGTTTTATTTTGACATTCAATTGAGCTTCTATTAACCGTACAGCGCGGGACCGTCTTCAGACGTCTGAAATAATTAAATAATTATTATAGACGTACACCCATCCATAAGAAAGGTATTCAAATAAAGTGGAAAGAGCTAGCTAAGACATTTGGGATGATTTTAAAAAGAAGCAAACCCTTTGGTCCCCATGTGTGATGCACACATAGTTCAGCATTGTAAGAGTTAATACACGCTACCGGGTTACCACCTGCTTTCCACGCACTGAAACTGTGCCCAAAAATCTGCTCAGGATATTATTATTGGGAATGGCGATGGCGGTCAATTATCCGGCTTAATATACAGCCATCGCACAATAAAAAAATCCCATTGATCAAAATTTTATCAACGTTCGTTAAGATAATAAACAACGGATTTGTTTGTATTCTATGAAGAAGATGATGATGATTGCATTAGCAAATTCATTTCTGTAAAAACATAGCAATACAACTGGCTAAATATTTACCCATTATTGTTTGAAAAGCATTCATTGCCCATGATATCCTGGTCCCTTCCCCCCCACGCTCTTAGCCCCCAACCATCAACCCTTTAAGCGCGGATTTTTTATATAAAAACCTTGGAGATCAAAGGGTTTATTTCAATTTAATATCATCATAAATGTCTTATTCAGGTATATCCGATTCATTTGAATACCTATGTTATGGGTCTACGGCCGTTAGAAATATTTTTTTCTCTTACAGTGCGGGGATCGACTTTAGACGTCACAATCTAATGTCTACAGACGTCAGATTCTGACGACTAAAGTCGATCCCCGTGCTGCAAGGGTTAAAGCGATGAAATATTTTTATATAAGCCAAAAGACCATGATGAATTTCTTTTAATTTGAAATCATCATAAATATTTTAGTTAGCTCTTTGCGATTCACGTGGTATCTGCTTCAAGGTTGCCCCAATTGTGGTCAAACGTCCGAGAACCAGCCGAGCGCGAAAACCAGCCGATCGCGAGAACCAGTCGATCACAAGAACTAGCCGATCGCCAGCCGATCGCGTTATTCAACAAAAAGCATTAACCCTTTAACCCTCAAAGCGCTGAATTATTTTTGTTTAAAACATGGAGACCAAAGGGTTTTTCTCAATTTGAAATCATCACAAATGTGTTAGTTAGCTCGTTCCGATTCATTTGAATACCTATGTTATGTGCCTACGGTAATTATGAATATTTTACTATTTCAGGCGTCGGATTCTGACGTCTAAGGTCGGACCCCACATTGAAAGGGTTTAGTTTCTAAAGTGTCCTACTGTCGGCCCCTCCCCTAAAGATCACACTTTACGTAAATTGTAGCACAGCTACAGTTTTTATTGCAATAGATATGGTAACCATTTTTTATAATTCGAGTATATCACAGTATGATATATTTTACCATAAAATTAGACACAAATAAAATTCTGAATTAAAAAAAATTATATGAGTACATTAATTCTCGAAATTAAATATTATTTTTTCCAAATGAAACCTTTTTTTTCCCTTGTGCACTTTTGTTCATAAGTAGATAATTAGGAAATGATATCGATAAAAAATCACACGAATAGAGTTTAACCACTGTTTAAACCGTTTTTAATAAATTAGTTATTATAATCCCCTGTTATTCGGCTCTAATTACTTAATGTTGAATCATATAGGCTAAACTGGGCCAGGAGAACCTCCTGAGGATGGTGAGATGATTCAGATGACACTGTCCTCCAGACACAGGATTCGAAATACTAGCCCTGGCGGTCTGAGGCCGAGCACGCTAGCTCTCGGTCACAGAGGCTCCCCACAATACTGACTTTCACACGTGGATGGGGAAGAAACATTCTTTGTTTCTTTTCTTTAGAAGCAACCCTTCAGTACTATCACCATGCAACCCCAGGAAAACCCTTGCAGGGTTCTCCTGGGGTTGCGTGGTGATTGTACTGGAGGGTTCTTTTTAAAGAACCTATATTGTTTAGAGTGTATGCTGGCACGTCGCATCATTTTTTCCCGGTGGATTGCCGGCAACAGGGCGTAGACTTTGGTGTCAATTTTCTTTTTCGGGGGGGGGGGGGGGGTGGAAGTACAACGTAGACGAGGTCACGTGTAGTCGCGAGGAGGAGTTTCTCAAATAGTAGATATATGTAGGTAAGGGTAAAACTGGGGTTATGTGGAACCTTCCTGCTACCTACCCTGATGACATCGCAAGGCTCTGACACAGTGACCTCCATTTTTAAATGTAATAGTTCCAATACGATCACAAGTTTACGCCTGCTGAAAATGGCCTAGTTCTCATAGGCACTTGAAATATTCGTCCCAATTTCTTGGCATCGGAGTTTTTTGGTAATCAGCGCGATGTCGTTTTTACACAGCTGGCTGTGTAAACAAGATGGCGGTCAGTGTGACTGGGCCTCGCGCAGTAAATGAGTTAGGCGGCCCAGTCATACTGGGTACCTGCTACCATGGCTTCTGCCAGGATGGTTTATAGCCTTATATCAAGTCGCTTATCAGGCGACTTTACGATTTACCTCCTCGTCACTTCACCTGTAAGACACAAACATTGAAACTACGTCTCAGCGTTGAGGGTAGAAAAAAATTGAATGACTATCTGAATGCCCACTCAAACTTTGCGACTTATAGTTACCGAATGACTAGAAATTGCTTGAAAAAATGTATGACAATTCTTTGACCTGAAATGACCTGAAATCATTAAAATTCATTCACCGTGCTTAATATGATTCCAGGTGATTTACTTCTGAGCTACCTTGGCCCTCAACTTAAAGTGGGTGGGTGAAAATTACTCATATTTTCTTAATTTGGGACCAAGCGTTTCATAAAAAAATCCATATGTTGTGTTAAAAATCAATCTACTTCATATGATAGTGTGATATGGAATGATACCAATATGTGTTTCAAATTGAAAACCTGGCGTAGTGTGTGCTATGACTGGTACGACAAAACCACGCCGTAATCATAGAATGTGTTATGGGGCGATACCAATATAATAGTGAATACTACGGAATAAAAAGTGATATGGGCTGATATCAATATGTGCCTTGCAACTCACCCCACTCCCGACCGATGCACCCCCACACCATGTGACAGATTGTGGGGTTTTTCTCAGTTTAAGACAGGCACTCTGGGAGGAACCTCTCACTGTGTGTCCTCCAAACTCTAACACGCCCATCGTTGTAAGTTAAATTAAATAATTGAATCTACTCTCATTTGAGAAGATCTGGAGGGTGAGACGTTATGTTCGAGGAAAGTGTAAAGGTGAAAATCACTGTATGGAGTAAAATATAGAATGGATCCAATGTAAGTCTGACAATGAAAACCACAGTATATGGAGTGTGATATTTGAGTGTGATATGACTTGCACGAGAAAACCACTATTTAATCAGAAACCAAGAGTGACCCTTAAGCTATACGCAGTCGGGCCTATATATATCATTTTAATAGTGCTCAGTAAAGTGTGATTTCTAAACAAAAGCATGCTCAACAAAATAACCATTTATTTCAAAAGTTCGTGAGGTATGTATCAATGTTGTACTAGGTGACACAATGTTGGTATAATGTTGGGCCAACGGCGTAGACGCTGGTCTAACATTATATCGGTACTGTGTCAACATCTAGTGTTTGCTAGGTTGCAGAAGGGGACACAATTGATGAAATAGTCAACCACATAATATTGACTAAGATTGTTAGTCTCTCAACTCTATTTTGACGCCAAAATCTACATAGTTAGCTGTTAAATACCTCAGTGACATCATACAAATATTGATTATAACATGTAGGGGCACATCCAACTAAAAATCTTAAAATTAAGATTATTTGCACTTTCTTTCATTTTCATTAGAAAAGTTAAGATGTTCTTCAATGTTCTAATTGAAATGAGATAAGATAAGATAAAACATTACCGCTAAGTTTCTCAATTTAAATTTTCAACCATTTGAAGTTGTGTATCGCTACCGCGACTCACAACTTCAAGTGGGTGAAAATTACTCATATGTGTTTAATTTCTGACCAAACATTTGTAAATGTTGATGTTGGAACACAAATTGAACCGGCTAATAAAACAGATAAAAACGGTCATTGTCGTGATTAAAGGTGAGAAGATACGGGCCCCTGATTCAGAAAACATCAGACCGATGTTGATTTGATGTTGGGCCAGTCTCGTAGACGTTGGGCCAGCGTTGTCTTAATGTCTCGAGTTACACCTAGCACATCTGTTAAGCGCCAGCTTCTATTATTTCATTTTTCACCAACTAGAAGTCACTGATAAAGTGCACATTAAAGTGTGATATTTGTCTAAAAGTAGCGGATTCTTAGAATATAGACACTGTAAATAGTCAAATAAAGCAAAATAGGTCGTAAGTACGAGGGCATAAGTGACTAAATATGCAAATAAATACAAATAATGCACGTTACTACTTGGTGCCTAAGGGGTTATAAAAGGCTTATCATTAAAATCCAGTATCGGGTGCAGATATTTTAAATTAAGTAGTGTGTGCTCAGGTGTGTGTGTGTGGGGGGGGGGGGGGGGGTGGCAAATAGTCGAATTAAGTAGTGGGTGTTGTGCATATGGAGAGAATAGTCAAATTAAGTACTGCCTGCATATGGTATACTGTGTGCTTACAGAGCGTGTACTGGGTATTTATATTTCTCATAGAGTCAATAGTCAAGTCAAGTAGGCCTAATGGATGCATAACAATTAGATACTGGGTACATAGAGAGTAAATAATCAAACTAAGTAGTAGGCGCTAAGTAATACGTGTATAGGAAGCAACTACTGGGAGCATATGGGGGGGGGGGATACTCAAAATAAGTAGTGGGGTTTATAGGGGAAAATATTCAATTAAGTATTGGTGGCATTTTAGGGTAAATAGTGAAATTAGGTATTGCGGGGCATGCAGGGCAAGTACTCAAATTATGTACCGGGGGTTTAGAGAATAAACTTGAAAATTTGCAGGGCAAATAGTCAAATTAAGAACTGGGGGTTACAAGACCTATAGTCAAATTAATTAATGAGGGGTTGAGGGGTTGGAGAGTAAATAGTTAAATTAAGTACTGGGGGTTACAAGACATATAGTCAAATTAAGTAATGAGGGGTTGGGGGGCTGGAGAGCAAATACTCAAATTAAGTACCAGGGCTTACAGGGCAAATACTCAAATTAAATACTGGGGCAACTACTGGTGGCATAGGGGGGGGGGGTAAATATTCAATATGTGCTGTGGTGCACAGGTGTGAACAATCAAATTAAATACGAGGGGTATAGAGGGTAAATATTCACATATTTACTGGATACATTTAAATCAAGGACATATGGAGTAAACAATCAAATGAAATACAGAGCTCAGGAGGTAAAAAGCCAAACCAAGGACCTGTAGTTACTAATCAGCTTTTGTCAACGCTTTTGATGTGATATTTAGCTAACCACCTGTTTAAGTTGTGAGCCTTCTATGAGAACAATCTACTTCTTTCCCAGCATATATGTATGTATTATTAACAGGTAACATAAAGACAATTTCACCATTCTCACCCCTTTACTGCTAGATTGCACGTTCGTATTTTGACTTCTTAATATGACAATATGATGTAAACATGTCCATAGACTAGAACCGCAAAAGTTTTGTTTAATTTTTGAGTTGCGCATTTACCAGTTAAGCGAGATATAGAGACGGAATTCCCGTATTTCTTTTTTTGGATATGCATGTCCGAAATAAGAAATCGGGAATTGTGTCTCTATATCTAGCCTAATTGCTAAATGCGCAGCTCAAAAATTTAAAAACTATGGCCATATTAAGAATTCAAAATAAAATCACCGATTTTTTATGATATAGTCTGATTGTGTCGCTTTAAAACCCAACATTTTAACCTTTACAACTCTGCACTATTCAATTCCAATTTCACTTGACGTTGTATCTCGCTACCGCGATTCACAACTTCAAGTGAAAATGTATGTAACTTGTGATATTTAAGTCCCTAGTTATATCAGTGTTTCAAGATCTATACCTTTTACAACTGGTTTCCAGGTACTAATGAAAACAAATAATGTATACCACGGTGGACATCAGAGCTCAAGGGGTTAACCCTTTAAGCGCTGGATTATTTTTATATAAACCATGGTGTCCAAAGGGTTTTTTCAATTTGAAATCATCATAAATGTCTTAGTCATCTCTTTACGATTCATTTGAATACCTACGTTATGGGTCTACGACCATTATAAATATTGTTACTCTAACAGTGCGGGGATCTACTTTAGACGTCATAATCTGACGTCTACAGACGTCAGATTATGACGTCTAAAGTCGATCCCCGCGCTGTAAGAGTTAAACCCATAATGTCTACTGTAGTGGACATCAGTATTCCAGGGGCTCGATGAACCTCCTTTAATTTAGACCATATTGTTAATATTTCCGCGCGGGGTCTTTATACGTCAGAATCTGACGTGTGTAGAAGTCAGATTACGACGTAGGAAGACGGTCCCACACTGAAAGATTTAATATATGTATAGTGGTTGTAGCCAAAGACTTGTATGATGATTTCAAATTAAAAAAATCTCTTTGCCATTTGCTTGAAAACATGTATTTAAAGTGTGTAGCAGAGCACTGGTGCAACCGGTATAATTTATAATAATAAATAGGGATGCATTGTATCATAGCGTTTACATTTGCGAAGTTCATCTATGATGTAACATTTTTTTCAATTAATTGCATCACAGTTTATAACGTCACGCGTTATTGACTAGAATGTATGACGTCATAACAACAAAATGTTTGAGCCATGTATTTTTGCACTTGTAAAACCAAAGCGTTCCAGTGCTTCCACGTTGACACGGTTTGTAGACGTATTTTTTTTATTTTGGTAGCCATGGTGGTGAGATGGGGTACTAGGGGTGTGAGATAGAGCAGGATGTTTAAGTGTTATTTGCTTGTTGTTCAGGTCACGTGAACACTCACCGGAACTTTCAGTCACTGACGGTCTTCACTTCCGGTCTGGCTTGCATGATCCAGTATCCTATTTAATTCTTTGTCATTCACACCTCTCTTACCACCCCACGGTTGAAATGCTCTTTTTAATTCTTCTGCAGACATAATTTTATCCTGTGTTTCCTCTTCAGGTTGAAATGAACGCTTACCGCCCCAAGGCTGACACTCCCGCTTATTCTCCTTATCAAGTAGATCTACATTCTCATAGTTCTCTGGCACAGAGTTCGAGCGTTTACCTCCCCACGGCTGGAATTCTCGACGCATCACTTCGATTGCACGCTTACCACCCCACGGGTTAAAGGCACGCTTAGCTTCCAAACCCTCCTCAGATCTTTTCCCGCCCCAAGGCTGAAAAGCTCGCTTTTCTTCAGCGTTCGTGTCTCTTTTCCCGCCCCAAGGTTGAAAGGCACGCTTATTATCAACATCACTGTCTAAAATCAACATCACTGTTTAAAATTTGAAATCATCATGAACGTCTTAGTTATCTCTTTCGGCTTCATTTGAATACCTATGGGTCTACTGTCATTATAAATATCTTACTCTTTCAGTGCGAGGATCGTCTTTAGACGTCAGAATCGCAATTGAACCTGCAACGGCTCTAACATTTTTCCACATGTTTTAGATCCTATAAATCTAGATAAAAGATAATCCATTCATACGAGTTCCCTTTGTAAATACATATTGGAAGCAGCAATAATATTGCGGCTCGTTTAGAGCTGGACAGACCTACAATGGAAATAGACATAAAAATCAAAATGTATTGGCAGCGTATCTCCACATTTTCAAATGAAAAACAAAATTAAAACAGGTTTACGTGGAAAATATAGCGTCAATCCAATGAAAAAGGTGGTCGGTCTGCATTAGAACCACAAAGTAATGGTCGGGGAAATGGTTGGCAAATCGAGTCAAATTTGCTAAATATTGAACTGCTTAGACATAACAGGGACTGATCGATCAACTAAATCAAATACCACATAAAACATTATAAAAAACACAATCCTAGTCCATGTCAATCGTCATAACCCAATTGTGTATAAATATTTTGCCATGTGAGCCCAAGCTGATGTTTTCTGGATTTTACAACTATATAACGCAGACTATTTCAAATACTTATTCATTTGCCAACTGAATCTAGTGGACAGTGAAATGAAATGTTGGCAAAAAATGACTTCAAAATTAATTAGTATAATTTGTATTTGATATTATTTCAACATGATGAATATCATAGAAGCGACGATATACCTATCTAGGTGTCTCAGAATGTCACTAAACATCATAGTTTGTAACGTAATCCGTGATTATCAAATTTCATCAGAGGGCTTTTAAACATTGTGCACGATACCCAACTTTTGAGTTACTGAAGAATCTTTTTAAATATATGATATCTTACTTTAAAATTCATTGTAGAAACAGTAGGACATTTGGATTCATATTTGTCAGCACTACGCCCTTCTTATACACAACGTAGGCTGTACTTCGATCCTGTATTAGTTCATGATCGCTGTCGATAACTTTCCTCAATGTATGTGCTACATTGTCCAAATCAAGGAGGTTATAGCACCATACAGATTCTGAGTGTATGTGAATGAGCGCGAAGCGCGTGGCATTGCGCGAAATCGACGTCGATACACTGCATCCTCAACTCGACGAGACCGCCATCAACGTGATCGCCTAAGTCACATTGAGAAGGGAGAAACAAGGATATGTTCCGAAAAACAGCACAGAATCAGCGGGGTTCGAATCCGCGTGTATGACGCATGAATGACTGACGATGCAATCAGCCACTCTACCAAATAAAACCTCCACTTCCCCTTCTCTGAGTATATACATGTAGCATAATATGTGTCTGCACCTTACGCAGTCATCTGACGCAGCTACGTCGCAGAGCACAGATTTGAGATAAAACGCAATTCCGTGAAACGCAGTGACGTCACCGGAAACCATTTTGAATAGCTACTCGGTAAAAATAATATTATATAAATCCCCCTCCCCATACTTCATTGTATTAGATTACAAGGTGAAAACATTGCAGGTCAGGGCCTTCTAATTTGTACAGAGTAGTTATGCGTACCCCCCCCCCCCCCCCTCCCCCCCTTCAGATCAACTTTACGTGATTGAGCTGTGACGTCAACTAATTAATCTGAAGAATGGGCAATTTGTCTGATTTGTGATATCACTTTCATGCCTTCACCTGCGCTATCACCGACATGTCGGATTGGGTGTGTCTTTCATACCTTCATTGCATACTCAACTACAGCTCATACGAGTGCCTCCTGCGCTATCACCAACATGCCGGATTGGGTGTGTCTTTCATACCTTCATTGCATACTCAACTACAGTTCATACAATTATATTAAAGTGGTCGTTTCCAAGGCGATGGTAATCTAACATGTCTAACATGTCGGATTGGGTGTGTCTTTTATACCTTCATTGCATATTCAACCACAGTTCATACGAGTGCCACCTGCGCTATCACCAACATGCCGGATTGGGTGTGTCTTTCATACTTTCATTGCATATTCAACCACAGTTCATACGAGTGCCACCTGCGCTATCACCAACATGCCGGATTGGGTGTGTCTTTCATACCGTCATTGCATATTCAACTACAGTTCATACGAGTGCCACCTGCAGTATCACCAACATGTCGGATAGGGTGTGTCTTTCACTATTGTATGATAGGCCTATTCTAGTATGTAAATAACCAGCATTATTGTCACGATGCCTTGCAATATGTGCATGATGTCTTTAGTGCAGTTGGGAAGTCCCTCGGATGTTGCCCATACAAATTTCAAATTTGGCAAAGAGAAGGTTTTGACATAGTAAATACAATTCTAGTCTCAACCCTAAAAAAATACCATCATGTAGAAAGTGACATAGAGCATTAACTCACTCTTTTAAGGAATTTATCTATGATCCTGAACACAACACTGAATTATGTTTTTATAAATCACAGAGACCAAGGGTTTTATGCACTTTGAAATCATGACTTCTTAATGTCATCATCATCTTGTTTAGTTCTTTCTGTTTCATTTGAATACATATGTTATGGGTCTACGACCACTATAAACATTTTAACTTTTTCCGTGTGGGGATCGACTTAATACGATAGAATCTGACGTCTACAGACGTCAGATTCTGACGTCTAAAGACGTCAGATTCTGACCTATAAAGACGGTGATAGGGCTAAGCGTCTTGTCACGTACCAGAACGTGATCTCATACTTCTCCCGTCATCACAGGCAATATCATTCCTCATCAGTCACTCGGCAAGTTGTTATTATGATGGATTATGTAAGGATTCCGGAAGATAAATCAATTTTGAATTGAATAAAGGTACTGCATAGTATATAATTCCCTATTAATATTCCGATAATTCAGCTATGTGAATAAAAAATCCAGAACAGGATCTCAATATTGTCCACTGTTGCCATGGTTTGAAATCGCCATTATCTTACATTTCATAACTTTCAAAATTGCCTTTTTTGTAAATCTAAGTTTTCAAAAATATGTATATTTTTTTGTTTGTCCACTCTGAGTCATCTTCATCCAGGACAAAGCGATATGTGTTGTCGCGATTATTGTAGCGGCTTGTAGTGGATAAAGATTGTAATGCTAAATTCAGGCTTGAAAGGGTCAGCCAAATCTCAATCATAAACATATCCTTTCTCTGAAATAATAATTGTGTTTATTAGTTGTTTTAAGACCATTTTTGCCCTGGACAATGCAATGTCAGAATATAATGACAATGCGATATTAAAAAAGAGCATAATAAACGTGAAATATCAAATTGACATGGGTTTATTTCGTACAAAATTAAATGACTTTTGTCTTGATAAGTTCAGAACAAAAAAGTTTCCTAACATGGTTAGTTAGACGGTTGACGTATAAAGCCAAAGTAACTAAGTCTAAAGTCAATCCCAACTCTGAAAGACTAACAATATTTAGACCCATAACATAGGTATTCAAATGAATCGGAAAGAGCAGAAAAAGACATTTATGATGATTTCAAATTCTTTAGTCTCCATGGATTGTACACAAATATATCAGCGCTCGAGGGGGTAACATCGTAAAATGATGCTTGACCTAGAAATTATTTGAATGATATTTTATTTTATATAACCATGTATTTATGATATGTCTATATGATAAGTTTTTAGTACATGTAAATGTATACAGACTTCTTTGAATAATATTTTATTTTATATAACTATATATTTTCTTAAATGACTAAGTATAATATGTTTTTAGCACATGTAAATGCATGTGATTTTGCCGATACAATGTTAATTGTTGTGCAACTAAATTTGATTTGATTAGATTTGATTTGATAAAGCCAAAGTAACCCTATAAACCATGGGAAACCAAAGGTGTTTTTTTCAATTTGAAATCATCATAATCGTCTTAGTTAAATATTTCCAATTCATTTAAATACCTATGGTATGGGTCCACGACCATTATAAATACTTCTACTCTCACAGTGCTGGGATCGACGTTAGACGTCAGAATCTGACGTCTACAGACGTCAGATTCTGACGACTAAGGTCGACCCCCGCACTGTAATGGTTAACATCTTGCAATGATGGTTGACCGATAAAGCCAAGGTAACTGCGTACCTGTAAAGTGAGCAGTTACTGCTTATTGACAGAGAAGTATACATCAATGTGCTTTGTTATTTCCATGTAATTTAACCTTTAAAACGCTGAAATATTTTTGTATAAACCATAGAGACCAAAGTTTTGTCTTTAATTTGAAATCATCATAAATGTCTCAGTCAGCTCTTTCCGCTCCATTTGAATACCTATGTTATGGATCTACGGTCGTTAGAAATATTTTTACTCTTGCAGCGCGGTAATCGTTTTAGACGTCAAAATCTGACGTCTACAGACGTCATATTCTGACGTATAAAGACGATATCCGCGCTGAAAGGGTTAAATAACGGAGTTCGACTTAGACCGACAGAATTTAAAAACTAAAATCCACTTTTGTCGGACTATTAAAACAGATTAATTTTATTTTCAAAGGTCGCATAACACATGCCCTATAACATAGATAGACTTACATATATAACAATAAATGTTGATTTGATTTTTATTGAAAAATAAATTAAATTCCGATATTTGAACAAAAAAACCGAAGGTGGATAATATAATTCTTTTTGTGAACTGTAGCAACATAAATTTAAAAATATTCTTATTTTGTGTGCAGTATGTCGTTCTATAAAGACTGCTCGAAATGACATAGGGCATATTCTGTACAGAGTTGAACATTATTATTGGCTAGAAATTATGTGATTATATATTATGTGGTTCAGCTGAGGTAATATGTTTTTTGTCAACTGAAGCGCAACGAATATGTAATATAGATAGACTGATATTTAATGACGGTGGAACGTCTATGCAGACTTATGCGTGATTAAATGAAGAGCATAAAATATATATGTACATGCCTATATATATACAACAGGATTAGTTCTGTAAATTGACATAGAAATTGACATATGAATGCTATGTTAACTTAAAACCAAACGACATTATATACTAAAACAAGCACAGAGTAATTAAAATATGCATCATAACTAGTCAAAATACAACTAATACAACTAATACGTACTTATTCCACCCTTCCATTCCAGGTATACAACTAAACAGCATTATCGTGATATGTTTACATATAATAATATGTATAGTCCAGTTGTCAAATGGCATTTTTTTACTCAAGCGTGTTTTGCGGTATGGACGATGTTTTATGATTGATTCTGGTTCTAAGGGATATCCTGAGCAGGAATCAGCCGGGTGCCACTTTGGCACCCTTGGGCGGAATTTTTTAGAGGCAAAAACAAAATGGCCGCCAAATATTTCAAGGTCAAATATGATTTTTCAACAAATGAAGCCAGGAACAAGTGTAATACCTCATTTTTATGTGATTTTGACTGGGCAATCCATTTCTTGTATTATTTTGATGACTCAAGGCCATCTTCAAGGTCAAAAAGACAATTTCGAGGTCAAAGAAGCAAAAATACCATTTTAAACAAATAAAGATAGGAACATGTGTAATACCTCTTTTACATGGGATTTTATCTAGAAATGAATGTATGGTATTATTCTTTTGATCCAAGGCTAGCTTCAAGGTCGAAAGTCCTTTCCAAGGTCAAAAACAAAATGGTTGCCAGATATTTCAAGGTCAAATATGATTTTTCAACAAATGAAGCTAGGAACAAATGTAATACCTCATTTTCATGTGATTTTGACCGGGCAATTCATTTCTTGTATTATTTGCATGATTCAAGGTCATCTTCAAGGTCAAAAGGTCAAATATCAAGGTCAATTAAGCAAAATTATCGTTTTTAACAAATACAGCTAGGAGCATGTGTAATACCTCATGCAATTTTGACTGGGCATTCCATATCTGATATCTTGATTATTCAAGGTCATCTTCAAGGTCAAAGGGGTCAATTTCAAGGTGAAGTAAGAGAAAATATCATTTTTGACAAATAAAGCTAGGAATGTGTGTAATACCTCTTTTTTTGGGATTTTAACTGACAAATCAAATTATAGTATTATTTGAGTGATTAAGGTTATCTTCAAGGTCAATTTCAATTCAAGGTCATCAAAATTCAATTAACAAACAAAAAATAGCAAAAAGTGTTGTACGTCTTTTTGGTGTAATTTTGACAAATAATCCATTTCTGCTACTATTTTTATGATTAAAGGTCATTTTCAAGGTCAGTGTGTCAATTTCAAGGTCAGGTAAGCGAAAATATGATTTTCAACAAATAAAGCTAGGACAATATCTTTCTGGTATGATTTTGTTTTTTTGAGGTGATCCTGTAGGCCAAATGTAAATATCAAGGTCAAATATTATTTTAACGTAGTATTCAACATATTGGAGCACACATAATAAATTGTCTTGGTGTATCTTTAACTGGATAATTTAATTCTAGTAGGGTTTTAATAAATAAACATCATCAGAGTGAAATGATCAGACAACTAGAAGGCATCAAAGGGTCACGGAGAGGCGTAAAATAGCGACGAAAAAGCATAAAAGATCACTGGAGAGGCGGTAAAAGGTCACACAGAGGCGGTAAAAGACAATGGGGAGGCATTAAAGGATGTCGACGAGTCGCTAAGAGGTGCCCCAAAGGCGTTAAAGAGCGAGTAAGAAGGGTTAAAAGAAAATGAGTAGTCATTAAAGGGTAATGAGGAGGCATTGAAGGGCAATGAGGAGGCGGTGAATGGCAACGAGGAGGCGTTAAGGGGCAAAAATGGGGCGTTAAAGAGTGACAAGATGCATTAAAAGGTGGCGGGGTGGCATGAAAGGGCTATGGAATGGTGACAAGAAAGTACGTTAACGGGTGATGGGGCAGTGCTAATGGTTGATGGATAGGTGTCTAAGTGCAATGAGAAGGCATTAAAAAAGACAGAGAAATGTTAAAGGGCAATGGAGAAGTGTCAAATGGTGACGGAGAGACGTCAAAGAGCGATGGAAAGGCGTTAAAGGCAGAAAAAATGTTAAAAGTGATGTAGATGCATTAAAGTTCGATGGAGAGGCGCTAATAGGCGCTGCAGATGCGTTAAATAGCGATGCGAATGTGTTAAAGGGCCAAGGTGAGGCTTTAAATGGTGATGGGAAAGTGTTAAATAGCGCTGGGAAGGCGGTAAAGGGTGATGAGGAGTCGTTAAAGGGCGAACATAAAACGTTAAACGACTATGGAAAAGCGCTGAAGGGCAATGGGGAGGAGTTGAAGTGTGCTGAATAAGCATGTGAGGGTGAGTGGTAAGTGTTAAAAACAACAGAGCATTGCTAAAGGGCGACAGAGAAGCGTTAAATGGTGACTGAGACGTCAAAGGGCAACGGAAAAGTAATAAAGGTTGATGGAGATGCATTAAAGGGTGATGGAGAGATGCTAACAGGCGCTGCAGTGCGTTAAATGACGATGGGAAGGCGTTAATGGGCAATGAGGAGGCGTTAAAGGACAACGAAGAGGAGCTAAGGGTGACGGGATGTGTTGGTGGGTGGCATGAAAGGGCTATTGAATGGCGTTAGAAGGTGACGAGGAAGCATTAATCGACAGGTGATGCGGTGGTGCTAAAAAGTGATGGATATGTGTTTTAGGGCGTGAGAAAGCGTTAAAAGTGACGGGGAATCGCTAATAGGCAACTGAGAAAAATTTAATTATGACGGAGAGACGTCAAAGAGTGACGCAAAGGCGGTAAAGGGCCAAGAAAAAGTGTTAAAGGTTGATGGAGATGCACTAAAAGGTTGATGGAGAGGCATTAAAAAGGTGCTGCAGATGCGTTAAATAGTGATGCTAAAGGGTTAAAGGACGGAGGAGAGGCGGTAAATGGTGATGGAAAGGCAATTAAATGGCGATGGGAAGCCAGCAAAGGGCGATGAGGAGGCGTTAAATTTCACCGAAGAAGCGTTAAAGGGTGACGGAAAGGCATTAAAGGACGAAGAAAAAATATAAAGGTAGACCCAAAAGCATTGAAGGGCAATGAGAGATGATAAATGGCGATGGGGAGGCGTCGAAGGACCATGGGGAGGTGTTAAAGATTGATGGTGAAGCGTTGAAATGTGACGCAGAGTTAAATTAAAGAGCAATGGAGAAGCGTTCAGTGTGAAGAAGAGGCATTAAAGGGCGACAGAAAGGCCTTCAATTGCAATAAAGAGGCGTTAAACTAAAAGGACGTTCAGGGCAAAGAAGAGGCGTTAAAGGGCGAAAGAAAGGCCTTCAATTGCAAAGAAGAGGCATTAATCTAAAAGCTACGAAGACGCATTATTGTCTCCCTTTAGCGCCTCTCCATAGCCCCATTATGCCTCTCTCTCACCTTATAAGGCCATCGGTTGCTCTGTAACGCCTCTTGTGGCCCATTACCGCCTTCTCATTTCTTTTTAATATGCCTCCTCATTGCCCTTCAATGCCTTTTCATTGTCCTTTATCGCCTTCTCATTGTCCTTTAATACCTCCTCATCGACCGTTAGAACTTTTCCATCTCCCTTTAACACATCTCTGTTAATTGCCATTCAATGCCTTCGAGCCGATGTCTTCACCTTGAGCATGTTTGATTATTTAAACCCAACAGAATTAGATTATCCAGTCAAAATAAAACCTAACACAAGGTAGTATAAGTACTCCAATTTCTACCTTATAGGCTAAAACAATATTTGTCCTTGAGAATGGCTTTAAATCACCAAAGTAATAGGAAAAAGACATTTTTCGCTCAAAATCTCACAAAAAAAAGTTTTTTACACGTGTTCTAGCTGTATTTGTTGAAAATCATATTCTCCTTTACTTGACCGTGAAATTGACATTTTGACCTTAAAGATGACCTTTTATCATCAAAATAGTATCAAGAATAGATTATTCAGTCAAAAATCACGTCAAAAAGACGTATTACACTTCTTCCTATTTTGTTTCTAAAATATCATATTTTTACATTTTGACCTTGAAAATGACATTTCGACCTTGAAAATGACCTTGGATCAACAAAATATTACCATAAATGGATTTTTCAGACAAAATCACATGAAAAAGAGGTATTACACATGTTCCCAGCTTGATTTGTTAAAAATGGTAATTTTGCTTATTTGACCTTGACATTGACTTTTTGACCTTGAAAATGACCTTGAGTCATGAAAATAATACAAGAAATGGATTGCCCGGTCAAAATCACACGAAAATGAGGTATTACACTTGTTCCTGGCTTCATTTATTGAACAATCATAGCTGACCTTGAGATATCTGGCGGCCATTTTGTTTTTGACCTTGGCAATGCCCTTTCGGCCTTGAAGATGACCTTGGATCACCAAACTGATACCATAAATGGATTTTTCAGACAAAATCCAATGAAAAAGAGGTATTACACATGTTCCTAGCTTTATTTGTTAAAAAGGGTATTTTTGCTGATTTGACCTTGAAATTGAGGTTTTGACCTTGAAGATGACCTTATATCATAAAAATAATACAAGAAATGGATTGCCCAGTCAAAATCACATGAAAATGAGGTATTACACTTGTTCCTGGCTTCATTTGTTGAAAAAAACATATTTGACCTTGAAATATCTGGCGGCCATTTTGTTTTTGCCCTTAAAAAATTCCGCCCAAGGGTGCCAAAGTGGCACCCGGCTGATTTCTGCTCGGGACACCCCATAGTATCAGAATCAATCATAAAACATCGTCCATACCGCGAAACACGCTTTAGTCAAAATCCACTGGACTAGTAATACAAGCATCCGTTTAGAGTAATAATATATGTAACATCTCAAAATAGACATCTAATGGTACTAGTAAATGATTGCAGGATTATTTGTCGACGTGGAGGTAATTTTCATTTATTTGAAGCTGGCTTTGCTGACGCAATTGTTGGCTTTAAATCAATTCAAATTATCAAAAAGAACGCAACATTTGCGTAGTAACCCTTTAACCCCTTCAGCGCGGGGACCGTCTTTATACGTCATAATCTGTCTTATGTAGACTTATGTAGATTCTGACGTACACAGAATTAACATATTTCTAGTGGATGTAGACCCATATCATAGGTATTCAAAAAATGAAATGAAATGAAATGAATCGGGCTTTAGGCCACCTTTGTGCACATATAGGCTAAACTGGGTCAGGAGAACCCCCTGAGGATGGTGAGATGAATGAGATGTCACTGTCCTCCAGACACAGGATTTGAAATTCGAGACCTGGCGGTCTGAGGCCGAGCACGCTACTTCTCGGTCACGGAGGCTCCTCACAATACTGAGTTTCACACGTGGATGGGGAAGAAACATTTTGTTTCTTTCAAACCGCCGAGACCGGGAACCGAACCCCGAACTCTGGCGTGAAAGGCAGCGGTGCTAACCACTACCCTAGGGCCCCCGCCCCATAGGTATTCAAAGATACGGCAAGTGATAACTAAGACATTTATGCTGATTTTAAATAGAAAAAAACCCATTTGATCTCCATGGTTTATACCCATATATTTCAGTGTTGTGAGGGTCAAACAAGGCATCGTTTTACATCTCTGAAAACTGACTTACATTCCTACATCTAATGATGATATTAAGAAACTTTTTTGAACCCTTGTGTTGCTAAGCAACAGAATCTGAGTCCCTATACGTCAGATTTTGACGTATAAAGACGATCCCCGCGCTGAAAGGATTAAAATATTTATAATGGCCGTAGACGATAACTTAGGTATTCAAATGAGCCGGAAATAAACCTAAGACATTTATGTTGATTTCAAATAGAAAAATCCCTTTGGTTTCGATGGTTTATACAATACAAAAATATGTAAGCGTTGTAAGGTTAACCAAAATGTAACCAAATAAAATCAGTCTGTTATCAAATTATTCAGTTTGAGAGATATCGATTTTTCATAAATAATAAAAAAAATTTGTCATTTGCAGGTGAAATTTGCAATTCCAGCTTTAAATCAATGAAAAATAGAAACACACAATTTAGCAGGTTAACAGTATAGGCATATGGGAATTTTGTTTGCTTTGTCATCCACTTCAAGTCAGCTGAATCCTCTATAAAGCGAGAAATTTGCGGCTTGTAGTGGATGAAGATTTATATGAGAAATTGGGATTTAAAAGGGAAACGCTGCAGTACGAGCTGTTTCTATGACAACTGCCTGCGGCCAGTCTATAACGGTGTATAATGACCTAAATAAGTGTTATGTATGAGATACTGGCACGTGGAAGGTTATCATTATGACCCCCAGACCTACCTCATGACCTTCAGGGCTTACCGAATGACCTGCGGGTTTAGCTTGACGACCTTGAC
>OZ024918.1:60902926-61073087 GCA_964017125.1 Flabesymbios commensalis
GACCTTAGAGTCAAGATCGCCATGTTGATATTTCCAGGTAAAACGGACACAACAATGCACGACCCAGACCCGTCCACGGCTAGTATTTACAGGGCTCAGAAGAATCGGTTCACCAGATTTGTACAATATGTGAACGAGACTTGAACGATCACACAGCGCTCCTGGCGGTCGTTTGGGGATCTAGATAGAGGTAACTCTGGGTTTGAGTCCAATGGTAGTGGTGTGGGGGGGACAACTGATGACCGTACAGTGGACAACTGAGCTGACAGAATCCATTGATTTACCATCTTTACTCCCCATTTTGTCCACCGCTGTCAGCCATCTAACAGTTTGTCAATCACATTGTACGTGATCACGTGACCACATCACCACATCACACACGGTTAAGGACAGAATGAGGTGCCGTAACACGAGACATTCACCCGATGATGGCTCAATGCTGGCTAAACGTCTGCGATGCTGGCCCAACATTGAATCAGTGAATACAACATGTTTGCTTGGACTGCAGAATGTACCTGACCAAATGCCAAACTGAAGGAGATACTTGTTTCAGCCATTTTGCAACTCATCTATTTTCAAGGCCGAATAAGTTATCATGGTTATTGTTAGATATTTGGGTTTTTCCGTGGTTTCCTTGACTCTGTGATACAACTAACATTGGTCATTGCTGGTAGAAGAGAGAAATCGGATAAAATGTCATGCTATTTACATTAAATAGAAGCTTGAAGCTAGGATAATGCCTCAAACTCTTTACACGATGAAGCTTGAAGCCAGTATATCATGTTATATACATCGCAAGCCTGAAGCCAAGATAATGACCTAGTCTTTGCTTCCGGTAGAAGCCTGATGCAGATGATGCCCTACTCTACAACATTATATTGAATGTATCGTCGTCGCTTCATCTACTTCAGAATATGTCTAAGCTAGAAGCCGAACGATTTACCATCTCCGTAAAGAGGAAGCCAAACAAACCCCACAGAATATGGCTAAAGGTAAAGCCAAAACGTCTAGCATCTCCTCAGAGAGAAGCTATCTATCACTTCCTTAAAGAGAAGCTGAACAAACCCCGACAGAGCATGGCTAATATGCAAACCAAACTATTTAACATCTCTTGAGAGACAAGATAAACGATTAAACCCGACAGAATATGTCCAAAGTGAATGCCAACCATCTACTATCTCATCAGAGATAATCTAAACAACTCCGACACAACATGGCTAAAGTGCAGACCAAACCATCTACCCTATCCTTAAAGGGAAGCTGAACAAACCCCGACAGAATATGGATAATATGCAAACCAAACTATTTAACATCTCCTGAGAGAGAAGATAAACAATTAAACCCGACAGACTAAGTTTAAAGTAAATGCCAACCATGTACCATTAGTTCAAACACTGTCCGAGGACCCTGAATCTCCACAGCAAATATAAAAGAACACTTAGCGCTGGCAATCATTTCATTGGCTGCAAACGAGCAATAATTTCATATGTTGGAATACGTACCACATAGTGTTATGTATGCCTGTCCTGTGTATTAATATTATGACGTCACTATGTATTCTTGGTATGTATAGTACTAGCGTGTACACTGTGTATTGTTAATATGATTATTGTGCTTAGGGGTTTTGTCAAGTTAAAAAAAATCAAAAAATTCGATAAAAATTCGGATTGTCCAAAACCCACACACCTACCCCCCTATCCACTTTTTTTATATTTTTTTGGGAAACATATTCAACACAACAAACCCACAAAAAACACCAAAAAAAAACAAATTTCCCAAAAAAAATATCTGAGTTGGGGCTTGAACCACCCACCCACACCACTGGATTTTTTTTAATTTGACAAAACCCCTTAGCTATTGTGTATACATGTGTAAGTATGGAAAGCTGTTATAGTAGGTATAGTCTGTTGTAGTCTAATCCAGTATGTTCTTGGACGTTCGTTTTCTAGATCTTTCTGGTTATTGTGGAATCCTCTGGAGATTAGAAGCTACGAGAACACTGTAGAAAAACGGAATATATAAATAGGAGTAGTATTATGATTGGAAGTCACTTCCTGTTAGTTCCTGTTAGATTGTGCCACGGAGTTATTGTTCCATTGCTAAGGAGAGTTAATTTTCATGTGAGACTAAAGTGCGGACATTGATAGACCTAGGCTACTTGTTGGATACTGTTAGCTGTTAGAGATTGATACTGACATTTTAACCTGTGGATTAAACGCTCATTTGGAGTATTCACCTTATTGGATATTTACACACAAGAGGACAATTGAGAACTGTTGAGATTAATGTAAGTGTCTTGTTTTATTATTGTGAACTTGTCTGTCAAAAAATTGTGAAGTAGTTGTCAAACTTTGATCACCACAGTTAAAATTGCTTGAATTAATACATTGTTATTGTTACTTAAATGAGACTTTGAGTTTTCATTTATAATTTTGACGCTGATCAGTTCAAACTTGGTTTATTCAATTCCCCTAGACAAACTTTAAAAAGAGCCAAAGTGAAATCCGATCCGGAGTTCATAGCAATAGGCTACAATGTATCAAAAACAATTGATGATTTTCCAGCCAAAATACAATGTGCAAAGTGCGAGGCAGATTCTCACAGCAGGTGTTTTATTTAGAATATTTTCCTCGGATATACAGCAAAATTTTATTTATAAGATTGTATTCGGACATACAACAAATTATTTATCGCTGTCAATAATATTTTTGGGGGCAATAATTACCACATATTAGCCCTTAAACCGCTAAATTATACGATTTAAATTTGCATCCACATGAAGTTGTGTTTCGCTACCGCGACTCACAACTTCAAGTGGGAGAAAATTACTCATATTTGTTCAATTTGAGGACAAATATCTAAAAAAACACATTTCGTTACCAATGATAGTGATTTAATCGGCTTATGAAACAAATCAAAACCACTTTAGTCACGCTTCATTTGACAACCATTTCAAGTCATCTTTATCCACTACAAGCAGAGAATTGTGACAGCACTTCGCAGCTAGTAATGGGTGGAGATGACAAAAGGTAAATTCGGGCTTGAAAGGGTTAACCAAATGCTGGTTCAATGCTGTTCTACCGTCTGAGACTTTAGTCCAATGTTAAATCAACATTTAAGAGAAGACAAGAACGCAAACAGAGAGACTGCCAAACATAAGAATTAGTTCGCTACTTAAGCTGATACTGTATGAAAGGCTTCATTTAATCCAGAAAATTTGGTTCAGTCAGGATTTGGACTCGTGTGGAAGGAATCTCATTTACAGAGTGCTCAGCCATCCATGATTCTGAACTGTCTGCACCATTTTTTGTCTATAGCCAGCACCAACAAATACAAGACGTTTTAGGGCTGGACCAGCGTCGTAGACGATGGCCCAGCTTTAAAACAACATTGTGTCACTGGTTTTTTTGTATTGGGCTATATTTCAATTATTTTGGTAAAGCTAAGTTTTGATTAATCATGTTCATTAAGAATACACAACGTCCTTTTAAATGTAGATTTTTGTGTGAAATATCATTGGTAAATTATAAAGACTACACTGAGCTTCTATAGTACATGTATATAATGTTATACTTTCTCACAAGAAACAAAGTGTTGCACTTGTCACTGATTTGACTAATTAGGTGAAATTATTTGATTGCCAAGGAAGGTTTTATTTAAATGGTGTGTTTTCTGATACTCGGCGAATTAAAGCCTAACAAACGCTTGACGTTAAACACCCCTCCCCTATTGCACACACATATACACCCCCACACACGCACATATATGTACACACCATCCCATCCCCATATACACACATATGAATACATCACCCGCCCAAAAAAACATACACACATGCACATATGCACATTATAACCTGGTATTGACTAGTCAGACATGCTATAACCTGGTATTAACTGTTAAGACATGCTATAACCTGGTATTGACTGGTCATACAGCATCTAATCTTGGTATGACACAGTCAGTGTCGACCTAGCATCTAATCTTGGTATGTCACAGTCAGTGTCGACCTAGCATCCAATCTTGGTATGACACAGTCAGTGTCAACCTAGCATCTAATCTTGGTATGACACAGTCAGTGTCGACCTAGCATCTAATCTTGGTATGACACAGTCAGTGTCGACCTAGCATCTAATCTTGGTATGACACAGTCAGTGTCGACCTAGCATCTAATCTTGGTATGACACAGTCAGTGTCGACCTTGCATCTAATCTTGGTATGTCACAGTCAGTGTCGACCTAGCATCTAATCTTGGTATGACACAGTCAGTGTCGACCTAGCATCTAATCTTGGTATGACACAGTCAGTGTCGACGTAGCATCTAATCTTGTTATGACACAGTCAGTGTCGACCTACATCTAGTCTTCGTATGACACAGTCAGTGTCGACCTAGCATCTAATCTTAGTATGACACAGTCAGTGTCGACCTAACATCTGACCTTGGTATGACACAGTCAGTGTTGACCTAGCATCTAATCTTGGTATGTCACAGTCAGTGTCGACCTAGCATCTAATCTTGGTATGTCACAGTCAGTGTCGACCTAGCATCTAATCTTGGTATGACACAGTCAGTGTCGACCTAACATCCAATCTTGGTATGACACAGTCAGTGTCGACCTAGCATCTAATCTTGGTATGACACAGTCAGTGTCGACCTAGCATCTAATCTTGGTATGACACAGTCAGTGTCGACCTAGCATCTAATCTTGGTATGACACAGTCAGTGTCGACCTAGCATCTAATCTTGGTATGACACAGTCAGTGTCGACCTAACATCTAATCTTGGTATGACACAGTCAGTGTCGACCTAGCATCTAATCTTGGTATGACACAGTCAGTGTCGACCTAGCATCTAATCTTGGTATGACACAGTCAGTGTCGACCTAGCATCTAATCTTGGTATGACACAGTCAGTGTCGACCTAGCATCTAATCTTGGTATGACACAGTCAGTGTCGACCTAGCATCTAATCTTGGTATGATACAGTCAGTGTCGACCCTAGCATCTAATCTTGGTATGACACAGTCAGTGTCGACCCAGCATCTAATCTTGGTATGTCACAGTCAGTGTCGACCTAGCATCTAATCTTGGTATGACACAGTCAGTGTCGACCTAGCATCTAATCTTGGTATGACACAGTCAGTGTCGACCTTGCATCTAATCTTGGTATGTCACAGTCAGTGTCGATCTAACATCTAATCTTGGTATGACACAGTCAGTGTCGACCTAGCATCTAATCTTGGTATGACACAGTCAGTGTCGACCTAGCATCTAATCTTGGTATGACACAGTCAATGTCGACCTAACATCCAATCTTGGTATGACACGGTCAATGTCGACCTAGCATCCAATCTTGGTATGACACAGTCAGTGTCGACCTAGCATCCAATCTTGGTATGACACAGTCAATGTCGACCTAGCATCTACTCTTGGTATGACACAGTCAGTGTTACACTAAGTCAGAGTCGACCTAGCATCTAGTCTTCGTATGACACAGTCAGTGTCGACCTAGCATCTAATCTTGGTATGACACAGTCAGTGTCGACCTAGCATCTAATCTTGGTATGCCACAGTCAGTGTCGACCTAACATCTAATCTTGGTATGACACAGTCAGTGTCGATCTAACATCTAATCTTGGTATGTCACAGTCAGTGTCGACCCAGCATCTAATCTTGGTATGACACAGTCAGTGTCGACCTAGCATCTAATCTTGGTATGACACAGTCAGTGTCGACCTAACATCCAATCTTGGTATGTCACAGTCAGTGTCGACCTAACATCTAATCTTGGTATGACACAGTCAGTGTCGACCTAACATCCAATCTTGGTATGTCACAGTCAGTGTCGACCTAACATCTAATCTTGGTATGACACAGTCAGTGTCGACCTAACATCTAATCTTGGTATGACACAGTCAGTGTCGACCTAGCATCTAATCTTGGTATGACACAGTCAGTGTCGACCTAGCATCTAATCTTGGTATGACACAGTCAGTGTCGACCTAGCATCTAATCTTGGTATGACACAGTCAGTGTCGACCTAGCATCTAATCTTGGTATGACACAGTCAGTGTCGACCCTAGCATCTAATCTTGGTATGTCACAGTCAGTGTCGATCTAACATCTAATCTTGGTATGACACAGTCAGTGTCGACCTAGCATCTAATCTTGGTATGCCACAGTCAGTGTCGACCTAACATCTAATCTTGGTATGACACAGTCAATGTCGACCTAACATCCAATCTTGGTATGACACGGTCAATGTCGACCTAGCATCCAATCTTGGTATGACACAGTCAGTGTCGACCTAGCATCCAATCTTGGTATGACACGGTCAATGTCGACCTAGCATCCAATCTTGGTATGACACAGTCAGTGTCGACCTAGCATCCAATCTTGGTATGACACAGTCAGTGTCGACCTAGCATCCAATCTTGGTATGACACGGTCAATGTCGACCTAGCATCCAATCTTGGTATGACACAGTCAGTGTCGACCTAGCATCCAATCTTGGTATGACACGGTCAGTGTCGACCTAGCATCCAATCTTGGTATGACACAGTCAGTGTCGACCTAGCATCTACTCTTGGTATGACACAGTCAGTGTCTTTTCCGACCAGATCCAAGAAGACAGCAACCTGTACGAAGAAAAGTTTACAGCTGAAATAGACTTGATAACGACGGCCTCCATAGGTCTCTTGAGGGTATGGCCGATGATGTGCAGAACGTGCTGGAAAAGGAAGCCCCAGTAAACGACATGTGGGACTGTTTCAGCAAAGGATGCTGCAAAGCGATGGACGAACACATCCCATCCAAGTTCACCTCACAAAGCCCTGGATCAATACCAAGATCAAACGAATGTCTCGCAGGAAGAAAAAGCTTTGGTGAAGGGCCCTTAAAACCAAGTCTTCTGAAGACAGAGCTGCATACCACGAGGCCAAGAAGTATACTCAGTCTGAATGTCGGAAGGCCTACTATCGCTACATCAATGATATGGTGGTTAAGCCCTCAGAGGGTGAACCTCACTCTCTTAAGAGATTCTGGCCCTTCATTAAAAGCAGGAAATGTGACAACAGTGGTGTCTCCCCCCTTAAAAAGGATGGGATCTCTCACAGTGATAGCCAAGTCAAGGCAGACATCCTCAATGAACAATTTTCGTCAGTCTTCACCAACGAGGATACAACATCTGTCCCTGACATGGGGCCCTCTCCGCACCCTGATATGGCTGACATCAACATCCACGAACCAGGAGTACGCAAGATACTGAGTGATCTTAAACCTCTGCCACAGGCCCTGACGAAATCCCTGCGAGGCTACTTAAAAGCTTCGCCTCCATACTGGCTTGAGCGCTATCTTGCATTTTCAACGCCTCCTTAGACCAGGAGACCATTCCAACTGCTTGGAAACATGCCAGTATCATCCCAGTTTTTATGAAAGGTGACCGTGGAAAGCCCTCAAACTACAGACCTATATCGCTAACGTGCATAGCATGCAAAGTTCTCGAACATGTCATTCACAGCAACATCATGTCGCGCCTAGACCACCACAACATCTTGTCTGACAAACAGCACGGTTTTAGCAAGCGTCGCTCCTGTGAGTAAAACCCTTACCTGGATTAACAGCTTCCTTGCTAACCGCAACCAGCAAATTGTATTGGAGGGTAAGCAAACTTCCACAGCACCAGTGACATCAGGTGTCTCCCACGGCACAGTGTTGGGCCCTCTACTGTTCCTCTGCTACATTAATGATCTGCCTGAATGTGTATCGTCAACAGCACGCCTGTTCGCAGGTGATTGCTTGCTGTACAGAGTCATCAACAGTCACACTGATACCGATCTTCTGCAGTGAGATCTCGATAGACTCCAGGATTGAGAAGATAAATGGCTAATGCAGTTTAACCCCCCGATAAATGTGAAGTGATCCGCATCACAATCAGGAAAAGCGAGAAGCTAACAGTGCCCTATTCCATCCACAACTCTGTGCTCCGCAAAGTCAAAGCAGCAAATTACCTGGGAGTCACCACCGATGATCATCTGACATGGGATGAACACGTTGTCACCGTGGTGAAAAAGGCCAACTCCACCAGAGCCTTCCTCCAATGAAACATCAACAGATGCCCATGCAACATCTAGGAGGCCTGTTACAAGACGTTTGTCCGACCAACTGTGGAATATGCTGCTACAGTGTGGGATCTGCCCGTAACATCCAAGCCATAGAGCAGGTGCAGAGACGAGCTGCTCGTTTTGTCACCAGCAGGTACACCAGGGACGACAGCCCAACAGCCATGGTTGCTGAGATCGGATGGCTTTCCCTATCTCACCGACGGGCCTCAGCCCGTGTCCTTATGACGTACCGTATAACAAACAATCTGATAGACATACCTGCAACATACCTAACACCTTTACAGCATCAACTGACCCGAGGAAACCAAATGAAGTACCATCAGCCACACATCTGGGTGACTGCTTACCAACAATCCTTTTTTCCCGGCATCCATCAAACTGTGGAACCTGGCACCTACAGACATTGTCTCCAGACCGACGATTGATTCAGTGAGACACGGCTTGGCCATGTCTCCTGACTCCTTTACATCAGCCTAATAGGCTGATGTTTTTAGCTGCACAGCTCATCAAAGCCTTGTTTTTAGTCACTTCCCTGCACATGCGCACCCGATCATCCGGCTCGAAAATACTCTATTTACAGAGGTATGAGCTGTACAAAGAAGAACAAGACATGCTATAGCCTGATATTGACTGGTCGGACATGTTATAACCTGGTATTAACTGTTAAGACATGTTATAGCTTGGTATTGACTGGTCAGACATGTTATTACCTGGTATTGACTTATCAGACATGTTATAACCTGGTATTGACTGGTCAGACATGTTATTACCTGGTATTGACTGATCAGACATGTTGTAACCTGGTATTGACTGGTCAGACATTTCATAACCTGGTATTGATTATTCAGACATGTGATTGTTAAAACCTGGTATGGACTGGATAGACATGTCATAACCTGGTATTGACTGATGAAACATGTGAAGCTGAATGAGAGGGGCAGGGTCAACTTCTGATCATAAACACGGTATAATGACCCACTGTCTTTGACGCTTGCCTAACATTAACGTGACATCAGGCAATATCAGCTTAATTCTAGGTAAGCCTACGCAGTGGGCTAATGGTAGCTGACTGCAGTACCACCGTCTCATGTATTGGTATGGAATTTAGCCAGCATTGTGGTAATGCGACACTTGTTTACCCGTCATTCAGCCAGCATTGTGGTAATGCGGCACTTGTTTACCCGTCATTCAGCCAGCATTATGGTAATGCGGCACTGTAATATAATTGTTAAATACAATGTTGAATAATTTAATAAATGATGCATTAACTATGATCTATCATGGCGAAGTAATGCTTCAAACAATGGTCAAAATTATGTATAATCAATATTGTGTCAGATTATATAATGTCAAATAGAGATATTGTGATGGATATAAATCTGATTGAGATTTAATACAGCCATGGGTTTTATATCTGTCTTAATGTTAAAGAAGCAGCCCTACAGGGAGCAGGTGCGTCTTGTGTTGTGACTTTAACAAAGGTCAATTCAAGTAACGAAGACAAAGGAGGCATCTGGAAACAACAAGCTGCTAAAAAACAAGATTGTGTGATAATAAAATATGGAAAGCCAACAGTATTAATATCAGAAACATTAGATGCTGACACAACGTGGGATTAATGTTGGAATGACGTCGCAGTATATAATTCTAATTGAGATTTAATACAGCCATGGGTTTTATATCTGTCTTAATGTTAACGAAGCAGCCCTACAGGGAGCAGGTGCGTCTTGTGTTGTGACTTTAACAAAGGTCAATTCAAGTAACGAAGACAAAAGAGGCATCTGGAAACAACAAGCTGCTAAAAAATCAAGATTGTGTGATAATAAAGTATGGAAAGCCAACAGTATTATCTCAGAAACATTAGATGCTGACACAACGTGGGATTAATGTTGGAGTGACGTCGCAGACGGCGAGCCATCAATAAGCCAACATCGTCTCGTGTTTGCTGGGATGCAGCTCTATACAAAAGAGGGA
This sequence comes from Flabesymbios commensalis, assembly GCA_964017125.1. Taxonomy (NCBI): domain Eukaryota; kingdom Metazoa; phylum Annelida; class Polychaeta; order Terebellida; family Flabelligeridae; genus Flabesymbios; species Flabesymbios commensalis. The sequence continues at coordinate 60,913,024 of OZ024918.1, forward strand.
CGCAACACATTGAAAGGGCTCTTTGGGATATCTGCTGCCTGTCGCGCGAGTTCAATCCCCGCTTGGGGCAGATATGTTCTCAGAGAAAGAACATTTTCTCACCTCTTAACGGTGGGACATTGTTGTTTCGATGTTGGGTCTTTAGCAAGACAGACACTTCATCCTCATTTGCTTTACTCGACACAGGTGTGCCTAAGTACCTAGTATAGTAGGACAAAGGTGGTAATGTTTAGGATACGTACCAGTGACCCGATTAGAGTCTGACTGAACCGTCTGACGCATGAGTGATCTTAGATAATTCCCCTGCTCTATACATATTATTGTGTTTGATATTTTGTTTTAGCTTTAGAATATGTATACATAAAGTGGCTGCACTAATATAGCCCACTTTACTGCACAGCGAATTATTGCCTGACTCCTCTAGACCCCCATTAATGGTTGGTGATGCTGCTGGTTTGGCTGTCAGTGGTCGTTGCCTGACTCCTCTAGACCCCCATTAATGGTCGGTGATGCTGCTTCTCAGGATTTAGGGTTGATCCCTGATGAGGGATACATCCCACTGGCATCCTGTCTCTCTGATCTTCTCACTTTTTCCAGCATCTCATAAACCTAGAGATGTCTTTCTAGGCTGTGACATCTACTTGTGATACAGTGCTGTACTGTATGTGCTGTGTATGTGAGGTGGTGGTAACTGTTGCTATACATAACAGGGTAAACCAAGGAACACATGGTGCAACATGCATACCAGTGTAAACCAATGAGTCTATGGTTCAACATACATAAGAGTGTAAACTGATGAGTATGTGGTTGCGCATACATAACAGTATAAACCAATGAACAGATGGTTCCACATACATTCCACTGTAATCCAAGGACAGATGGTTTTGCACACAGATCAGTGTAAACCAAGGAAAATATGCAACATACATACCATTGTAAATCATGAACAGATGGTTCAACATACATACCAGTGTAAGCCAATGAGCAGATGTTTCTACTTATAGTTTCATGTACATAGCAGGGTAAACCAATGAAAATTACGTAACAAATATGCGCATGAATTATCTAAAGCAGTCTCTGACTATAATAAAAAACTATTTGATTCCTTGAATGACTGTAGTGTTTCAGAGAAAGGCTGGTGGCGAACAATTCGTGTGTTCTTTAGTGGGTCTAAGCAGAAGGTTCCAACTTTGCAATATGCTGATGGCTCTATCTGCACCGATACCAAGGATAAAGCGAATCTGCTCAACAAGATGTTTTCGTCTTATAGCGAAATTAACGATAGTGATAGGCGTCCACCCGACTTAGACTTTAAAACTGGTTCTCGATTAGAGCAAATTTACCTATCCGAATCCGACGTATTAGATATTCTTCAATCTTTAAAAATAAACAAAGCTACTGGTCCCGATGACATAAGTCCAACGTTGCTGAAAAATACAGCAGAAGTGATTTACAAACCTCTATCTCGCTTGTTTAACAAATCTCTTTCATCAAATACTTTTCCGGATTTTTGGAAAATTGCTAATGTTGTTCCAATTTATAAAAAAGGGGACAGTCACCTATGTAACAATTATCGCCCAGTGTCTTTACTGAGCGTTCCAGGGAAAATTTTTGAGAAATGCATTTTCAAATACTTGTTCAATTACCTCCGTGACAATAATTTGATACATAAAATGCAGTCTGGTTTTATGCCGAAAGACAGTACGACAAACCAATTGGTATTTTTATACCATACTCTTACTGAAGCTTTAGATAAAAATAAAAAAGTTCGTGTTGTTTTTGGAGACATAAGCAAAGCTTTTGATAGGGTATGGCACGCTGGTCTTTTGGCCAAATTAAATTCCACTGGTGTAACCGGTGATTTAAATAAGTGGTTTTCAAGTTATTTAGCTGGAAGAAAACAGAGGGTAGTTTAAGATAATATAAACTCAGATTTTCTTTTGATTAAGGCCGGGGTTCCCCAAGGATCTGTCCTAGGCCCACTTCTTTTTTTACTTTATATAAACGATATAGCTGATAACCTGCAATGTGGGATCAGTCTTTTTGCAGACGATAATATTATTTTCACGTCTGCAGACACAATGGAAGACTGTACAAATGCTTTAAACAAGGACTTAATTGAAATGGAAAACTGGGCGGCAGCTTGGCTTGTGACATTCAGTGCAAAAAAAACTCTCGATATGGTGCTTTCATTTCATCCCAAACCAGTGGTACCTCCCCCTCTGCGTTTTACGAATCTTGACATTAAAAACGTTGTTGAGCATATCCATCTTGGCTTAACTTTTACCTCCAATCTTAAATGGTCTTCTCATATAAATAATATATCTACTAAAGCTAATAAAAGATTGACTATTTTGAACAAATTATCATTTAAAATTACTAGGAAAGGTCTAGAACAATTATATTTTGCCTATATCAGATCTTTGTTGGAATATGGTGATGTAGTATTTTCAAATGCAGCCCAAAACGATTTAAATAAACTGGACAAAATTCATAAAAGAGGTGCCAAAATCGTGGCGGGTGGCATACGGGGAGTATCGTCAGCTGTTCTATTTGATGAACTGTCCTGGGATACGTTACCAGAGCGACGAAACAATCGTAAATTATTTATGTTTTCAGACATAGTACATCACCATACACCAACATATCTACATGAACTGTTGCCCAATAGTGTCCACACAAGAAGTGGAAATAGATATAATCTTAGGAACGCTGACCGTTTGGACAACATTTCATGTAGAACAGAATCTTTTAAATCTTCTTTTTTTCCGACCTCAACTGCTTTTTGGAACAATTTGGATGAAAATTTAAAATCAATTGACGATAGAACAAGCTTTAAAAACAGTATTGTTAAGAAGAAACCCACCAAAAATAAATATTACTTTCTCGGTCCCAGGACCACTAACATTATAATGGCTCGTCTGCGAATGAGATGCAGCGAGCTCAAGGACCACCTTTACAGTCTACACGTTTCAGGTACTAATATATGTATCTGCGGCGAAGTTGAGACCACGGAACATTACTTCATTTCGTGTCCTTTACACACGGAGGCTAGGAATGTTCTGATAGTATCAGTACTCCAATTAGGTTTGGTATTTAATTGCAAAACTTTGCTTCACGGCAGTGATATTTAAACCCCTTTTATCAATGAAAATCTGATGGAAGCTATTGCTATCTTTTTAAGATCAAGTGGTAGATTTTCCCTCTTACAATGAGGTTGTCTGCTCAATTTTATTAGCTAAATAAATAATTGTATAATTACAATACCTTTCCCCTTGCTGCCTATTTTGAACTCTGTTACTACTACCTCCACCCACCACCGCCTTATAAAGATCTGTGTCTGCCTGCCGCTTGTTGAATTGTGCCACTACCCTTGATTGAGATCATTGCCTCTTCGAAAGGAGCCTTGTATTACATTTATATGTATTGTTCCAATTGAAAAATAAATATGTTTAAACCAACCAATGAACACATTGTTTCGCATATATACTAATGTAAACAAAGGAACAAATGTTTCCGCATATATAACGATGTAAAACCAAGGAACAGATGGTTCCACGTATAAATCAGTGTAAACCAAGGAACATATGGTTCCACGTCGATTCCAGTGTAAACCCTATGAAATGTATATTTGGTATACCACCAGAATGGCTCATCAGGCTCGGCTGCATTGAGGGACCGAGTTCGAATCGGGCTGAATATTTGTCGATTTGTCGTCGTTATTGTGCATACAGGATGTTCCGAACTGTTCTAAAACATGTATCGCGCAATGCTTTCCACGGAACTGGAACTGTCTCCATAAAAACCCTTGTGTCGGTAGATAAGAGAAGGACACAGCTCAGGTCGCAGGCTTCCTTCTGTCCCGAACTTGCCACAAAATAGAGAAGGTCGAATGAACCCGTTCTTTGCGGGGTCCGTCTTTATAGGTCAGAATCTGACGTCAGATTCTGACGTCTAAAGACGGTCCCCACACCTAAAGAATTGAAATATTTATAATGACCGTAGACCCATAACATAGGAATTCAAATGAAACTGAAAGTGCTAACTAAGACATTTATGATGATTTTAAATTAAATAGTACCCTTTGGTCTCCATGGTTTATATGACAAATATTCAGCGCTCTAAGGGTTAGCCCTTACAGTGCTGGGATAGACTTTAGTCGTCAGAATCTGACGTCTACAGACGTCAGTTTCTGACGACTAAAGTCTATCCCCGCACTGTAAGAGTAAAAATATTTCTAATTGTCGTAGACCCATAACATAGGTATTCAAATGAATCGGGAAAACCTGCATAAGACATTTCTGATGATTTAAAATTAAAAGAAACCATTTTGTCTCCAGGATTTTTCAAAAATTGGCACCGCCTTAAGAGTTAAGCAATATAGACCACCAAACCTGCACATCCCGCCCAGACGGATGAGAAAATAATCCCGCCCCTCTACCGTCTCATCTAGAAGGCGGCAATAAGAAGACAACTGGGAAATTAGAGCCGACAAATATTATTTACGACATCAGAGGCACCAGTGGAATACTGTACATGGCGATTTTTTTAGCTCTAAACCAAACTGATAGCAACAACAACCCATAATTTCTAAAAAAAAAGAAGGTTGCAACTATTACATATACTTTTTTAAGTTCTTGATATTATACATTGTAGAATCAAATCCAAATATAATTTGAAATGTGATGTATTATGCATCTACAACAGTGGCTATTACTATTAAGTCAGTAATATGTCCCGTGGGACATTGGTATTGAATAAGTGTAATGTATCACAGGAGGCGAGAGAAGAACGTGGTGTATCTGGGGGGGGGGGGGGTAGGGGGGTAGACTGTTTTAAGGTAGGCTACTATTTCTGAAGCAGAAATTGTCAACGCATTTTCATATTAATGAATAAAATCACGAGAAATTAGTATGACATTAATAGTCCAATTGCTGCATTGACTGCCAAAGATGGAACACGTATAGTCATGGATCAGCATTGATAACTCACTCACTCACTCACTCACTCACTCACTCACTCACTCACTCACTCACTCACTCACTCACTCACTCACTCACTCACTCACTCACTCACTCACTCACTCACATTACAAATTTACCAATTGTCTGACTGAGTTTTACCTAATATTTTCAAGATAATATTTGTGTTCACATTTACATAGTTATTGTAAATGAGCAATGAGGGTAGACGTGTGTAAATCTGCTCTTTGGGTGGACGTCAGGTTTCATTTTTTATTGACCCTGTAATTCAGTAGCATTTTAATCGTTCTGCTCTCAAGAAAATATGGTAATTATTTAAGCTCATTTACCACATTTATTCACAACAGAACACATATTTCATAATCATTGACTCCCTTCCTCACTCATATACTCACTCTAATCCCCCCTCCCTCCCTCCCTCACTCACACACTCACTCACCCATCCATCCATCCATCCATCCATTCATCCATCCACCCATTCATTCATCCATCCATCCATCTATCCATCATCCATATTTTCACTTATCCGCCCTATAGGCTCAAGAAAGTCAATATGCTAAGCTATGACCCAGAGTTCTTGTTTGCTGGTCGCTATTTCGCCTTTGGCAGTTATTATTGGCAAAATTACGTTGATGCCGGCGCGGTGCGGTATTGTCGGCATCCTTCCTTTGATCTCCTTATTCCTACGATCGTGACCCTGCATGAACATATTCGATATTCCCCACAAATATCCCCACTTCACATCTATCATAGTTCTGGTGCAGCATGTGGCTTCTTAAACATTATATTACTAACCATGAAATATATAATATATATCATAATGTTACTGTTAATGTACACATAATGCAGTTAGTGAGCTGTTATACGTTAATGTCACTCCTATGGTAGAGTGAACAGTATTACAAACATTTTAAATAACTCTGTATGTTATATGATAAAGCTAACTAAGTGTTGTTATGTTTACTAACAACGTAGACCTAATCCAGTGGGTGAAATCTGCATATTAACAATTAATCTGCAATTAACACTTCTGTAAAATATATGGAGATATACGTGTTACTAACAATGTGGACCTAATAATGCAGTGGGTGAAATCTGCATATTAACAATTAATCTGCAATTAACACTTCTGTAAAATATGTGGAGACATACGTGTTACTAACAATGTAGAAATAATGCAGTCTGTTGTGATAATGCGAGCTTTTCCCAGCAACCATGGTAGCCCAGCTCAATACACTCATTGCTAATCACATCATTAACAATACAATCTACAATCCAAGAGCTAAGGATTTTTTGTGTTGAAAGGTCCAAAACGTTCAATGGTTCCACCCATTCTGAAATTAAATATCTTACATGCACATTCAACGAATCATTATATTTAAAATAAAGAACTAGCGCAAAATAATCACCCAGCAGACACAAACATTGAACCAATTCTGTTGTTATATGTGTACAACGTCTGCGACGCTGGCCCACCATTGAGCCAGATTTGGATGAACGTTTTGTATTTGCAAATGCACATAATTGAGGAGATTTGTTTAGGAGAAAACTCTTTGACAGCTTGTTTTTTCAGTTCTCGTCCTTAAATAGTCCATGCCGGAGGCAAAGCAGGAAGTTGGCGGCAAGCCTTATACATGTCAATATGATTTCCGGCGGGACATAAGGTCTGAATTTGTGAAAGAGACGACATCAGGTCAGAGACACGCTGGGTATTCTGTACTGCGAGTGACACAAGAAATGAGTGATGCTATTATGGTGGAATACTGTAATATTTTTGCAAAATTTCCATGTAATTATGTTGTTTAATTACGAGTTGCATCTCACGTCACTTTCCCATGATGAGATTTTTGGACTGCGTCTCTTATGATTATTTAAACAGAGCGGACATATCAAAAGAAACTATGCAATAGTAAAGGCAAACATTGCACATATATAATGTTTGCCTTGTTAACTACTGTATATCTATAAGTCATGTTTACTTAATCACACCAGCTAACTCAAGACGTTGATCCAATGTTGGTCTAATGGCGGGCCGACGGTAGACCAACATTAAGCTAACATTGATGAAAGATTGTGTTTGCTGTGAATGTAGCTTAGATATTCACTAACTTAGTTATTCCCTAACTAGTGACAACATCAGCATCAACAAGAGATTATAATAATTTTAGATTACTCTTGTAATTATATAGTTAATTATTATCTGAAGAAAAATTAGCTACTTTCAGAAAAATATGTTGTCATTGCATAGAAATATACACGACATGTGCATGGAATATGGATCTTGCGTAGAGGATCTCAATATATCATCCATGGACAAGTGCTACATTCAATGAACTTCTTTCCCACATCATTTGGGCGGGAGCCTCGATGTGGTGGTTAAAGCTGCCTGCTTGTAAAGTGGGTGATCTAGGGTTCGAACCCCACTCTGGCCTTCAATTTTCAAAGAAACAAAATGTTTCTTCCCTGCTCACACGTAATGACTGTAACTGTTCAATCACAAATCGATTACTGTTTATCTGTTTGGGGATATTCTTCTGATGCCAACTGTAAGATATTACAAAGACTACAGAATCGAGCGGCACGGATTATTAGTGAAAATTTTGACTGGAATGTAAGAGGTATAGATATTGTTAAAGATCTTGGTTGGTTAAATGTTTGTCAGCGAAGATATTACTTTACCGCTATTACTGTATATAAATCTCTAGCAGAGTTATATAACAGACCTGTTTACTCTATCTCGAGATATTGCAACCCATAAAACTATATTATGCTGTACAAATAAATTGTTTTTACCCAAAGCTAACAAAAGCTCTTTTAAATGCTCTTTACAATATGCTGGTGCTATTATCTGGAATAATTTACCAGACATTATAAGAAACATTGATACGTTTAATGTTTTTAAACACACATTGAAACAGTTTTTAACTAACTCAGAATAATGTTTTTTATATAGTTTTGTTATATTATGCCTTTCCTTTTACAAGTATACACTGCTTTGTATGTTACATAGAGGCCTAGTCAGCAATAATTGTGTAAAAGATTAATGTTTTTATCATACTGTTTGCAATATTATAATTTTACTTTTACAAGTATGCACTGTATTCCATGGTACACAGATGCCTAGTCAGGGCAGTTATGTAAAATAGTGTTTTCGCTAATAATTTTACCCTGAATAAATATATTTTATTATTATTATTATTAGTAGTAGTAGTAGTAGTAATGATTCAATATTACGGGAGTTGAAATGGCACATGAATGAACAGGTCCAGTGACCAGGGGGTAAAATGTAAAGTCCGATGATAGGTCTTCATACTTGATATCAGACTATAAAAAACCCTGCACTTTTACCTTTGTGGGTAACTTGAGGACAGAGAGATAAAGGAACAAAATGTTTCTTCCCCGCTCACTCGTAATGATTCAATATTGTGAGTAACTTAGGGACCGAGAGATAGCGTGCTCGGCCTCAGACCACCGGGACTCTGTGACTGTGAATCCTGTGTCTGGAGGACAGTGTCATCTTTTTCATCTCACCATCTTCAGGATGTTCTCCTAGCCTAGTTTAGCCTATATGTGCACAAAGGTGGCCTTAAACCCCATTTCCACATAATCAGAATATGCAGATGTCCTGAACATATATGCCCCGTCACTGCCACACCAAGGCAACAGCTTTGGTCCAATCGCATTTGTCATTCTCAGTAATGGGCGACTGCCTAATAACTTAGTGATCCAAAGTGAGGTCTCCATTTTAGAAACTAAGCAATCTAAAACCAATATGTTGCGCTAACAATGTTCTGGTGTGGAATCTCGAGCTCGCGTTTATAAGCTGAGAATATAAAAAAAAACGTTTTACACTTAAATTGTGCGAGGCCAACCGAACTAACATCGGACCCTCCTTTTGTAAAGATTACCACTAGATGGCAGTAGGAGTTAATAGGCTCCACCAAATCCAATCAAGGAGATAAATGACGGTCGTAAGAACGCATTTGAAGTTGACATTGCGTGACATTGAATCAGTGTCAGGTGCAGAAAAAATCCTTTTTGAAGCCTGGAGAAATACCGTCTGTGGGAGAGTGGGGCTTTCATGTTACGCTTCGGAGCACTATTGATGTGAAGACACATGCTGGTCTGGTCAAATATACAACTCTTCTCTGAACAACGATGTGAAATTCATTCACATTTTACAGCCAGCTCTTCATAACCTCTAAACACTGGTAAAGCGCTAAATTAAATAATGTTTCACCCACTTGAAGTTGTGCCTCGTTACCGCAAATTAAAGCGGGTGAAAATTATACCATCCGGTGCCTAAAACATAAGGATTTATCTTTTATCTGTTTTTAATTGGAAAAAAAAACGTTTTCAGTTGCTTTCTGTCCCAATTGTCTCAGTCCGTCTATCATCAAGCTAAATAAACATGACTTCCCCACTTGTCACGCCTTCATAATTATGTCTCTTTTATTACTGGTGATATTGTCCTCATTTGGCAGCCTTCATAATTATGTGGGTGTAAATATTCATGAACAAGAATAAACATTGCTACATGTTGCCATATTAGGTTTTCAGGGGAAATGAAATCATGTGCGAAACTAAGGCATTGTTTAATGTACAAGGTATATGCAATCTACTTTTTTATAATCATATATGCGTCATTAAAGCACGTGAGAGAAGTTAATGAGGACGTTTGGTTACAGAAGGTATAAGATCGTCATAATTAGCAGCTTAGGCTCGCTATTCTGGGACTAGAAAATATAACTTACAAAATATAATGTCAATTGCCATAGAAATCGGCGAAAAACATGCTCCACAGGACAATATCACTTTGACTATAGACTGGTGCAGTCTGTATGATGGCAATCAGGTCTTTCAAAGGTTTGTGACCTAATTCCGTGTCTAGACAGAGTTCAGACTGATATGATATAATAAGCCGCCAAACCACCATAACGAATAACGCCGCGCCGCTTTAGATGTCCAGGATGTTAAAGAAGTATTTATTCAGCTTTATTATTTCATTAACCCTTCAACCGTTAAATTAAATAATTGAAATATATTCACCCAATTGAATAAAGTTGAAGTCGGTGAAAATTACTCATATTTCTTCTATTTGCGACCAAAAATTTGCAAATCTTGATGGTTAAATGTACATTTCGTTCCCCAAAACAGTGATTTAATCGGCAAATAAAACGGACTAAAAACGACTAGTCGCATTTAGCGGTTCAACCCTTACAGCGCGGGGATCGACTATAGTCGTCAGAATCTGAGGTCTGTAGACGTCAGGTTCTGACGTCTAAAGTTGATCCCCGCGCTGTAAGAGTAAACATATTTATAATGGCCGTATACCCATAAGATAGGTATTCAAATAAATCGGAAAGACTATATCAAGACATTTATGATGATTTGAAATTGAAAAAAACCTTTGCTCTCTACGGTTTATAAAAATATTTCAGCCTTGTAAGCGGTAAGGGTTGCCTCCTTGCTTACATTATATGCATCTTGCCACATCAGGTCTGACAGTCAGACCACTGACCTGATCTTGACAACAGGTGTGCTTTGGTGCTGTATGAATAGGAGGGGCGCGAGCAACATGAATATTCATTATGACGTCAGCGGTTTACTGTCTGCAGTGTGGAAGGTCAACTTGTCTGGGTTGTTTGAGCTGTTCAGGAAGGAGATATACAGGACATTGTAATTGAGGTTATATATACAATATATTGTAATGGAGGTTATATATACAATGCATTGTAATGAGGTTATGCACGATAGTGTAATGGAGGTTATACAATACAGTATAATGGAGGTTATATATACAAGACATTGTAATGTAGGTTATGCATACGATACATTGTAATGAAGGCTATACAAGACAGTGTAAGGGAGGTTATACAAGCCATTGTATTGTAGGTTATACATACGATCCATTGCAATGGAGGCTATATACACAAGACATTGTAATGTAGGTTATATATACAAGACATAGTTATGGAGTTATGGTTAGGTTATTTTGGATCACCGTATAGGCCTAGGCCTACACTACATGTCATAATGATGAAGCGAACAAACCACTAATGAAGTAATTAATCACTTAACGCGGAAAATCATTACATCCACTTAACAGAATAATGTGTGGTTTGCACGAAGTGAACACTTTAAGCGCCAAATATATGGATATTGACCCAAACTGACCTACTTAACCCCTACAATGCTGATTTTTTTGTACAAACCATGGAAACCAAAGGGTTTTTCAATTTGAATTCATCATAAATGTCTTATTTAGCTCTTTCCGATTCTTTTGAATACCTGTGTTATGGGTCTACGACTATTAGAAAAATTGTACTCTGATAGTGTGGGGATCGGCAATCTGAGGTCAACAGACGTCCGATTTTGACGTCTAAAGTCTATCCCCGCGCTGTGAGGGTTAAGCTCCCACCCGCTAACTTAAATTATCATCTTTTATCTGGCATCGATGTTCTGGCCTGGTTCCTTGGGGTTTACTGACCCATCTGAGCCATCACACTATTTACCAGGCAGCTAATAACCTCAAATAATCCTGTTTTCAAAGTGAGCAGACTTGATCTGACCATCCTGACTAAACAGACTCAAGGTGAACAACTCTCCGGCCACGTGGAGCATCTGGTCCACCCCCCTGGTAACCATACCTACACACATCTGCCCTGGTAACCATACCTACACACATCTGGTCCACCCTCCCCCCCCCCCCTGATAACCATACCTACACACATCTGGTCCGCCCTTCTGGTAACCATACCTACACACAGGTATTACTTTAGTCTCACTTTACTCTCACTTGTATCTGCCTTCAATTCCAATCTGAGTACATATGTTTGCATAATTGATGTGAACTATTAACCCTTTAACCGCCGGTGTCGCATATAGTCGGGTTTTCAATTTTTATTAGCACATTAAGTACCACCTTTTAAACATGTAAAAGATAAAATATGACATCAATCAACAATATTTGAAAACAGTTTACCTCCATTTTGTCAAATTTGAATAATTTTTACTCACTTGAAGTTGTGGATCAGTCAGCGAGACACAATTTCAAGTGGGGGAAAATTCAGTTTGAATAATGTGGCGGCTAAAAGGTTAAAGATCTATTCACAGAGTCTGTAATAACTGTAAGTGGCGCGATATTGAACATCGCGCGATATTGAACATCGCGCGATATTGAGCCAATTTACACAGTCCACGATAAGAGACCGTTCACCCTAAAAGCGCTGAATTTTATGAAAACCTCGGCGACCAAAATATTTTTTTCAATTTTAAATCATCATAAATGTCTTATTCAGCTCTTTCCGATTCATTTGAATACCTATGTTATGGGTCTACAGCCATTAGAAATATTTTTGATCTTACAGTGCGGGGATTGACATTAGACGTAAGATACTGACGACAAAATTCCAAATAAAATGGTCACTCAGAAATGAGTTGTAAGAGACATTCAAACATAAAATACACATAGTATATATCATATATAAATGATAAATAGACAGTATGGCAATAATTATTGTTAAAAATACATTTTTCATAAACAAATATTACATAATACCCAAAAATGAGTGAGAAGGTTCATGAATGAAATAATGAATGACTGAATGAATGAGTCAACGAATGAATGAATGAATGAATGAATGAATGAATGAATGAATGAATGAATGAATGAATGAATGAATGAATGAATGAATGAATGAATGAATGAATGAATGAATGAATGAATCAGGGAATGAATAAATCAGGGAATGAATGAACGAACAAACAAATGAACAAATGAATGAATGAATGAATAAATAAATGAATGAATGAATGAATGAATGAATGAATGAATGAATGAATGAATGAATAAATGAATGCATGAATGAATGAATGAATAAATGAATGAATGAATGAATGAAAGAATGAATGAATGAAGGAAAGAATAAATGAATGAATGAATGAATGAATGAATGAATGAATGAATGAATGAATGAATGAATGAATGAATGAATGAATGAATGAATGAATGAATGATCAGGGAATTAATGAACGAGCAAACAAATGACTGACTGACTGACTGACTGAATGAATGAATGAATGAATGAATGAATGAATGAATGAATGAATGGATGCTAATTAACAACTAGTTTTAAAGTTAACTACTTGATCAATAAAATGACTTAATAAGACATGTATCGCTCATTACTAATTAATGAGTTACTCGCTAACCAATAATGAACGATCACATGCTTAACATATGCCATCCATAAACTACTTAAAACAGTTTTCGTCACACTCTTTCTTGTTTTAAAATAGTATTGCAGGTTTTGGCACATCTCTGTGTAATTTTACTATCTGAGAATAGAAACACCAATTTTTCAGTTCCACTAATTTGCATAAAATCATCGTTTATCCCTTTCACCGCGGGATTATGGCGTCATAAATTGTCTGAGCGCTGAATTAATTATAGTTTTAACTAAAAAAAGTAATTAATGATGTCGCCAAAAGGCAATATCCGCGGTCTGCCAGGGGGTCGTCTTTTGGCGACATTCGCGGTGAAAGGGTAATATAGCTAGCGTGAATAATTAATCTTCTCTTATTTTTTTATACAATGGACATGAGACTCATCTTTACCTGGTCAGGGCAGAAATTGCATAACCTTTCATTGGCTGGTATATTAAAAAAGCGACCTATCTCTAAATTTATTGGAGCTACTCCGCATCTGAAGCGTGACATAGTCGATCGTGGATTTACTGCTTTCACCTTTAATACATACTCTTCTACCTTATATTCTGTTTTAAATAGTTTATATGTTCTTAATTTATTTAACCCTATGCACCTCTTCGCGTTTATTTTATCTGCGTCGTTTCTCCAGTAAATTCACATTTCAATTGACTAGCTTTTCTTGTCATTATAATAAATTCTAATGTATCCAGTTCGACAAAGGCTTTCTGAGCTCGCCCTGCCCAGCCACGTCCTCTAATGCCGACCAAAATAGATGCCCAGTTAAATATCATATAGTTTATACGTGAGGGTTACATCGCTGAATTATTTTTGTACAAATCATGGAGACCAAAGTGTTTTTTTCAATTTGAAATCATCACAAATGTCTTAGCTATCTCTTTCCACTTCATTTGAATAACTATGTTATGGGTCAACGGCCATTATAAATCTATTTACTCTTACAGCACGAGGATCGACTTCTGATTATGACGCCTAAAGTCGGTGCCCGCGCTGTAAGGGTTAAGCCCATTCACACAACACACGATACGTGGCTCTGTTTAAAGGTTCGACCTGCGACGCCAGTGTTTGATTGAACAATTTTATCGCTCAATATTTCAGTAAAAATCACTTCTATTGAAAAAATTAGGTACATTTTATTGCGCAGTTTTTAAGGAAAAATCACATTTATTTAAATGTGAAATTATCACACGATAAAGCACTTGATTGTATTGCGCTAAATACAATCAAATTGAAACAAACCCTCTGGTCTCCATGGTTAGTACAACAATATGTCAGCACTGTAAAGGCTAGGTAATTCAGTTTGTGTTTAAATGACATGCACAGCTAGTAATTATTATTGATTCCGCCGCGATATATTTAATCGCGTGAGCGACTTGTAGTGTAAACAGGGTGTTAGCCTCACGTATATTCATCGTGACTTAAAGTGAATACAAATATCGTGATTTTATCAAATATATCAACTACGATGTCCGAAAGTAAATCAATATCATGATCTGTTCTCACTTTATCTGCTCCCCGCCTTCTACCAGGGGGGATAAGGTTTAAATAGTCTAAAAAGCCTTGATATCTTACGTTATACCCATATCTCAATGTGCTTATTTCCCATAGTACATGGACATGGTGTAGTGGTTAAAGCTGCCTGCTTGAAAAGTCGAAGATCGCGGGTTCGAACCCCGCTCTGGCATACAAGTTTTAAATAATAGCAATGTTTCTTCCCTGCTCACTCGTAAAGATGCAATATTGTGCGGAGCCGCCGTGACCAAGAAGTAGTGAGCTCGGCCTCAGACCGCCAGGGCTCGAATTTCGAATCCTCTGACTGGAGGGCAGTGTCATCTCATTCATCTCATCATCATCAGGAGGTTCTCCTGGCCCAATTTAGCCTATATGGCCTAAAAACCCATTTATTTCTTGTCATACCCGATGCAGGAGGTGATGTAGCCGCTTCTCCCTGCTGTCAATAACAAGATGGGATGAGCTAGAGCGAGTTGATCGGTCACATGATGTAGTGCATCCTGATTCACATTCTAGACTCGGGCTCCGCTCCGATTTATATCTTCACAAATTGAGCTGCGTAATGAACAGATAGATGTAGATGTACAGATAGATGGGCAGCCAACAATAAAAGCTGGTACAGCGTTGTTTCAACTGGAGCAACGCTGGAACACATCGGAGTGGTGGAGGGAGATTATCAGTACTTACTGGGTGTAAAGTATTCACAGTGAGTGAGTGAGTGAGTGAGTGAGTGAGTGAGTGAGTGAGTGAGTGAGTGAGTGAGTAAGTGAGTGAGTGAGTGAGTGAGTGAGTGAGTGAGTGAGTGAGTGAGTGAGTGAGTGAGTGAGTGAGTGAGTGAGTGAGTGAGTGAGTGAGTGAGTGAGTGAGTGAGTGAGTGAGTGAGTGAGTGAGTGAACGAGTGAACGAGTGAACGAGTGAATGAGTGAGTGAGTGAGTGAGTGAGTGAGTGAGTGAGTGAGTGAGTGAGTGAGTGAGTGAGTGAGTGAGTGAGTGAGGTAGGGAAGGAGGGAGGGAGGAATGGGGGGAGGGAGGGAATAGAGGGAGAGTATGAGTGAGGAAGGGAGTGAATGATTATGAAATATTTTTTCTGTTGTGCATAAATGTGGTAAATGAGCTTAAATAATTAACATATTTTCTTGAGAGCAGAACGATTAAAACGCTACTGAATTACAGGCTCAATAAAAAATAAAACCTCAGAGAGCAGATTTACACGCGTCTACCCTCATTGCCTCACGTGCACCATACCCGACTAGGGATATTCCAGTGTTAACAGGGAAGCAGATTTAGACCCCGATGTGCCATCATTGCCCCATCCTACTCTGTTAAGACTATCCCCGTGTCCACAGGGTGGCCGGTTTACATACCATGGATGGACAATAACTATGTAAATGTGAACACAAATATTCTCTTGAAAATATTAGGTAAAACTCAGTCAGACAATTGGTAAATTTTTAATGTGATTGTCTATGATTTTATGGAGCATTTCTTCTTGTTTCTTCCGTTTTGGCATTAACGCGTCTGTAACGCCTCTGTAACGCCTTTTTAACGCCTCTGTAAAGCCTCAGCACGCATCTGCCTCTACAAATACAGCTCTAACTTCACATGTAATTAAGAGTGGTCTCCATGCTAGCGATTGCTTCAATCTCAATGGAGATCTCGTGTATCTCTTTTGTTCAAATTCTACACATTTTAAACAGCTACTGTTAAAGATCATAATTATATCTGTCATTTATTA
The DNA here is from genome assembly GCA_964017125.1 of Flabesymbios commensalis. Lineage (NCBI taxonomy): Eukaryota > Metazoa > Annelida > Polychaeta > Terebellida > Flabelligeridae > Flabesymbios > Flabesymbios commensalis. The sequence goes on from OZ024918.1 coordinate 60,929,482, forward strand.
TGTATGTCTGTCCGTCCAAAATGTATTTTTTCACATCGAGCTCAATGACTTTAATTTGTAGTTGTAATTATCAAAAGTTATTTCCATCTACTCAGTTCAGCTCTGGCTAAGTCATAGGCAGAGATGAGATTAGCAGATATCAGAATCATTTTTTTTATTATTATTAAATTCTACATATTAAATACAAATCTCATCGATTCTATGTGTATGCTAGGGTTTAATAATTAACATAAATGATATTTCCATGTGCCGAAATTACCATGTGCCGAGATTACCATGTACTGAAATTATTGGAACCAGTGGCTACTTGAAATCAGGTGACATCTCAAGTGTCAAATAAGGTACCAATATAAATGGAGATCTAGGCGGCCAGTCAAGATACACCACCAAAGGAAATGCAAAGGCGTTCTGTATGGAAATGCGAAAAGCATTCATTTAACCGTTGCAACGTGTACAGAATCCTTTGCCATTTGTGTCGTTAAAACCGTGAGCACATTTATTCACCGTGGCCTTGTCTGTATGTGGAACACTTTGAACAGTTAAAGAGCTAGCTATATATGCACTATACACATTTTCGTTATTTTTTTTAGAAGGACTGTATTTTTTAGTTTACACTTCCTCACAGGTCATCTGCAGACGTGTGTTGTACCCGTATTGCGACCTTTACCACATCATATTGAGACGGATGAAGATTACCACTTGATTATATTATGCTTTCATTACACTTAATAAACTTGATACCTGTATACAGATTGAATAAATGTGATGTTTGCAATATTTCCTCAGATATTATTGTAAAAAAAAAATCACCTAATTAAATATCCAAATCCCAATGCATTTCAAAAATAAACAGGACTGAGCTTTTTATTTGGTTCTTCTTGCTCCATCAGGTCAAGGCAAAGGCAATCATGATAAAACAATCCGCCTGTACTCGGCTAATAGCATGCAGTAAAGCACCGTGGTAAAGACGTGCTGCCAATTACAGATCACTCTGGCTGGATCTGAACATCCGGGTCTCATCTGTAGATCGGCCTATATAACCGAGATTTCAAGTTACGCCCCAATTGCTTAGTTAACATGTTTTCTAAGGTCATTACTGCTGCGGCAGCTGCTCTGATTGTGTCTGATTGTTATTGGTGTTGCTGCTGCTGCTGCTGCTGCTGCTGCTGCTGCTGCTGAAGCTAAGTCTGAAGCTAAGGGCAGATCAGTAGGTCCGTCAATAGTCAATATATTAATTTGTGAAAGCTCTGCAAAGTAAACAAACGCCTGATTACTTGTGATCTTCACGCAGCTCTATTATTTGTGTTGCTGTAACTGTTTAAAGCTTTCTCTACTGCTATGGCCGTATAGTTTTCAATATATTGCGTCTGCCATTTTTACTTGCTGCTGTCTGAAGGCATTGCACACTGCAGGAATCACCATCGGCTGACATGGCATGCGGCTTGTATGTGATTAGTGATGCTGGCAAAATCAACAAACCAGTAAAACACCACAGTTCCCACCTGCTACCTATAGCGTTTACAATAGCAAAAGCAGGCATTTGCCACAGAATCACCAAAAGCATGTCATGTAGTAATTTAATTTTCCACCCTTTTCAAAATAAGAAAATAATTTAAATAATATATATTTTGCTGAGGTGTAGGCCAAAATTTGATCATTAAAAATAAATTTAATGAAATAAAACACGTTAATCGCAGGAGCTTGTGGCTAATGATCAAGTAAGTATTTAAATGGTTTTTTTTTGTAGAGATACTATTTCTATTCTTGAGGCCAATCATGGATATCGACCATCTCGTCTGGCTGTGTAAAGATGACTCTGCTTTTTCCATACATCAGTCAAACAGCGACGACAATTGGGATCTGGACAATTGTAGCATATTATTTTTATGTGCATTGTCAGCAATAAAGACATATAGTAACACCAAAATCACCAGAATCATGTCATGTAGTAATGTAATTTCTCGTGCTTTTCATAATAAAAAATAATTTAAATAATTTAAATAATATATAATTTGCTGAGGTGTAGGCCTGTAGCGAAAGAGGTATATTACGTCTCATTAAATAATACTATCCAAAGAATAAAGTTTCCCCGTTAATGACGTCTTCCATAGATGAGGTTGTCCCGTCAATGAGATATCTCATGAATAAGGCTGTCGCATCCTTCAGGCTATGTAGCAACTCATTTACAGTCAAATGTGTCTCATATGTTCCCCATGATCCCACACAGATCAGTCACGTGGATGTGCTCTCCTGACCTAGCAACCTTAGAACAACAGTGGGTCATTGACTTGTATTTGCTTGGATCAAACATGTAAGTGTTATAATCTCTGACGCATCACTATCATTAAATCGATTTAGCCATAAACCAACAACATCTCTTAAGATACTCAACTAGACTCAGACTTATTTTATTAGACTAATCTAAGCAATCAGACACAGTGCAAAATATACGGATATCTCGGCGGCAGGCCTTATGTAGACGCATATGTGTTGCCATCGTTGAGGCCATCCTCTTCCCACACAGAAATATCACGCAAGTTTAATTCACTGTGGGCCCTGAATCGTTATCTCAAATGCTAAATAATCTACTTTTGTTAATTCACGAGTCCAACTTATTCAGTGCAGGGACCTAATTTAGACATCAGATTCTGACGTCTATGGAGTCAGATTCTGACGTCTAAAGTTGATCCCTGCACTGACAGAATAAAATATTTATAATGGCTGTAGACCCATAACATATGTATTCAAATGAAGCGGAAAGAGCTAATTAAGACATTAATGATGATTTCAAATTTAAAACAGAAATGGTTTCTATGGTTTATACAAAAATATTTAAGCATTTTAATAATATAATAGTTAAACATACTTTTGTTTTGAGTCTAATGTATTATTAGCCTGAAGCTCGAAACGTCGTATTGAAGAAAATTTATTCGAAATATATTACAAGCTTGTTCTGTATTGTACACATAAAAAACTACTCTGGTCCCGAGAAAGCATCATGCTCAGCCTTATGAATATTCATATTCAGATAATTATTATGTCAGTCACATAAGGACAATCAAGATGTAATAAATGAAGCAGTGTTATGGCTGCATGATGTGCCGTGAAGCCATAGTCATGGTAATATAATCTAATGGAACCTGAAAAAAGTTAGACTGCCTGGAATATTCTGTTTGTTTGGATCGGAACATAGAACTAGCGCTGGTGATGAGTACATAAAACAATGTTGTTATTCAAAAAAGGGTATGAAATAGTAAAGAAATAATTATTAACGGGAGGACAGGAGGAACCCCGACTAATTTTTCGAAAGTACAATTTACCCCAGAAAGTAATGAGCACTGCATTTCTTGGAGTATTGTGTACAATGATAAACTCACTCTCAGAACAATTTTTTTGTTATTCAGCCACCATAAACATGATGTTAAAACATTATTAAAACAGCAGAATATAGCTTTATCAATATTTATTATACTCAAATATAAAACGTAAATGGCACAATCAAATAATTACACATTCAAAATAGTGCATTAAGAGTGACCAGAGCATGTATGTATATGTCTGCGTGTGTGCATGGCACGTGTAGTGTGGAGAAAGATTACACATACAAGTTATTGTATAATTTGAATTTTCTCAGTTTTCCATGAGGTGTTAACAACTAAGGTTGCCAAATATGTGTGCACCGAAGAAATAATTTCGACTGCATCGGGGTAGGAGCCTAATGTGATATCACATATCACTGAATCAAATCATTGCCAAAGATAACAGACCAAGTCAGCCATCTACTCACCACCCTCTCCACTCACACACTATACATTGCTATATTACCATATCGCTGAAATAATTTATATAAACCATGGATACCAACGGGTTTTTCAATTGTCTTAGTGAGCTCTTTCCGCTTTATTTGAATACCTATGTTATGGATCCACGGATATTGTGAATATCTTAGGCCTACTCTTTCAATGCGGGATTGACTTTAGACGTCAGACGTCTAAATATGTCAGACTCTGACGTCTAAAGTAGATCCACTCACTGAAAGAGCAAGCTAAAGACGTCAGATTCTGCATCTATCTTTGTTATTGGTATATGTTTAGTTATGCCACGTAGCGTGGTAGCTCAAGGAAGCTCCCTACAAACAGGATACATTGACCCAATGTTGTTTTAATGCTGGTCAGCCATCTAAGACGCCGGCCCAACATGCAAACAACACTGGGCGGACGTCACCTGTTTAAAACCAAACAGCAGACTGCGCCTTCTGGCTGACCTTATTCCGCACAGGAAATCATATTGAAATTTATACGCACTTCCGGCCACACTGCCGACAATAACTGATTTAGAACAAAGGTCCGAAATAACCCCCTGTTTAGTGGAGGCTCAGAATTAACCACCAGCGTAGTGGTGGTGCAGCTCTTTATTGGGTTATTCTCAACCAACTCACATAAACAGCTGAATGCAAAATATGTGTGCCTCAGTTATATTGAAACTTTATTAAATAATAAACTTTCATTGAACTTTTTTTTAAGTCGATTGAACTATTTTTTCAAATCTGATTTAACTGATTTTAGGAGAAGAATATTTCGTTTGATATTCTCTTTATTTTAAGCTCGTATGGCATGGTGGTGCATTGTGAGCTAATGTATCAATACTAGTCAATGCTGGTCATCGCGGGTCATCAGTAAACCGACAAAATGTATGTTCAAATGTGAAAATGTGTTCTAAACCCGTCCGCTGCACGACACAAACCTGCATTGCAAGTAACACAGCCCGACATTATATAATTCTATGGAGTAATATCTGTAATCCAGCAGCCAGCCAAGCCTATGTGGATTTAATGCTGGTCAGCGTTACAGACGGTTGAACATTAACGAAACAAGCATTGGGTCAGCTAGTGTGTTTGCGAGGTCATGATCGGGTCAGGATCGCATGGATAAGGATATCAAAGGAAGGACGCCGAAAATTCCTCCTGGTGATGTTGCCAATAATAACTGCCGAAAGCCAAATGACGATCAACAAATGGGAGCTCTGTAGGACGTGTTTTCACGAAATGGGTTTGACCTGGATTATTTGTTGGAGCAACATCAATAGGCTGTCCAAGGGGGATCCTGGTGTGGTGGTTAAACCCAATGCCTCTCACAATATGCTGTCCAAGGGGGATCCTGGTGTGGTGATTACACCCAATACCTCTCACAATATGCTGTCCAAAGGGGATCCTGGTGTGGTGGTTACACCCAATGCCTCTCACAATATGCTGTCCAAGGGGGGTCCTGGTATGGTGGTTACACCCAATGCCTCTCACAATATGCTGTCCAAGGGGGGTCCTGGTGTGGTGGTTACACCCAATGCCTCTAACAATATGCTGTCCAAGGGGGATCCTGGTGTGGTGGTTACACCCAATGCCTCTCACAATATGCTGTCCAAGGGGGATCCTGGTGTGGTGGTTACACCCAATGCCTCTCACAATAGGCTGTCCAAGGGGGATCCCGGTGTGGTGGTTACACCCAATGCCTCTCACAATATCTTGACCAAGGGGGATTCTGGTGTGGTGGTTACACCCAATGCCTCTCACAATATGCTGTCCAAGGGGGATCCTGGTGTGGTGGTTACACCCAAAGCCTCTCACAATATGCTGTCCAAGGGGGATCCAGGTGTGGTGGTTACAACCAATGCCTCTCACAATATGCTGTCCAAGGGGGATCGTGGTGTGGTGGTTACACCCAATGCCTCTCACAATATGCTGTCCAAGGGGGGATCCTGGTGTGGTGGTTACAACCAATGCCTCTCACATTATGCTGTGTAAGGGGGGTCCTGGTGTGGTGGTTACACCCAATGCCTCTCACAATATGCTGGGCAGTACCCTGTTATAATGGTTATGTCCAATACCTGTCACAACTGGACTGGACTAAAATCATATAAAACGCCCAGTATTGTTTAGTTTCAAACTACATATTTCACAAAAAAAAGTAAAGGGCCCAACAATATCATTAAAACATGAAGTAAATTGGTAGCAAGTACACCAGAAACCAATCAATTAAATTCAGCGTTTTTTTTAAATTGGGACAGGGTGTGTTTTGAACCATGAGGCTAATTGCTACAGGGCAAGGTTTTGACAATGCCAGAGACACACACCAATCCATTTCTAATACGCGAGTACCCCCTACGTCCAATTCTACGAATAATAAAATGATATTAAAAGCTCCTTCTCTATTTACATGTCGTTATATTCAATCAAGATTCAGAAACGTGTAGGGAATTGCTGCGGCTTTGTCTTTTCATAAATTTATGGTTTTTGATGTTATTATCATTTAGCTGGAAGTTCAAAATATACAACATGTACAGTATTATGCAGGCCCATCCAGTGGCGAGATGAAGAAGTACAACCTGATGTCGTAAATAATATTTGTCAGTTCTAATTTCCCAGGGGTATTCTTACTGTCGCCTTCCAGACCAGACTTTTTAGTGCCGCCTTTAAGACAGGACGGAGAAGGGAGAGATTATTTTGTCACCCGTCTGGGACGCTATGCGGTCAGCAAAAAACACCTGAGCCAATGGATAATATTTTATGTCGCTTACTACATGTTTTCGCAATATCACGGCAGAATGAAGCCTGTAGTCAGAAACTTAGCCTGAGCTTGTCAAATGTATTTTTTTTGTAGTGGGCAGTACCATAGAAATCATTGGAAACGCTCGGCTTTGAACAGATTGGAACGCCCCGTACCTCCAGGTTTCGAAGAGCAGCAGAACATAATGAGGTGGCAAACAAAAAAACTACACATTTCTATTGGTTTACACTGGTATGTCTGCTGGATTATATGTTCATTGTTTCACACTGATATGTATGCGAAACCATAGTGTACCTTGGTTTACACTGGTAAGTATTTGGAACCATATGTTACTTGGTTTACACTAGTATGTATGTATAACTACCTGTTCCTTGGTTTACACTGCTATTTATAGCCACAGTCACCACTACCTCACACACACAGCACATTCAGTACAGCAATGTATCATAAGTAGACGGCACAGCCAAGAAATACTTCTGAGTTCATGAGATGCTGGTGAAAGTGGGAAGATCAGAGAGACAGGATGCTGGTGAAATGTATCCCTCGTCAGGGATCAACCCTAAATCCTCAGAAGCAGTGAAACCTGCAGCATCAGCAATCATTATTGGGGGTCTAGAGGAGACAGGCAACTACCACTGACAGCAAAACATGCACCATCAACAACCAGTCATGGGGGTCTAAAGGCGTCAGACAAAAAACACTGACATTCAATCCCGCAGCATCACCAACCGTTATTGGGGGTCTAGAGGAGTCAGGCAACGATCATTAACACACCAATCTAAGGCATCACCAACCTTTAATGGGGGTTTAGATGTGTCAACAACAATAATTGACAGTTGTACACAATCTCAACTAGATTTTCCATTCTAGCAAAAAAGTAAACATAATGTGTGCCAAAATGTACGATCTGAAAGATTAGTCCCATGATTTAACTTTATCAAGTAAAAAGTAAGAAGTATGGCGGTCGTCTTGGTGATAAGGACTGATATTATTCCTGATGATCAGTATAGATTTCGCATGCCATGAACCTGGATAGAGATAACAGAAACTGCAAATAATTGTGGGACAAAAACTAGGCTTTTCGAAAGATGGCGTTTCCATGATGTCGACTATTTCAAATTAAGAAAAAAAAAGATTTTTAGAAATTTAAGGCATTCGTCTGAGTATACACCCAGCTATATTTCTGTGATTTTATTCCAGATTGAACACTAATGCTCTCGCACTATTTTACACTAATTATTGAAAGCCAAGCCCAGATTCTCACTCCATAATGAGTACGTAGGCCTACGTGATATAAAAAAGTTTCCAGCTCAACCTTCAGAGGGAGAAATATGCTATTTTTCTAGAAACCTGTCTGCAACAAGCGGGCATTGAACCTTGGTGACTAGCGGCAGCTATGGCAAAGACCAACGCCCTACTAATGTCGCTCTTTTGTGATGAGATACACTGTTGTCTTCTCACACTTTGTTATAAAAGCATCTTGGTTTTATCAGCAGCAGTGTTTTTCCAGGTCCCTCATTTGTCTTCGTTGGTGGAATTGTCTATTGTTAACCATTTAACTGCCAAATTATTTAATTGTATGTTTCACCCACATGAAGTTGTGTCTCGCTGACACGATCCACAACTTCAAGCGGTTGAAAATTGTTCAGATTTGACAAAATGGAGGTCAACTATTCTCAAATTTTGCAGATTAATGTCATGTTTTATCCTGAACAGGCTTAAAAATTGATATGTAATGCGCTAGTAAAAAAATGTAAAAAAAAACGAATATAATCGGTGCCGGCAGTTAAAGGCTTAAAGGTCACAAAACAAGAAGCACATCCTACCTGCCTTGTAGGGCTGTTTCGTTAACATTGCGAGAGATATAACTATTGCTGTGTGATATCTCAACAAGATTTATATCTACCACAGAATCACTCTATTTGGCGTATATATCTGACACATTAGTGTTTGACACATTATGACCCATGTAGAAGTGAGCGTGTAGAATACTTCTCATGGCTGTGGATAATTGTAACCCTTGTTTGCCACATAGCTCTCTAGAGTACTGTTCCTGGCTGTAGATAACTGTAACCTTTGTTTGCCACATAGCTTTGGCATGAATGAATATTGTTAATGCACCATGTATTTGTTTTGTTCTTCACAGCTTCACACACAATCTACAATAGATTGTCTTATTTTCACATTGTAGTGGATATCACTCACTAATTCGGCAGTATTTGCAAAAATGTATTTTATATACAAATCCATGAAGATCAGTTATTCTAATGCGGACTGTAAGTCCTGTTCGGCCATGAATCCTGATCTTCTGCATAAAGCAAGTGAAGATCAGGTCAAAATCCTATACAGGCTGACAATGTACACAAGATAATCATCATATAAAGATGAATAGTTCAGGTCAACAGCCTATAGTCAATTAAGGTCAACGGAGGTCGACTAATGTCACCTGATTTCTCAAAATATATTACAAGGAGTCACCTACTCATATGACTTGCCATCGTGTTGTGATGTATTGGAAACATAGACTAAATCTTTAGCAAATGTGACTGGTGTTGAGTTTTCACATTCAAGCGGACACATACATACAATATCTGTTCTAATCCACATAATATACATCGCGTTTTGTCCACAGCTTTTAGGACGTCCACATTTCGTCCACATCTGACTTTTTATGCCATCAGGAAAGCCAAAAGTAAAACTCATTGTCAGCTTACCAACGGGGGAGAAAAGATTGTAAATCAATTGGTTCTGTCAGCTGAGTTGTCCCTCACGTGGCCATCAATGGACTCAAACCCAGAGTTTCCTTTATCTAGATCCCCAAACGTCCACCAGGAGCGCTGTGTGATGAAAGGAATAGGCCTACACGTTGAAAATATACTTGTCTCGTTAGTTCTTTCAATAATTATATTCTGAACATTTAGGATTCCGGCCCATGTGAAAAACCAATACAGTTATGTTTACAAAATATTAGGCCAATTTTTGTCTAAAGCACTCAAACAGACAAAAGCCAGGCCTCGGAGTTCGGAAACTCTTTTTCTAGTTTTCCATAGTGATTTTTTTGTGGAAGATTTCCCGTTTCCATGTTGTCTGTGACGTGTATTTAAATTGGCCCTTAAATACCTTAATGGAATGCATTTCATATTATGTGTCTTCTGTGCGTATTACAGCATGCATTTCATTTTATTTCCTTCTTTACGTATTACAGCATGTATTTTCTATTACTTGTCTTCTTTACGCATTACAGCATTCATTTCATTTTATTTGTCTTCTGCGTATTACGGAATTCATTTCATATTATTTGTCTTCTCTGCGTATTACAGCATGTATTTCATATTATTTGTCTTGTCTGCGTATTACAGCATGCATTTCATATTATTTGTCTCGTCTGCGTATTACAGCATGTATTTTATATTATTTGTTTACTCTGCGTATTACAGCATACATTTCTTTTGTATTTTGCAGGTGTTATCTTTTTATCGCTTCGCACATTAAACTGTCCACAACATCACCTTGATGTGTCCTTGATTTATATCTGTACGTCATCGTGAGACATTGATTCACCATAAACTTCCCTTTAGTAGCCGTATACGTTTGTTTATTGATCTTGCTCATTTTGTTTCAGATCGATCTGATCACATTTGCAGCATCCCACAATGGCCTTGACCTAGTTAGAGGCCGATCCCATGCTGCATGCTGTTTCCATGCTGAATGACTTTATATGACCTGATTTTGCAGTCAGGCATGCATTATTCATTATTATACAGGACGATTTAATAGATTATACTTGTCTTCTTGTTTAACCCATCAAGCTCTATAATATCTATACTAAATGTCTTCAGCACATGATTTTGCAAACAGCGATACTCAAATTTAAATAAATGATAATTATATTTCTATGATTGGATGAAAAGCTTATAATTATTTTTTTCATTCAAACATTCATTCGTTTGTTCGCTCGTTCGTTTGTCCGTTCATTCATTCATTCATTCATTCATTCATTCATTCATTCATTCATTCATTCATTCATTCATTCATTCATTTATTTAAAAAATCATATAGACATTGAGACCACTATGTCGCAATGATATGTCTATTTGCTTTCACGATGCATTTGCTTGATTGTCTTCATTTTGCTCAACTGTAAAGCTTTATGGGAACTGCTAATAAGTTATGATCGCCTGAGATTGGCGCATGTAGACAACTCCCAGCAAACACAAAACATTTGTAAAACATGTGTACGACGACGGCCCAACGTATTCGCCTTTGGTCCGACATTGTGCAAATGTTATACAAATGTTTTGCGTTTACTGGGCTGAGACTCCAAAATAAGGACCCCGGCATTGGCCTATCAATAAAACAGCATTATATCAACGACTTTTCTGGGATTATAACGCCTACGATAATGTGATAGACCGTGTTCGTTCACATTTACATAGTTACTGTCCATCCCTGGTGGAATAGGATGGGGCAGTAAGGGCACCTGGGCGCGGGGTCTAAACCTGCTTCCCTGTGAACATGGAGATATCCCTAGTAGTGTAGGATGGGGCAGTAAATCCACCTGGGCGCGAGGTGTAAACCTGCTTCCCTGTGGACATCGGGATATCCCTAGTAGAGTAGGGTGGGGCAGTAAGACCACCGGGGCGCAGGGTCCAAACCCTGTGTACACTGGGATAACTAAAGTAGAATATGGGAGGGGTGGGTCAATAAGGTCACCTGGGCATTGTATTGAAGTGCATTAAGGTGCATAACATTTTAATAATCAAGTTTTCGAATTTCATTCCATTGCTTTATTTGCATTGCATAGCATATACTTATTGTATTACGATGCGTTGGATTTTGTCGATTTGTATTTTAGTGCATGGTTTGTGTTTGTTTGTATTGTATTACATTGCATTATATTACATTACATTGCGTTGCATTGCATTGCATTATATTGCATTGCATTACATTGAATTACATTGCATTACATTGCACTGCAAAGCATTGTATTGTATTACATTGCATTGCATTGTACTGTAATACGTTACATTGTATTACATTACATTGCATTGCATTGCATTGCATTGCATTGCATTGCATTGCATTGCATTGCATTGCATTGCATTGCATTGCATTGCATTGTTTTGCTTAACATTGCATTGGATTGCACTTCAATACGTTACATTGCATTACATTGCACTGCATTGCATTGCATTGCATAGCATTACATTGCATTACATTTATTGCACTGTAATACGTTGCGTTGCACTACTTTGCTCATTGCATTGCCTTGCATTTACTTGAATTGCATTACAGTGCATTGCTTTGATAACTCTCCTATGGAACCAAACAACAACCGATGTCACCATGAGGACGTTTGTTGTGCTACCACCGATTTGTTAGAAGTGCTGGTCCAGCAATCCTCTTTTCAACCATATGAGCTGATTTGACCTTGCTGTGACCTTGAGATGATCTTGCCATGACCTTGGGATAACTCCCCTGTGAAACCCACCTGCCCATGCCATCACAGACGATGGCCCAACATTAAAACAACATCGATTCAATGTATATTGCGTCCTCAGAAAGAGGACCTCCTTCATTTGTGATGATTTTGAGATTAATTAGATCCACTTAAATCCAGGTCACATTTGTCCCACAGTTTGTATCAGATGCTGTGCTGTCAATATTCACTCTCTTGTATCAGATGCTGTGCTGTCAATATTCACTCTCTTGTATCAGACGCAGTGCTCTCAATATTCACTCACTTGTATCAGATATTGTGCTGTCAATAATCACTGTCTTGTATCAGATGCTGTGCTGTCAATATTCACTCTCTTGTATCAGACGCAGTGCTCTCAATATTCACTCACTTGTATCAGATATTGTGCTGTCAATAATCACTGTCTTGTATCAGATGCTGTGCTGTCAATATTCACTCTCTTGTGTCAGATGCTGTGCTGTCAATATTCACTCTCTTGTATCAGCTGCTTCTCACACCATTCACCAGATCACCATGGGAGATTTAGAGGCATGCTTACAGTGTGACCTGTTGATCTGTGGTCTATAACACACCATCACCATGACAACATGGATAAACACTGATGCATATCCAGAGGGAGTTACCAAGGCTACGGGAAATTGAGCCAGTAATACGCCTAATTTTATTCTGTCCTGATAAAATTGTCACGTGCAAACCTCTAAGGTATGGATTTATATTATAGTGACTCAGCCGGTCACATGACTAGATCAGCCAATCACACCATCATTCAGCTGTTATTTAAATTATGGTGTAAAAGACAATACTTGTTTCTATTGTACAATCACCGACTTGCATAATTCGTCGACTTAATGATCAAGCTTTGTATATCATTTATATGTTTTTGTTTTTACATGATTTTAGAAAGATTTAAAGTCGGGTTTTCATAACTAAATAATTAATATCACATTTTAAGCACAATACCAATGTAAAGCGATATTTTACTTTGCATTAAGATTTAAAATTATTCTGTATCGCATACGCTTCTTACTGTGTTTCGAATACTTTAAAATGGACATAAATGTTTTCATGATGAGGCAGACCGTGTGTTCACTATAATGACCTCCCTATTATGACTACGTAGTGTATAAGTGGTCGATGTGGACGTAACATGACACCTGCGTACATATTGCTAGTGGGACGATCTGTCCTCAGAAAATGTCGTCCCATTTCACCAAGTCGGCACCGTGGGTGAAACAGACGCCATTCATCCATTGGGTGCGGCTTAGATCTTGATTTTTGTGGGGACATTAGAATAACGCTAAGAGGCTTTTACGGGTGATAATGTAGTATAACAAACTATAAAAAAACATTACAGTTAAATATATTGCGGTGACAAATTCTCTTTGAGAGGAGTGCAAAACGACTTTAAAGGAGGATCAAAGATTGTCATGCCCAATTTACACATAAATTATCCAACAGCAAAATCTTGTTAATTGATTAATACTGTAGAGCTGGTAATAGTCTAGAGTTTTCGAAAGAGGACAAATTCGCGAATTTTTTTATTATAAACCCTACCTATTATCAAAGTAGATAATTCGTAAATTCTAGACTTCGTAAAAAGTCACAAAATCAGAAATTCGCAAAAATCTAAACACGCGAAAATTACCAGATCTACAGTATACTCTACAGAATACCGGATATACAGTATACTTTACAGTATACCAGATCTACAGTATACTTTACAGTATACCAGATCTACAGTATACTCTACAGAATACCGGGTATACAGTATACTCTACAGAATACCAGATCTACAGTATACTATACAGAATACCGGATCCACAGTATACTCTACAGAATACCAGATCTACAGTATACTCTACAGAATACCAGATATACAGTATACTCTACAGAATACCAGATCTACAGTATACTCTACAGAATACCGGATCCACAGTATACTCTACAGAATACCAGATCTACAGTATACTCTACAGAATACCAGATATACAGTATACTTTACAGTGTACCAGATCTACAGTATAGTCCACAGAATACCAGATCTACAGTATACTTTACAGTATACCAGATCTACAGTATACTTTACAGTATACCAGATCTACAGTATACTTTACAGTATACCAGATCTACAGTATACTTTACAGTTTACCAGATCTACAGTATACTTTACAGTATACCAGATCTACAGTATAGTCTACAGAATACCAGATCTACAGTATACTTTACAGTATACCAGATCTACAGTATACTTTACAGTATACCAGATCTACACTTTACTCTACAGATAATCACGTCAAACCCATCCATGATTGATACCCACTCTAGATAAAGCACATAGGTCTGAAAATCAACAATTAGGCCTACACTCTGTGAGACAAGTTTACTTGACTAATAAATCTCAACTGAGATCGCCAATCAGCTCTGGCTTCAAGGACACGTGATACAGTCACATGATATAGTCCTACTCAGCTTCACCAATGTGAGTGCCCCCACCCCCGGCATCAAGACCTAGGCAGGCGGAAGGTGGTTTCACAATATAGTATCTACCCAACAAACACAAAACAGTTGTATAACATTTATACAAAGTTGTAAAACATGTTATACAAATGTTTTTGTGTTTGCTGGGTAGTGACGCTAGTCCTACAAAACTATATCCCATCAACACGTAGTTTTATAATTGTTTACTAGATTTAATTTTCTTTTAAAATCTAGCTTTCAACGAATACAAAACTCCCCTGTACCCTTAAAAAGTATTTTGATATATATTTGGTATTATGTCAGCTTTCTTGTTGGTTCTTTTGATATGAGCTTTGTAATTGGGTCATCATAAAGGCCTATTCGTACTTGCACATAACAATGAGTGTGGGACAGTCTCTGATGCAGTGGTAAATGCCTGGAAAGTCAGAGATTGCTGGATCAAACCCCACTCTGGTATGGGCCTATATGTGCACAAAGGTGGCCTAGAAAACCACATTTAATATCTTTCTTTCTTGCGCGCGAAAGGGGTTAATATACATTGGCCATAGGCCTACTAAGCATAGACTATACTATGGCCTGGAAAGGCAAAAGGAAATTGTGTTTGTTGAAATGACAAAAATATGTTTTTGTTGATATGTCAATTTTTTTTCAATTATTGTGAATTGTTTTTTAAGCTATTTTGTTTCGGAACTTGAATTTCCCGGAACTTTAAATTTTGGAACTTGAAGTTACCGAAACTTGAAGTTCAGAGAACTTGCTAGCTTGGGAACTTGTTTTAGGTTATCCCGACTATGTGTTACAAGATGAGGCCTACGTTTTGCCGCAAAGTCTCGTATTTCATGCTTTACCTGTAAAGTAGGCCTTACTTATACCCATTTATGTGATCATTTGAAGGAATGTCATTGACATTCCTTCAAACGATCACATAAATGATAATGATAAAATGCGATGATTTACCACTTAGCGCGCTAAATACTTTCGAATAAACCATGGAGACCGGACGGTTCTTTCAATTTGAAATCGTCATAGGCTATGTCATGGGTCCACGGTCAATATAAATCTTTTTACATTTACAGTGTGGAGATCGACTTCAGACGTCAGAATCTGACGCCTACAGACGTCAGATCCATTCTGACGTGTTGTATATCTGGCATGCTTCTAAATGGAAATATTCGTATATTAATTATAATTTATTTAAATTTATTAAAATGGCGAGTGCCTGACTGACCCGACATTCATGCATGCGTCCCAGGTTCGAACCCCGCTAATCCTGGTAAGTATTTTCAGGGAAATTTTTTTGTGTCACCCTTCTCAACGTTAATGGCGTTCTCGTCGATCTAAGATTCAAAATAGTGTATCGACGTTAATATCGCGCAGGGTGGTGATGCGCTGCGCGTTCACCTGCACAGCTATGGTGATAGAGGGGAAGTGACCCTTTTGTATAGAGTCTGACCAAGGAGGTTATATAAAAGGAGGGGAAACTTGAATTCAGACGGGGGCACCGGTTCGAGTGAGATCTTCAATGAAGTGATTTATTTGTTTTTGTGGTCAACATAATGGGTTTTTAATTGGTTTCCCCCCGTCCCAATGTTGAATCGGGGGGTGGTATGCCGGATCCTCCTGACGCGTGAGCTTCACTGCGCATGCGCGAAGATACACATTTTATCCAGCCAGCCTGTTGGATCGTATTTTACATGACTTTTCGTTTTCACTGCCACAATAAATTTCCAATGACGTATGACACACGACTTTGCCTCTTACATAATATCAATATTTTCACCATTAATCTCGTCTTTGAATCATGAAAATCGGAGGAATAACGACGTGTATGCTACTATTTAAGTAACTAAAAGAGATTTGGTTAATTTTATATTTTAAATTAATCATTTGATAACACAATGGTACGGCTATTGGTTTTCAAATTCGTAAGATATGGCACATATTTATTTATCCATCCATCGTCTTACGAAGTGGTTTTGAGAAGCATTGTGGGGTTGGTGGTTAAAATAACTAAATAACAGGTACACCGACCTCCATTTTTTTCATAATTTTGTTTGAAATATTTTTAAATCATGTATTTTCTAATGGTTAGCCCATAATTTGTTAAAATAATTTCATTTAAGGCCGTAGATTATCTATCATTTCGACGTTCAGTAGCTCATGTAACTGCTCACGTTTATATAAAAATTCAAATAAAAGGGGAGATGATGTAGAGATTTAAAATTTAAATTTGATAGTGTGCAGCCACAGTATGACTTGATTCTCAATCAGTTCCCCCTAGCATTGAATGAAGACTTTGTTCTACCTCCGAGTAGACGAGGTCATAAAATTTACAACCCTGACCAACACACACCGTCATTTTCGCGTAGGGCTACGCGCTGCGCGCTCCTTCCCACAGCTCTGATGATATAAAGGTGTGATTGTACACAGTTTTTACTAACGTTATTATACATTTAAAGCGTTACATTAAACAAAATAATTTTCTGCCACTTGAAGCTGTGTCTCGCTACCGCGACCCACATATTCAATTGGGTGAAAATTACTCATATTTGTTCAATTTGAGACGAAATATTTTCAAATATTGATGTATAATCACTCATTTCGTTCCCAATTACATTTAATGGTTAATGCAACTCTACTCCTGCTTAGCTGCTTAATGTATAAGAGAGAACAACTTGACATATATCAGAAAACACGAGACGCTGTCCCAATGCCGGTTTAATTCTGGGGGGATATCGCTGATTTTAACTAATGGACTGACTTTTTGCTTGAAATTTGAAAAACAATCAACAGTTAAAATTGTGTACAATTTATGACTGACACATAATAAAAAAAACACAGATATATTGCAGAAATAAATTTATTGCATGTATGATATAGAAGAGCATTGAAACATTGTTAAGGTATTCAAAGTTAATTTCCGAGTTTTTAGATCTCATAACTCCTGGTGATAGTTTGCGATGAAATAGGCGATGTAATTTTGTAATAGGTCTAGTTTTCACACAAGAGCCATATATAAATTTTATGGTATGGCGTGACATTGGTCCCATATCAGGAGGTAGCTAGCTGTTGGCTCTCGATTCCTTTTTGTTTAAATAAAGCCTATTTCCGGCGTCGCAATGTACATACATATTTTATTTGGCAATTTCTTATAGTCATGCTGCCTTTTTTCTTTTAGTTCATTGTTTATGTATTAAATAGTAATCTTAAGCTTATTATGATATAATATTATATTATCTCTGACACGTTTAACTAGGTTTATTATGTTGATAGTCAGAGAAAAATCAGAATCATCTCGATTGTTGAGATTATACTATTTGTCCACTAGACATAAATCATATCTCTACTGAAGTCATCAGCGACAGATTTTCATCTCTGTAAACTGCAAGGACTCGTTCCAGCCGATATCTAACGCCCATGTTATGCCGACATCTCCTGTCGATACTTCGGCAGTAGGACTGTAAGGTGCATTTAGAGACGAACGGTAACACATATGCATCCACCAGGCTGCTTTCCACTCAACCGCACAATGGCTAGTGGGATGGTTATCATTGTCCTGATCATATGTTGAGAATTTCGCCCCGTTGTGGTGTTCGGTAAGGGAGTCCTCTGTAACACAGATTAAAAGCCAGTATAATATCAATTAGGATCGGAATTATAATTTTATTAATTAACAAGGACCCTAACAAACGTAGCCTACATTACATTACATTACATTAGCATACATTCGATATACCCTAATGCATTTATGTCCTCAGGGCAACATAACAGACATAACATAACAGACAGACAGACGGACGGACAGACGGGCGGACAGACGGACGGACGGAAAGATGGATGGATGGATGGATGGATGGATGGATGGATTGATGGATTGATGGATGGATGGATGGATGGATGGATGGATGGATGGATGGATGGATGGATGGATGGATGGATGGATGGATGGACGGACGGACGGACGAACGAGCGTTTCAGTCGCACATTAACACATCTCGGTCACCCTTTAACATATTTTCATTATTAAACTAAGTTTAATTTAAATAATGAAAGAAACGATTGAAAAACGTAACAAATTATATGTGAGATTTGTATAACCTAATTAATGTGTATGATATCGGTAAAAAATAATGTCTTTGTACTTTATTATTTGCCTTGTACTGATGCTTGTGAATGTGATGTTGAGCTCTGTATTTATTTTAAAAACATCTAAAATACATTATTACTATGAATGTATAAATAACTAAACTCACGCCACGGGTCACCAGATGTACTAAATCCATCCACGTGAAGTGTATACTTCTCATAAGGAGCATCCACCTTAAATGTACTGTACTTGACTTCTCCAGATTCACCATTAAATCTCTTCATGTTGATCTGTAGAGTATAGTCGTCCTGGTTGGTGATGAGGTAGATATTATTGTTTCCTATCAAGCATAAAAAAAACGTTATGGGGACAGAGCGAATTATTGCAATTGGAAAAACAAAAAATACTATATTATAATTAGATATCAAGGAAACAGGTATCCATTGATTCGACGGTGACATAACTTTGTGGAAAATTCATTTAAAAAGTAGTATATCTACAAATTATATCATAACTGCTCCTGATATAGGGACTAACCCCTGGTCTAAGAGCCGGAGGAACGAGTTCAGAGGTGCGACAAATCGGTGTTCAAGAAGTGTTCAAGATCCAATATGGGTCTTTATTAATTTCCCGAAAGTAATGATCGTTGTTGGTGTTCTCATGCATGCTACTTTTCTGGATCCACTTTTGAAAAAGAGCTCTAACCCTGACTGACATATTAGTAGATTATAGCATACAACTGTTTTTATACAATTCGGACCTGTTATATCCGAATATGATGTATACAAAGCTGTGTTTTTACTGTTAAGCCTTGAAAATGAGGCAAGACTAAATGGCCGCCATTCACACTATGAAGTATAATTTAATTTATGAAACACTGTCAATTCATCATATTTTATATAATTCGTATCAAACATATCGTTAAAATCTTCATCCTGACAAGAATCATGCATTAGTTTGTCATTATTTAAATATATTATAATCCTAGTATACGAAGTACATTAGATGTACTTCATTAGAACCTCAAATTCTCAGTCACTCCTGCTTTTGAATTGTTATGATGGAGCTAAGTCGTTATAGTATTGCATGAATAGGATAGATCAAAAAAACATTATTTATTGGGATGGAAATAATCTAAACTTTTTTTTTGGTGTTCACTTCATAGTTAAAGACCTATTGCCAAACAAGCTTTCTGGATGTAGGGAACTAATATTGATGTAACTGTCATTATTAGTGTATCGGCTGAACGGAGAGTATTTAGTGTTACTGGCCAATATAGCATGGTATTCGACATTAGCAATGCTACATACACTCCCGAAAGATGGAAAAGTCTGTATTTTATACATAGATAGACAAAGTCTTATCATCATAGCAATATTGCATTATATATGTAAATAAAAATACATAAAATTATACGAAAATAAACTATATCGACCAAGAAAATATGGGTAGGCCCTAACCAATAGGCCAT
This sequence comes from Flabesymbios commensalis, assembly GCA_964017125.1. NCBI lineage: Eukaryota > Metazoa > Annelida > Polychaeta > Terebellida > Flabelligeridae > Flabesymbios > Flabesymbios commensalis. The sequence continues at coordinate 60,949,557 of OZ024918.1, forward strand.
TTTACTGAACCGAATCTGCACCTCTTCAGATGCTAAATCCCGTGAATATAGACGGAGAAGAAGTATGCCCTAACAAGACTGATGCAAATGTTATTTATATCATAATCCTTCCTGATATAGGGCCTAACCCCTTGACCAACTCCCCGGAGGTCCGAGTTCAGAGGTGCGACACACCAAATCGGTGTTCGAGAAGTGTTCAAATCAATGTATGATCGCCAACAGGGTGCCGAGCAGCTAATGAACTAAGGGGAAAAGACCCGATTATTTATTTACGAGGAAGTAATGATCATTGTTGAAGTTCTTATGTTACTAGTATAATTCCACTTCGCAAAAAGACCTCTTTTTAATAGTTGTATTTTAGTAGCTTATAGTACATTTTTATACAATGTACTCCACTCCTGATTTTTTTGAATGGATTGTTACTATGGAACTAAGTCGTTATAGTCTCGTATGAATGGGATAGAATATGAAATACAATATTTAATGGAATAAAAATCATCCAAACGTTTTTAAAATGTTCACGGTACAGTTAAATATCTATCGCTAAGCATACTTTGTGGATGCCAGAGAACCAATAGTGATGTCATTGTCATTATTAGTGTATCGCCTGAACGATGAGTATTTAGTATTACTGACCGATATACTAAAGCATTTAATGCATAACATTCAATTTAATGTAGACTAGTGATTTCACAATAAAACATTACAAATGCTACATACACTCCCAAAAGATGGAAATGTTTGTATTTTCTTCATAAATAGAAAAGGCTTATCATTATAGCAATATTCTATTATATGTAACTAGACATACACCAAATTCTACAAAAATGAGCAAAATGAAACTTTATCGACCAAGAAAATATGGCTAGGCCCTAACTTATAGACCAATTTACTGAACCGAATCTGTACCTCTCAGATGCTAAATCACGTGAATATGGACAGAGAAGAAATATACCCTAACAACACTGATTCAAATAGTCAATGTAATCAAGAAACGTTCATTGGTAAATTTTTCACAAAAACGTTCTCACCAAGCCAATGCTCATCGCTGATATCTCCAAAACCTTTGGAATATTCGAGCCAGTTCCGAGTGAAATTTACCGAGCCGGACATCCTCCTCTGGAACACCTGTCACAGAAAAAGTATTTGTATTGTACTAAAACATCTATCTGGTTTGACTGATTCTTAAATTGTGTGTTTGATTTGACTTTTGACTGTGTTACACTTACTGTGCACCCTGTCTTTGTAACAGTGTTCATTTCACAGTACACATTTATAGGTTTCCGAAAAGGCCCGACATATATGGTGTATTCTCCACTGCACTTGTTACCACTTTCGTAAAGCACTTGACAATCTTTGGGACGGTTTGCTGTAAAAAAACAGCAGTTTATCATGTAACATTATTCACTGTGAAATCAGAGCAATGACTCTGTACACCAGTTGGCCTTCACAGCAAACACGAGACATTCACCCAATGCTGGTTTAATGTTGGGCCAGCGTTGAAGACGGTGGGACAACATTTAACCAGTATTGTTTAATTAGTATTCAGTCAGGTAATTAGCGATTTAAAAGAGCTGAGTTGTCTCAGTTCGCTTATCAACAATATTCACGTTGAAAAGAAAGCCACTCGTTGAATCTTGAACAGTTCATGTGGGCCAGCTAGATCAATTAATGTTGCGAACCATGCTCAGCAAATCGCTACGACCAAGCTCTTTTAATGACATGTTTCTTAAACTTTAAAACAAATATATATATTGTACACGAATAAGGTTTTTGTTGTGTGTAAAAACGACAGGGGGGCATAGATGCCGGTTATTTTAGTGTGGTTTAGCTGGGCATATATAGTGGGGCATATATAAAAATCAAGCATATTGCCCATTTTTGCCCGCTGCTTAGTCTAATTTACAGATATGCTAATATATTTGATATCAGCTGAAATCTACTGGCAAGGCTTTTCATTTGAAAGTAAAATAAATTATGTACTCTCGATTTCTTAAGTAATAAACAGCAAAGCTTCAAGTTGACGTTTTAACCGTAAATTTAGCAATTTCACTTTTGAATAAATAGTAAAATAGAATTTTCTTTAAGCTTATTATTGTATGGTATAAAGCAGCCTAAATATAAGTGCCTTCTTACTATCACAGTCGATTGTCTTTTTATTCTTCTTCTTTCCATCCACAAGGCTCCCTGCGACCAGCAGACACACGACAATTACCATCATTACATTAAGTACAGACATGTTGACGGGTTGAACTTCAAATGACAAGTGTCAAACTACGATGTTCATATAGCATTTATAGCTCTCCTTTGTGGAGCAAGTAACCCAGCAAACACAAAACATTTGTATATCATCTGCACAACGCCGACCCAACGGCTTTGAAGTTGGGCTGGCGTTGTACAAATGCTATACAAATGTTTTGAGAGGGCCTACGTGCGAAAACATAATTATAAGAGGGTCGGCCGTGTGTGTTATTTTAAACGGATGGATAATTTTGCAAAGAAAGCCATCCAGCCAAGATATATAAACCCTCAGGCTGAGGCTTCTTTCATGACTTGATTTCGATAAAAAATATCTTGAATGCTGTTAGATCTACAAATGATACCATTATGTGGCCATTATATGCCTGGGACCATTTAGGCGTCGTGGCATACTGCTGGATTATTTGTTTCTATGGTTCATTCCAGTCAAATTTCAATATTTCTTTCAGCGTTATATTTGTAACATTGTAACATTGCTTGCTTGCTTATTTCTATAATCATGAGTTTTGAAAGCATGCAAATTAACATTAATTGATAATTAATCTTTCTTGGCATTAAAGCTGTAGACCACTCCATGCCTAGCTGTTTCTGGTTATAGGTGTTCCCCAGTTGGCTCTAGCTCGCTAATTCGCGTGGAAGAACCACATCCTGCAGGTTTTGCCCCCTATTCTCCCCCACCTCCCCACTTTTGCTGTGCTGTGCTGTGGCCAACTGGTGTACAGAACGTATAAAAAAATGTCTTGGTACATAGCCAGCCCAACGTCTTCGACGATGGTCCAACGTTGTACAAATGATATACAAATGTTTTGTGTTTGCTGGGGCCTACGTGTGAAAAGATAATTATAAGAGGGTCGGTCGTGGGCGTTACTTTAAACGGATGGATTTTACAATGACAGCCATCCAACCAAGAGATTTAAACCCCGAGGCTGACGCTTCTTTCATGACTTGATTTCAATGGAAAATATCTTGAATGATGTTAGATCTACAAATGATACCATTATGTGGCCATTATATGCGTGGGACCATTTAGGCGTCGTGACATACTGCTGGATTGTTGTTCCTATGGTTTATTCCTGTCAAACTAGAATCGTGTTAGCTTTAAATAAATGAAACTTCCACGATTAGTAGATTAGTACATTAGCAGTAACTGAACTATATTTGTATTTTCAATCCGCCAAATGTATTTATTCACATCAATGAAGCATCCTATATTTCTTTCAGCGTTATATTTGTGATATTGTAACATTGCTTGCTTACTTATTCTATAATCATGAGTTTTGAAAACATACAAATTAACATTAATTGATAATTAATTACTGTAATCTTTCTTAGCATTAAAGCTGTAGACCACTCCGTGCCTAGCTGTTTCCCCAGTTGGCTCAAGCTCGCTAATTCGTGCGGTGCTTCCTGTGACAGATTTGACTGTTGGTACACAGTGTACTACTCCTTTAACGTCATCAGAAAATGATACATCCATCGCAACAAAACAAAACTTTAGTATTAGTCCATCAACTAAAAAAAATCATATTTGCAGGTGCTTAGTTGAAGAAATGGTATGTTAGTATAGTAGTATGGTATCATACCCCCCCCCTAATTTAAATAGCAACTGAATGACGGTGGTGATTGGTGGATCGCGTCATGTGAAGCGGAAAGAGATAACTAAGACATTTATGATAATTTCAAATTGAAAAACCCCTTTGATCTCCATGGTTTATACAAAAATATTTCAGTGTTGTAAGAGTTAATACCATAATAAGGTCATGTCAAAGGTCACTTTGCCATCACTGATATATTGTGAGTTCACCCTTACAGCGCGGGGATCGACTTTAGACGTCAGAATCTGAACAACATCACCCCAGCATTAGATCAATGTCTTGTGCTTGCTGGGTGGTACGGAATTACTCAATGACCTCACCTTCTTTGTTTTCACCGAGCTGGCTAATACAATGAAGTATGGGGGATGGTTCTTATGTAACCTTGTTTTCACCGAGTGACGTCACTGCGTTTCACAGAGTGAAGTGTAGGGGAGGGGGTGTTATATAACTTTCTTTTCACCGAGTGACGTCACTGCGTTTCACAGAATAGCCGCCTGACCGCATTGGTGATCATCTTGGATATGGCTTTGATCGAGAACAAATTCGTCCAAAAACTTGACCGTAATAATGATCTGACCCCGTTGTAGATCTGACTGGTAGGAGTTTACATGTATTAACTCTTAAAGTACTGAATTATTTCTGTATAAACCATTGAGAACAAAGGGTTTTGCCAACTTGAAATCATCATAAATGTCTTAGTTAGCTCTTTCCGCTTCATTTGAATACCTATGGTATGGGTCTATGGCCATTATAAATACGTTTAGTCTTACTGTGCGGATATCGACTTTAGACGTCAGAATCTGACGTCTACATACGCAAGATTCTGACGTCTGAAGTCGAACCCCGCGCTGCAAGGGTTAAGATAGAGGAATGTGAGTGAGTGGGATAGACGTTTGTGGAGATTCACTGATCGAGCTAAAAGGAGATATTGAATCAATGTTATATTAACGTTGGCCCACTGTTTGCGACGCTGGCCCAACGTTGAAATGTTTCAGTGGCTTTGAATACTGTATGAGTTGGTGCGTTATCTTCGTGACAGACATATAATTTGTATCTCTTTGTGGCCGTTTTGAATAGAGAGATCCGTAACTGGTACACTGTGCAAATCAACAGCTAAATCAACACGTTTCCAGTCTCATTATATTATAATTGGCTACATTAATTATATGGTGCGCTAAGCGGCAAGCCTCCCAATGCTAGGCTTGCAAAAATATTATTCATCTTTTAAACATTTAAATATTGTTTTTGTCCCATATTACAAAATATGTGTAAAAATGATAAATTCAGTGTATGGTGTCCGGATAGGGTTATCTCGCACTTTCTCGCTGTTTCACTGTTTAAAATTTCGCTCTCTCGCATCGCCCCTTCGTAGTTTCGCACTTTCGTTGATTCGTACTCCCGCAGTTTCGCATCGCCTTTTCGTAGCTTCGCAGTCGCGTTTTTTCGCAGTCTCGTTGTTTCACATCGCCCTTTCGTTGTTTCGCATCGCCCTTTCGTTGTTCCGTAGTCTTGCATTTTCGCTGCTTCGCATCGCCCTTTCACAGTTTCGCATCGCCGCTTTTTCGTTGTTTCGTACTTCTGTTGTTTCGTACTTTCGTTGTTTCGTACCCGATGTGATGGCTAACGCTACCATCTGTCACTTTCTTCGTTTTGTAGTTTCGCACTTTCGTTGTTTCATACTTTCGTAGTTTCGCAGTTTCGTACTTTTACCCTCTCGTTGTTTTGTACTTTCGTTGTTTCATACATTCGTTGTTTCGTACTTTCGTTGTTTCATTGTGATGGGCGGCAGCGTTAACCTTCCCACACAGGCTCCGGCGTGATAGACAGCAGCGCTAACCACTTCACCCGAGCTCCGGCGTGATGGACGGCAGCGCTAACCTCTTCACCAGGGCTCCGCGTGATGATTTGCAGCGTTAACCTCTTCACCAGGGTTCCGGCGTGATGGACGGCAGAGTCAATATCTTCACCAGGGGTGTGTAATGCCAAATGCGTCACCAAACACAAATTGTTCAATGGCCCACACTTAGTTTATTTCTGCAGAGTTTGGGTATGTATATGTACAAGACTAGTCCACCATCAGCTACTAGCGCAGTGGTTGAAGAGTTATAATTCGATATGTGAGGATGGCGGCCATCTCGGATTTCTGCAGAAGGGGACTATTACATGCCAAAATAACTTGAGAAATTTAATTAGTATGTCTAAATTAGTGCGAAAAAACATGTAACACAATATCCTGTGGAAAATGGTTCAAAAGTTATAGGGCTATATGGGCCGGTGGCGGCCATTTTGGATTTTCTCTAATAAAAAAAATCCTCAACCCCTATCCCACCTTACTTTTTTTGGTCACTTATCATACCCATATCCACCAAAATCAGCTGACATTAGCTACGAGTTCCTTCACTGAATGGCTATAATATGGGTTAATTTCGGGTTACTAGGTGGACTGCTGCGTTAACCACAAGGGCTCCGGCGTGATGGACGGCAGCGCTAACCACAAGGGCTCCGGCGTGACGTACGGCAGCGCTAACCACAAGGGCTCCGGCCTGATGTACGGCAGCGCTAACCACAAGGGCTCCGGCGTGATAGACGGCAGCGCTAACCACAAGGGCTCCGGCGTGACGTACGGCAGCGCTAACCACAAGGGCTCCGGCCTGATGGACGGCAGCGCTAACCACAAGGGCTCCGGCGTGACGTACGGCAGCGCTAACCACAAGGGCTCCGGCGTGATAGACGGCAGCGCTAACCACAATGGTTCCGGCGTGACGTACGGCAGCGCTAACCACAAGGGCTCCGGACTGATAGATGGCAGCGCTAACCACAAGGGTTCCGGCGTGACGTACGGCAGCGCTAACCACAAGGGCTCCGGCCTGATAGATGGCAGCGCTAACCACAAGGGCTCCGGCGTGACGTACGCCAGCATTAACCTTTTCACCGGAGCTGTGGCGTGATCGACGGTAGAGTTAACCTCTTCACCACGCACGTCTGATTTTCAAATGTATTTATTCATTTATTACGAAACAACGAAACAACGAAAGTGCAAAACTACGAAAGTAGGAAACAACGAAAGTACGAAACAACTGAAGTACGAGACAAAGAAAGAGAGAAACAACGAAAGTATGAAACAACGAAAGTACAAAAAAAAGAAAGTGCGAAACAACGAAAGTACGAAACAACAAAAGTACAAAACAGCGAAAGTACGAAACAACGAAAGTGCTAAACAACGAAAGGGCGATGCGAAACAACGAGACTACGAAACAACAAACTACGATGCGAAATTACAAAAGGACGATGCGAAAAAACGAAGCTATGAAACAACAAAACTGCGAAACAATGGGAAAGCGACGCGAGACAGAGATGGCCCTATCCAAACACTATATCAGTGATGTAAAAATAATTGCATCTTGTGAATGGCAAAACTAGAATGTAAGCACAATTTTCAAATGCGTTAAAATTATTGATAATTTATAATAATGTTATCAATTTCACGAGGAAACAAATCCTTGCACTCCATTGATTGACAAATGATACAATGATAATTATTTAAACAATAAATATTCTATTTTAAGATGTTGACGGTGATATTATAAGCATAAGGGTCTTACTACCCTTTACAGTAGGCATATATGCGTGCTGGTGGCCTGTAACGTAGCCTGTAAATTCGTTAAAATAATTAAAACACAATATTGCACTTTATAGGGTGGTGCTTTTACAACTGACCTTAATCGGATGTAAAGTAATTGTCAATGCATGTTCAGTTTTTAAACAAAATTAAACTGACGTGAAATATGACGTCTTCGGGACACAAAACATTCGATCGTGAATGCCTGCATTCGCGCATTCCACGGCCCACGCATAGACAATAGTAGAGCTGCTTGTACAAACACTTCCTTGAACTCCTTCTAAAGTTTTATTCTTAATGGCATGATTAGTGAATCACTCAATAATTTACGCTCAAATATATAATTAACTAGAAATAATTGCTTGGAAACGAGCACGAAAGCAGCCCTCCGTTATTGCCAGTCGGCCATTTTAAACTTGATATGGATCAGCAAACTTTCTTAAGGTTTATTTTATATTTCCGCTTTAGCTATTATGCAAGATTTCCAAGATAATGAGAAAAAACGATTTAAAATGACAGCCAGTTTTACATTTAGTTCTATATGCATGGTTCAGCTATTCTGCTTTGCTTTTGAGTTACATGAATATCACAAAATTACTCAAATTCAAAATGACAGCTAAACGGCCATTTTGAAATTGTTTGCTCCCAAAAGGTAATCGGGTCATTGACTGACATTGCTGTGCATATTTGCCAAATAAAAAGAAGATATCTTGAAAAAAATTGCTAGAGGCCCTAGTAATCAAAGGGTTGATTATATTGGAATCAAAATGCCACCAAAAATTCCCCGGTGATATGTGATGGCTATGTGAAGTATGAGGAAGCAGAAGTTGATAGAGCAGCTATCATGCAAGATTTCCGAGATAATGAGAAAAAACAATTAAAAATAGCCGACAGGCGGCAATTTTGGATTTTCTCGGATTTACATTTTGTTTTATATTCGTGATCCAGCTATTTTGCAGTTTTTTTAGTCACGTAAATGTAACAAAATTACTCAAATTCAAAATGGCCGCTAAACGTTTGTTTGCTCCCAAAAGTTAATCAGGTCATTGGCTATTAGTGGCCGTAGTAATTAAAGGGTTGATGATATGGAGATCAAGATGTCACCAAAACAATTCCCCAGTGGTATATGATGGCTATGTGAAGTATTAAGAAGCAGAAATTGGTAGATTAATAGCTATTTTGAAAACAAATAACTGCGGCGGCGGACCGTGTGGAATACAGTAAGCAGCCCACCTTGGCGAGGGCTCAGGTTGCCACGGCAGGGGCTGCTTAATTATAATAACATCTCAAGTTGCTACTCGCTGCACCAGATTTTGAAACAATTCCGGGTGACTGTTGGATCACCGTTTGTGACGCTGGCCCAGCATTGTTTCAACCTCTCACTGGATAGAGAAAGAAATGCCATGGTCACACAAATGATAAATGACTTATCCATAACAGTCAGTCCGCAGCGTGTGATGAACGCTTCTATTTCAATGGTATAAACCAATTTATTCCGAGTGTCGTCAGCAAGACGACGTCATGAAACGGCTTGCAAATGTGCCACGGATTTCAACGCTAACGTTACAAATGATATAATTTCTCTGTCAATATAATTGGGCCGTCTTAGAAATAATACAACTTGTTCAATGGAACAATGGAGAACAGAAATCTTCGGTCATATTTCCAGACTGGGCTAGTTCAACAGGACAAAAGTATAATTATTATCGCCTTAAGATTCTGTAATGTCGTACTTTTGGTCAGAGGCCGATGTTGTGACAGATTGTTGTTGCTGTTCAGTGACTTCTGTTATAAAAACGGGTAACCGGCGGTCTTAGCAATTTAGCTGGGTGGTACATTATTACATTCACTAAGAGTTGATAACATTCGTGGAAGGTGACAATTTTGGCCAAAAATGTTATCGCCGACCGAAATCTACTCACTTTTTCATGTTGTGTGCTATTTCCCATTCACGTGATTTCGGATAAACTCTAGCCTACACTGTGTGGCCTGTGGCTGTGCTATTTCAAATGATTTTCTAACACTAATACTAATAGACCCCCTAGGCTAAGGGCCTATTATTTGAGTGTTAGGCCTACACTAACAGATAGTGTCTATTCTATGACTATGTATGTCTACGACCATTCAGGATTTCCGCCAGGAATGTTCTGAGTGTGAGAGGGCTCCAAAAGGGTGGGGAGGAGGGTGATTCCAAAGACACACTCACACAGTGACAGCCTGAGACAAAAATCTACAGATTTGCATAGAATGGCCTAGACCCCCCTATTTAAATTGACCGAAATTAGAACAAAATAGGGAAGAGGTCACTATATATTTTCTAACACTTATTAAATAACAAGCTTTTGTGCTAAGGGGGGGGGGGGGGGGGCAGCTTTCTAAATAAGGGTTAAAAATGAGGTTGTCCATCGGACAATCAGGTCATATTTTCAAGTTGTCCGCTGAATTTTCAGATTGTCCGCAAGTAGATCTAATATATAGCTACGACCCAGCCTGTTGCCACAACTTTCTGAAAACATTAGTTAACCAACAAGTGGAAGCTCGCCACTGTAATCAAAATTTTCAACCCTGACAGTCACTTGACTTATAAATGCCTTTAAATAATAATGTAATGTGAAAATACCCTTCACAAAAGTTGGTTGTCCGAGCGGACAACCTCATGGTAACTATTGATTGTCCGCCACAAATTTTGGTTGTCTTGGACAACCGGAAGGGCCTTATTACGAACGCTGGGGGGGGGGGGGGCAGCGACGTCCGCAGCTTTCCGATATAGAGGGGGGTTTAAGAGGTACAACATTTAGAAAAATACGGGGGTCCGGGGGCTCGCCCCCAGAAATCCACAGAATTTGTTGAAAATCTGAAGCTCAATGGGGGGGGGGGCAGGACCCCTCTGACCCTCCCCCCTGCACGTCCTGGGGGGGGGGGGGCGTCTGAACCGACTCCTTCCCCCGGTCCCCTGTGGAAACCCTGCAATCTCGCGTACATAGAATTTAAGTCATAGGCTAGGGCCTGGTAGGCTATAGGCCTGCCCTACCAAATTAATATAATATAATAAAATAGGCTTGGAGTCTACTATAGGCCATGGACATTAACAGATTATAGACTTTGATATAATTACTAGTTGTTTGAATAAGTCTATATTAGGCATGCATATATGGCTACATGTTATACTGTGCAAAGTTACCTGCAAAGCTCAAATGCAGTAGGCATATCCAGGGGGGGGGGGGGGGAAGCGGGCGCGTGCGCCCCCCAATTTCGCCAAATACTTAAAACAAATCCCTAAGCTGACTAAAATTTACCAAAAAAAATTTAGGGGGCAAACCCCCCAGGTGCCCCCCCTTTCTCCAGATCCTGGATCCGCCAGTGATATCTGTTTACTTTACAACTAAAACAATTATACTGTATTTTGGCTTTGCAATATACCGTTATAGGCCTATTCTACATATTCATGATATTGAGCTAAAAACCCTTCTGCCTGGATATCTTTTGATCTTCAATCAATCAACTTCTATGTCGCCTATCCTCAGCGGACAGTTAGCTTCAAAAGAAGGGGTGGGTCAGGATGTCCCTCTTCTGGATCTGTAACTTAGCTGTAGGCCTACATAGTAGTGGCATGTAAGCCTTTTTTTTAATTTGTTGCAGTAGGCCCACAGCCCACAATTTGGGGTACATCTGTCAGAATAAAACATAATTCAATGACTAGGCCTACAAGGGCTCAGGTCTAGATACTGAATTTGATCCATATCTATGGTGTTGCAATTACCGGATAGTGAATATTTTAGGCTTCTAGGTCAGGTCTGTATATTTTACCAGGCATTAGAACAGGTGTGGCTTCCCTAGCCAGACCATTATTTAATGTGATTAAATTTGAAGTGTATAAAATAGCCTATATATCTAGATGTTATATTAGGCCTAATATGTATATACATCTACATAATATAGTTAGAGGTCTACATAGCCATAACATATACAAAAAAGAATGGAAAGTGCCCCTACATAAATTTAAAAGTTTACCTCCTAAAATGTTTTTTTTTTCATGGACCTTTATACATGTGTACATTTGTGCAATCAATGCATTCTAACAGAATAGTTAGAACAGCCCCATCCTAGTTTATATTAATGGTAAGTTAGCCATTTCACCACCTGATTTTTTTGCAATAACATTTACCTAAAGTAAATGTCAGACAAATGTGTTAACTTCAAATATATCATGAATAATCTTTACAATTCCATTTCAATAATGGAGGAATCATTACTTCATTTCACTATCACAGGTTTTTACACAGCTTTCTTTCAGCGTTATATTTGTGATATTGTAACATTGCTTGCTTACTTATTCTATAATCATGAGTTTTGAAAACATACAAATTAACATTAATTGATAATTAATTACTGTAATCTTTCTTAGCATTAAAGCTGTAGACCACTCCGTGCCTAGCTGTTTCCCCAGTTGGCTCAAGCTCGCTAATTCGTGCGGTGCTTCCTGTGACAGATTTGACTGTTGGTACACAGTGTACTACTCCTTTAACGTCATCAGAAAATGATACATCCATCGCAACAAAACAAAACTTTAGTATTAGTCCATCAACTAAAAAAAATCATATTTGCAGGTGCTTAGTTGAAGAAATGGTATGTTAGTATAGTAGTATGGTATCATACCCCCCCCCTAATTTAAATAGCAACTGAATGACGGTGGTGATTGGTGGATCGCGTCATGTGAAGCGGAAAGAGATAACTAAGACATTTATGATAATTTCAAATTGAAAAACCCCTTTGATCTCCATGGTTTATACAAAAATATTTCAGTGTTGTAAGAGTTAATACCATAATAAGGTCATGTCAAAGGTCACTTTGCCATCACTGATATATTGTGAGTTCACCCTTACAGCGCGGGGATCGACTTTAGACGTCAGAATCTGAACAACATCACCCCAGCATTAGATCAATGTCTTGTGCTTGCTGGGTGGTACGGAATTACTCAATGACCTCACCTTCTTTGTTTTCACCGAGCTGGCTAATACAATGAAGTATGGGGGATGGTTCTTATGTAACCTTGTTTTCACCGAGTGACGTCACTGCGTTTCACAGAGTGAAGTGTAGGGGAGGGGGTGTTATATAACTTTCTTTTCACCGAGTGACGTCACTGCGTTTCACAGAATAGCCGCCTGACCGCATTGGTGATCATCTTGGATATGGCTTTGATCGAGAACAAATTCGTCCAAAAACTTGACCGTAATAATGATCTGACCCCGTTGTAGATCTGACTGGTAGGAGTTTACATGTATTAACTCTTAAAGTACTGAATTATTTCTGTATAAACCATTGAGAACAAAGGGTTTTGCCAACTTGAAATCATCATAAATGTCTTAGTTAGCTCTTTCCGCTTCATTTGAATACCTATGGTATGGGTCTATGGCCATTATAAATACGTTTAGTCTTACTGTGCGGATATCGACTTTAGACGTCAGAATCTGACGTCTACATACGCAAGATTCTGACGTCTGAAGTCGAACCCCGCGCTGCAAGGGTTAAGATAGAGGAATGTGAGTGAGTGGGATAGACGTTTGTGGAGATTCACTGATCGAGCTAAAAGGAGATATTGAATCAATGTTATATTAACGTTGGCCCACTGTTTGCGACGCTGGCCCAACGTTGAAATGTTTCAGTGGCTTTGAATACTGTATGAGTTGGTGCGTTATCTTCGTGACAGACATATAATTTGTATCTCTTTGTGGCCGTTTTGAATAGAGAGATCCGTAACTGGTACACTGTGCAAATCAACAGCTAAATCAACACGTTTCCAGTCTCATTATATTATAATTGGCTACATTAATTATATGGTGCGCTAAGCGGCAAGCCTCCCAATGCTAGGCTTGCAAAAATATTATTCATCTTTTAAACATTTAAATATTGTTTTTGTCCCATATTACAAAATATGTGTAAAAATGATAAATTCAGTGTATGGTGTCCGGATAGGGTTATCTCGCACTTTCTCGCTGTTTCACTGTTTAAAATTTCGCTCTCTCGCATCGCCCCTTCGTAGTTTCGCACTTTCGTTGATTCGTACTCCCGCAGTTTCGCATCGCCTTTTCGTAGCTTCGCAGTCGCGTTTTTTCGCAGTCTCGTTGTTTCACATCGCCCTTTCGTTGTTTCGCATCGCCCTTTCGTTGTTCCGTAGTCTTGCATTTTCGCTGCTTCGCATCGCCCTTTCACAGTTTCGCATCGCCGCTTTTTCGTTGTTTCGTACTTCTGTTGTTTCGTACTTTCGTTGTTTCGTACCCGATGTGATGGCTAACGCTACCATCTGTCACTTTCTTCGTTTTGTAGTTTCGCACTTTCGTTGTTTCATACTTTCGTAGTTTCGCAGTTTCGTACTTTTACCCTCTCGTTGTTTTGTACTTTCGTTGTTTCATACATTCGTTGTTTCGTACTTTCGTTGTTTCATTGTGATGGGCGGCAGCGTTAACCTTCCCACACAGGCTCCGGCGTGATAGACAGCAGCGCTAACCACTTCACCCGAGCTCCGGCGTGATGGACGGCAGCGCTAACCTCTTCACCAGGGCTCCGCGTGATGATTTGCAGCGTTAACCTCTTCACCAGGGTTCCGGCGTGATGGACGGCAGAGTCAATATCTTCACCAGGGGTGTGTAATGCCAAATGCGTCACCAAACACAAATTGTTCAATGGCCCACACTTAGTTTATTTCTGCAGAGTTTGGGTATGTATATGTACAAGACTAGTCCACCATCAGCTACTAGCGCAGTGGTTGAAGAGTTATAATTCGATATGTGAGGATGGCGGCCATCTCGGATTTCTGCAGAAGGGGACTATTACATGCCAAAATAACTTGAGAAATTTAATTAGTATGTCTAAATTAGTGCGAAAAAACATGTAACACAATATCCTGTGGAAAATGGTTCAAAAGTTATAGGGCTATATGGGCCGGTGGCGGCCATTTTGGATTTTCTCTAATAAAAAAAATCCTCAACCCCTATCCCACCTTACTTTTTTTGGTCACTTATCATACCCATATCCACCAAAATCAGCTGACATTAGCTACGAGTTCCTTCACTGAATGGCTATAATATGGGTTAATTTCGGGTTACTAGGTGGACTGCTGCGTTAACCACAAGGGCTCCGGCGTGATGGACGGCAGCGCTAACCACAAGGGCTCCGGCGTGACGTACGGCAGCGCTAACCACAAGGGCTCCGGCCTGATGTACGGCAGCGCTAACCACAAGGGCTCCGGCGTGATAGACGGCAGCGCTAACCACAAGGGCTCCGGCGTGACGTACGGCAGCGCTAACCACAAGGGCTCCGGCCTGATGGACGGCAGCGCTAACCACAAGGGCTCCGGCGTGACGTACGGCAGCGCTAACCACAAGGGCTCCGGCGTGATAGACGGCAGCGCTAACCACAATGGTTCCGGCGTGACGTACGGCAGCGCTAACCACAAGGGCTCCGGACTGATAGATGGCAGCGCTAACCACAAGGGTTCCGGCGTGACGTACGGCAGCGCTAACCACAAGGGCTCCGGCCTGATAGATGGCAGCGCTAACCACAAGGGCTCCGGCGTGACGTACGCCAGCATTAACCTTTTCACCGGAGCTGTGGCGTGATCGACGGTAGAGTTAACCTCTTCACCACGCACGTCTGATTTTCAAATGTATTTATTCATTTATTACGAAACAACGAAACAACGAAAGTGCAAAACTACGAAAGTAGGAAACAACGAAAGTACGAAACAACTGAAGTACGAGACAAAGAAAGAGAGAAACAACGAAAGTATGAAACAACGAAAGTACAAAAAAAAGAAAGTGCGAAACAACGAAAGTACGAAACAACAAAAGTACAAAACAGCGAAAGTACGAAACAACGAAAGTGCTAAACAACGAAAGGGCGATGCGAAACAACGAGACTACGAAACAACAAACTACGATGCGAAATTACAAAAGGACGATGCGAAAAAACGAAGCTATGAAACAACAAAACTGCGAAACAATGGGAAAGCGACGCGAGACAGAGATGGCCCTATCCAAACACTATATCAGTGATGTAAAAATAATTGCATCTTGTGAATGGCAAAACTAGAATGTAAGCACAATTTTCAAATGCGTTAAAATTATTGATAATTTATAATAATGTTATCAATTTCACGAGGAAACAAATCCTTGCACTCCATTGATTGACAAATGATACAATGATAATTATTTAAACAATAAATATTCTATTTTAAGATGTTGACGGTGATATTATAAGCATAAGGGTCTTACTACCCTTTACAGTAGGCATATATGCGTGCTGGTGGCCTGTAACGTAGCCTGTAAATTCGTTAAAATAATTAAAACACAATATTGCACTTTATAGGGTGGTGCTTTTACAACTGACCTTAATCGGATGTAAAGTAATTGTCAATGCATGTTCAGTTTTTAAACAAAATTAAACTGACGTGAAATATGACGTCTTCGGGACACAAAACATTCGATCGTGAATGCCTGCATTCGCGCATTCCACGGCCCACGCATAGACAATAGTAGAGCTGCTTGTACAAACACTTCCTTGAACTCCTTCTAAAGTTTTATTCTTAATGGCATGATTAGTGAATCACTCAATAATTTACGCTCAAATATATAATTAACTAGAAATAATTGCTTGGAAACGAGCACGAAAGCAGCCCTCCGTTATTGCCAGTCGGCCATTTTAAACTTGATATGGATCAGCAAACTTTCTTAAGGTTTATTTTATATTTCCGCTTTAGCTATTATGCAAGATTTCCAAGATAATGAGAAAAAACGATTTAAAATGACAGCCAGTTTTACATTTAGTTCTATATGCATGGTTCAGCTATTCTGCTTTGCTTTTGAGTTACATGAATATCACAAAATTACTCAAATTCAAAATGACAGCTAAACGGCCATTTTGAAATTGTTTGCTCCCAAAAGGTAATCGGGTCATTGACTGACATTGCTGTGCATATTTGCCAAATAAAAAGAAGATATCTTGAAAAAAATTGCTAGAGGCCCTAGTAATCAAAGGGTTGATTATATTGGAATCAAAATGCCACCAAAAATTCCCCGGTGATATGTGATGGCTATGTGAAGTATGAGGAAGCAGAAGTTGATAGAGCAGCTATCATGCAAGATTTCCGAGATAATGAGAAAAAACAATTAAAAATAGCCGACAGGCGGCAATTTTGGATTTTCTCGGATTTACATTTTGTTTTATATTCGTGATCCAGCTATTTTGCAGTTTTTTTAGTCACGTAAATGTAACAAAATTACTCAAATTCAAAATGGCCGCTAAACGTTTGTTTGCTCCCAAAAGTTAATCAGGTCATTGGCTATTAGTGGCCGTAGTAATTAAAGGGTTGATGATATGGAGATCAAGATGTCACCAAAACAATTCCCCAGTGGTATATGATGGCTATGTGAAGTATTAAGAAGCAGAAATTGGTAGATTAATAGCTATTTTGAAAACAAATAACTGCGGCGGCGGACCGTGTGGAATACAGTAAG
This sequence comes from Flabesymbios commensalis, assembly GCA_964017125.1. Classification (NCBI taxonomy): domain Eukaryota; kingdom Metazoa; phylum Annelida; class Polychaeta; order Terebellida; family Flabelligeridae; genus Flabesymbios; species Flabesymbios commensalis. The sequence continues at coordinate 60,966,542 of OZ024918.1, forward strand.
CAGCCCACCTTGGCGAGGGCTCAGGTTGCCACGGCAGGGGCTGCTTAATTATAATAACATCTCAAGTTGCTACTCGCTGCACCAGATTTTGAAACAATTCCGGGTGACTGTTGGATCACCGTTTGTGACGCTGGCCCAGCATTGTTTCAACCTCTCACTGGATAGAGAAAGAAATGCCATGGTCACACAAATGATAATTGACTTATCCATAACAGTCAGTCCGCAGCGTGTGATGAACGCTTCTATTTCAATGGTATAAACCAATTTATTCCGAGTGTCGTCAGCAAGACGACGTCATGAAACGGCTTGCAAATGTGCCACGGATTTCAACGCTAACGTTACAAATGATATAATTTCTCTGTCAATATAATTGGGCCGTCTTAGAAATAATACAACTTGTTCAATGGAACAATGGAGAACAGAAATCTTCGGTCATATTTCCAGACTGGGCTAGTTCAACAGGACAAAAGTATAATTATTATCGCCTTAAGATTCTGTAATGTCGTACTTTTGGTCAGAGGCCGATGTTGTGACAGATTGTTGTTGCTGTTCAGTGACTTCTGTTATAAAAACGGGTAACCGGCGGTCTTAGCAATTTAGCTGGGTGGTACATTATTACATTCACTAAGAGTTGATAACATTCGTGGAAGGTGACAATTTTGGCCAAAAATGTTATCGCCGACCGAAATCTACTCACTTTTTCATGTTGTGTGCTATTTCCCATTCACGTGATTTCGGATAAACTCTAGCCTACACTGTGTGGCCTGTGGCTGTGCTATTTCAAATGATTTTCTAACACTAATACTAATAGACCCCCTAGGCTAAGGGCCTATTATTTGAGTGTTAGGCCTACACTAACAGATAGTGTCTATTCTATGACTATGTATGTCTACGACCATTCAGGATTTCCGCCAGGAATGTTCTGAGTGTGAGAGGGCTCCAAAAGGGTGGGGAGGAGGGTGATTCCAAAGACACACTCACACAGTGACAGCCTGAGACAAAAATCTACAGATTTGCATAGAATGGCCTAGACCCCCCTATTTAAATTGACCGAAATTAGAACAAAATAGGGAAGAGGTCACTATATATTTTCTAACACTTATTAAATAACAAGCTTTTGTGCTAAGGGGGGGGGGGGCAGCTTTCTAAATAAGGGTTAAAAATGAGGTTGTCCATCGGACAATCAGGTCATATTTTCAAGTTGTCCGCTGAATTTTCAGATTGTCCGCAAGTAGATCTAATATATAGCTACGACCCAGCCTGTTGCCACAACTTTCTGAAAACATTAGTTAACCAACAAGTGGAAGCTCGCCACTGTAATCAAAATTTTCAACCCTGACAGTCACTTGACTTATAAATGCCTTTAAATAATAATGTAATGTGAAAATACCCTTCACAAAAGTTGGTTGTCCGAGCGGACAACCTCATGGTAACTATTGATTGTCCGCCACAAATTTTGGTTGTCTTGGACAACCGGAAGGGCCTTATTACGAACGCTGGGGGGGGGGGGCAGCGACGTTCGCAGCTTTCCGATATAGAGGGGGGTTTAAGAGGTACAACATTTAGAAAAATACGGGGGTCCGGGGGCTCGCCCCCAGAAATCCACAGAATTTGTTGAAAATCTGAAGCTCAATGGGGGGGGGGGGGCAGGACCCCTCTGACCCTCCCCCCTGCACGTCCTGGGGGGGGGGGGCGTCTGAACCGACTCCTTCCCCCGGTCCCCTGTGGAAACCCTGCAATCTCGCGTACATAGAATTTAAGTCATAGGCTAGGGCCTGGTAGGCTATAGGCCTGCCCTACCAAATTAATATAATATAATAAAATAGGCTTGGAGTCTACTATAGGCCATGGACATTAACAGATTATAGACTTTGATATAATTACTAGTTGTTTGAATAAGTCTATATTAGGCATGCATATATGGCTACATGTTATACTGTGCAAAGTTACCTGCAAAGCTCAAATGCAGTAGGCATATCCAGGGGGGGGGGGAAGCGGGCGCGTGCGCCCCCCAATTTCGCCAAATACTTAAAACAAATCCCTAAGCTGACTAAAATTTACCAAAAAAAATTTAGGGGGCAAACCCCCCAGGTGCCCCCCCTTTCTCCAGATCCTGGATCCGCCAGTGATATCTGTTTACTTTACAACTAAAACAATTATACTGTATTTTGGCTTTGCAATATACCGTTATAGGCCTATTCTACATATTCATGATATTGAGCTAAAAACCCTTCTGCCTGGATATCTTTTGATCTTCAATCAATCAACTTCTATGTCGCCTATCCTCAGCGGACAGTTAGCTTCAAAAGAAGGGGTGGGTCAGGATGTCCCTCTTCTGGATCTGTAACTTAGCTGTAGGCCTACATAGTAGTGGCATGTAAGCCTTTTTTTTAATTTGTTGCAGTAGGCCCACAGCCCACAATTTGGGGTACATCTGTCAGAATAAAACATAATTCAATGACTAGGCCTACAAGGGCTCAGGTCTAGATACTGAATTTGATCCATATCTATGGTGTTGCAATTACCGGATAGTGAATATTTTAGGCTTCTAGGTCAGGTCTGTATATTTTACCAGGCATTAGAACAGGTGTGGCTTCCCTAGCCAGACCATTATTTAATGTGATTAAATTTGAAGTGTATAAAATAGCCTATATATCTAGATGTTATATTAGGCCTAATATGTATATACATCTACATAATATAGTTAGAGGTCTACATAGCCATAACATATACAAAAAAGAATGGAAAGTGCCCCTACATAAATTTAAAAGTTTACCTCCTAAAATGTTTTTTTTTTCATGGACCTTTATACATGTGTACATTTGTGCAATCAATGCATTCTAACAGAATAGTTAGAACAGCCCCATCCTAGTTTATATTAATGGTAAGTTAGCCATTTCACCACCTGATTTTTTTGCAATAACATTTACCTAAAGTAAATGTCAGACAAATGTGTTAACTTCAAATATATCATGAATAATCTTTACAATTCCATTTCAATAATGAAGGAATCATTACTTCATTTCACTATCACAGGTTTTTACACAGCTTTTCAAACTCAGTTTATCAGACAGCTGAGATATTAACCTAGAAAACCATATTCGAGACACAAAAAGGCTCTAGGCCCACCAAATTCACATTGGGCCACATGCAAAAAAGAAAATCCCGGATACATCCATAATTTTGTTAATACATATGTATTAATATTTTTGATTAACTTATTTACATAATTAAAAAAGTATCTATCACCATAAGTTAAATGTGGAAGTAACTAACTGTCCATTCAGTGTATATTTGTACCGCTGTGCATAAATATGTCTTTTTTTATAACTAATCCCATCTCATTTGATACCGGAAATTGTATATAACACATTAAATGGTAACCATTTTTTCCAATTGTACATGTAAAGATTAGATCTTGAGTAATTAACCAAGTTACTGATATTGTGCATATGCACACAGTCGTACATTGTAATATGCGTAATCTTTAATAATTCACCACTTGCATTGACATATTAAATGTCTATTTCTATTTTCTAAATGTAATCACAATTATTCTTCCAATATTGTGAATTTCAGAACTGTTAATTATCACAAAAATATTAGTTACAGAAAATGAAATATTGTTGAAAAAATAATATTATTTGGGTTGTTTCACCATGTTCACTGCATTGATTTTTTGTTTAGATTTTTTGTTTCTATATTGCAGATGTAAAGTAGGCAGTGAGATGAATCGCAGTGAATATGTTCTGTGCTACATTGTTGTATGAGGTTTCACTGTTTATTAACGGTAAGTCAAATCGATTACCCTTTCACTACTAATCATCACTTAAATTGATTTTAATATTTTTTATTAGCAGGTTGAAGCAGTTATTGGAAATGAATTCAAATTCACTAAAAATGATTAATTTCTCTCAAAGGGGATGAAAAGTTAAATGACAGTTTGTAAATGATTGCATGCATTATCAATTGGTAAGCTTGCATCTTCTAGGCAATTAAACGTTGAATAATAATCAACTCCAGGAATTTCATTGTGGGAGAGGTACAAAATGTTGAATAAAATTTGTTGCAGTCATTTCAAATGAAGGAACTATAGGACTAGTACTTAATGTTGTATTTTATTTAGTTTTGTTTAAAACTAAACATTTAGTCTTAGGTGTATTATTATATTTAATTACTTTGATTATAGGAAAAATACTTCTATATTCATACAATGAAATATATATGTTTGCAGACATGTGAGAGGTTTCTTCATGTATGCAACATGTTCACTGGAAAGAAGTGACCTGCTCTTTGGAAAAACATGTGCAAGATTGCTACAACGGCACATATTTCTCACATTTAACATGTTTGAGCCACATGTTGTATATTTTGAATACCGGTAATATCAGAAATACAGTATTATGTATTTCTGGTAATATTCATCTGATTAATTGTAGTACATGTAGTATATTACATCACAATTACAGGCCCGTAGCCAGGATTTTTGTGTGGGGGGTCGTTTTGAGCAAAAAGTGGACCTTTTTGTACCTTTCTTTTTGTCGGTAAAGGGGGGGGGGGTGCGGGGGCATGCTCACGCGACTTTGTTTTAAACCCTTGTGCTGCTAAGTCAGAATATATACGTTTCAAGCAAATTTCTAACTAAATAAAATAACATTTGGAAGATGTCTATTTTTTAGAAATAATATTATTTTCATTTGAAGCAGGAAATTGCGTTAGCAATTTGCGTTAGCAATTAAGCTTCAAATGAATGAAAAATAAGTGCGAAATCAATCCATATTATTACGATCACGTGCCATTTTGTATTTATGTGTCTACCACTGAATAGATGGCATGATGTTGAGCAATTTAATACATGCTTTTTCAATAAAAAAGAACGTATATTTCAACATGAATAGTTATAGGGGAGACCGGGGCTAACTGGGACATATTATTACGATCACGTGCCATTTTGTATTTATGTGTCTACCACTGAATAGATGTCATAATGTTGAGCAATTTAATACATGCTTTTTGAATGAAAAAGAACGTATATTTCAACATGCCTAGTTATAGGGGAGACCGGGGCTAACTGGGACACTTTTATCATTTATCGCCCTGGGGCAGACAATAATAGAGTGAAGGATTCAAAACAATCATTCAACCTAGGTGTGATATTTGTTATTGTCACAAGGGCCTTTAATAAATGACAACTAAAACCTATACAGATTTGGTGAATTAAAAAAAAAAATTATGTCCCAGTTTGCCCCGTATACGGGGCTAAGTAGGACTAGGCCAGGGGCTAACTGGGACACTCCTAAAATTTCAGCAATTTAGGATCTATAGAGATTAAACAAGGTATACTGCATCCTGTGATGATTCCAAATAGTTTGAAGGGGGTGAGCTATAAATATACATATATATGCCGTTTAAACACAAAGGTTTAAAGTGCAACAAAATAATGCAGAAAATAACAGCTGATCCCCGATGCACTATAGGCCTAATGAGTTGATACTACGTAACACCCACATTGTGTCCATCCCCAATACATACAATCTAAAGTAGGCCTAACAAATGTTAATTGAGTTGCGCAAACATATATTTAGGTCACATGTCAGTACCCACAGGGGTTAAGTGGGCACAATGCTCTATTACAACTGGGGCAAACTGGGACACACCGGGGCTAACTGGGACTGTCGCAGTTAGCCCCGCCAGAATTGTCCTAGTTAGCCCCGGGTTGACCTTTTATGAGAAATATGACCTGGCATGTGGGTATGGTACAGCATCGAACATCTAATAATTGTAAATTAGGCAGTAAATATGAGTGTTTTCAGTGATATATTTCAGTATAATACAACTATAGTAAATAAAGTTTTATAAGATTCGTAATTCAGACGTGAAAAATTACTTGAAAGGCAAAAAAAATACATTTAGTTTTGCCTGCTCACACAACTCTGCTAGTTCCACTGGGATTGTAGTTCAAATGGAAGGGGGTATCCCTCCATTCTTAAAAACGAGGCCACTGATATTGTCATATCATGGAATTTCCTATTATAGGCCTGTCCGAGCTAGCCCCTTGTCTCAGTTAGCCCCGGTCTCCCCTACTAACATGAATAAATTCCGTTTTGCGAATGTGAAATCACAAAAAATATCATGGCGTTTCCTAGCTGACTTAATTGATAAAGGATTTATTAATGATTTCGAGTGTAATTTCATGTATTTAATTAGCTATATTATATGCCAGGACAGAAGTATGCATTCTACTAAAGATTGTAGATAATGCTCTAGAGGGTCCTGGGGCATGCCCCCCCCCCTGAATAAAATGAAATCTAAGGCTTAAAATGATGCATTCTAGAGCATATATTTAGGCCAATATATGTTCTTTATTTAGGTAATTGTTCATGTAATTGCCCAAATAGTGGCACGTAATTTTTTGCCACACATCTAGCCTTTAACGTAACAATATTGCATCAGATGTAATATTAAGTCAAACTAGAAGGGGAATTTGATACATGTATGCGTCAATTGTATGCCTCCGCCATCACATGAGGCCTATGTAGGCTTACTCTATCAACTCTCCCCCCTGACCTGGAGTTTTCTGAGATATCGTTATGACAATATTTGATAACAAAAAAGCTCAAGATCACTATACTCGAATTTTAGATACAGTTTTATCAGTTCTATCAATTGTATGGATACTAAAGCGATACAAATTGTATGAACCAAGATTTATCATCAAATCGTGATGACAAACGTTTTCCTTTATTAGCTATTGGCCTTGAAAAATAGGTAAATGTCACCCATCTTTGAACTTGACCTTGAGTTTCATCATATGAATCACTGGTATTAATATGGAAGTAATAGGGCCTACAAATTGTAGGTGTGGAGCTTTCGTGACGACAACCATTTTCCTTTACAATATTTTTATTGTACGACTATATTTAGAAAGGGGTATGCTAGACATATGAAATCAGGTGGCTGATGAAGCCTAAATTCATTATGCGTTATTCTGTCCCTCATTTTAGACTTAAGATGAACTTAAGAGAAGTCATCCATTGCGCCAAGGAGAACGAACGTGATTCGATACATTCGTAGAACCGAATCCTATCCTAGAGGCCTACGTACTCAGTTACTGCCTAAATCAGTTGGTTGGGATCAATGACTTTTGCACCTAAAGTAGACAATAAATCATTCTGCTGAAAAAATAGACTACTGCGCAGCGAATTCTTGCACTGTGCCAGGAAATATCTGCAGGGATTTTGACCTTGCGGGGGTCGATTGAGATTGGTCTTTATCTTAACCCATGTGAATTTTTTACTAAGAATAAGGCATGATTTGAAAATTCAATGGGGGGGGGGGGGGTGTAGCTGCCCATCAGCCCCATTCGCAGTCCACAGAGATGACACATTTTAAATTTAATTTAACCACAAACTTACCACACGATTTCCAGAAACAAGAGTCCATGAGACAAGACGATCCTGTAATTATTAAGCGTTATAATTAAACCGTTTTTAGGGACAAAAATCACAATGGATAGGTCTGTGTCGTAATAACACGATGCATGTATGGACGATGTAGGCCTATATAATAAGGGAACTCAACCTTATATTATTACCTCACCTCATAATTATACGTCATTAAACGGTTTGGTAAATTTTCCAATCAGTCACAATGGTAACTAAATGTAAAATAAATGTCCAATATTACCCTAGCAAAACACGAGACAAATGTCAATACAAATGTTCTCATAAATTGAAAGTATTTTTTAGTGCCAGAAACGGTATAGGGCCTATAACAACATTCCTGAAGTTTCAATTATGTCGATTAGTGGAGGAGGAAATCTGAAAATTGACGTTATTTAAGGAGTTAGTTGACACTTAAATTCCTAGAGACAAATATTATATCGCTGCAAATGTATGAACGTCTAGTTTTACCAAGCATGAACAGTTTTTGCGGCAAGTGGTCGAGTTTTTCATAAAACGTGCATATGTGACGTCATGTCGTGATGGTTGAGACGTCACTTTTTCACCAATTTCTACTGGATATTTATAAAGGTGGATTATTTATCAGCTGCCTAGGGGGCCATCAATGATATTTTAATTGTGACATGTTGTATGAAATATTGTATGAAATGACGTCATAGTTATGAATTATGAACAAATGTATACAAAAAACATAAATAGACATCTCATACATATCTTAGATAGACTTAATAGACGACAGGGAGTTTTTGGCAACAGTCTTATGAATATAAGCTTATATATTTTTATGAATTTATTGATGAATTTATGTGATTTCTTCTGAAAATCTTTTATTTTGTGTGGTACATTATATATTGCCATTGTATTCTAGTTATTACTTTAGTCAGGAGATCACTTTTGGGAGAGATAATAGGCTAAATTTCCCACCTCTACCCCTTGGGCAAAGGGAGCCAGGGCAAAGGGGGGCAGGCCATTTCAATACAAAGACCATACAGCATGGCCCCCTTTGCCCTCTAACTTACAATGGGTAGATATTTCACACACTAATCCTAGTGAACGAAAGTATTTAGTATATTACTTAGTACTTAGTATGTCCAACAAAGCATGTCACCATATACATCAAATGAAAGGTTTTTATCATATCTGTTTTATCAGGCTTACTTAAATGTACTTTTGTATCAAAAAAATAAAAAGTACCAAGGTGGGGGCAACCTGCGTGCAGGGTGTACTTCCATAGAGTGAAAACGAATACAACTCAAGTCTCTACAGGGTGGGTGGGGGTGGCCCCCTTTGCTCAATGCGCTGGCCCCCTTTGCCCAAGTTATTGGGCAAAGGGCTTACAATCTATTTGGCTTACAATTAAAATAAGGTATCCTTGAAACACTAAGTGAGTCTCTTATATGTATCTACATTGCATGTACCTAACATAGAACAGTCATTCGTTTTAAAATAGTTCGAATATTCTTCTTAAATACTATTGAAACGTTAAGTGGCCCCCTTTGCCCGCCCTTCCCTTAGTCATTTTCAATTTATGTATCCCAGATTGATACAAGTTTCAAATTTAGCACAGAGCAAGGTTTTGACAGACTAAATACAATTTTGGTTTCAACCTAAAAAAATTGCGGGTTAATAAATTCAAAATGGCCGCCAAATTGGCCGCCATCAAGAAATGAGAATTTCAAAATTTAACAAATAAAAGTCACAAAGAATCATATAATACCTCGTTTTGTAGTGTTTTCGCGTCACGAAACAGGTCGGGAGGGATTTGTTTTGTACAAGGTCAATGTCACCCAAAAAGGTCCTTTTCACGGTCAAATAAGACTTAAAAATGAAAAAAAGAAAAAATCATAGTCAATCTAAACGTATTTATTAAATTTATTTGTTTTTCCATTCTCGTATTATGTATAGTTCATTTCTTAGTCATCCTGTCCCAGAGTGAGGCGAGAGCATGTACCATAGCAAACACAGAGAGCCGAACAAACAAATCCTCAAATACAACAAGAACAGTTGCCTGCACAACGCTTCTGGCACTTCAATACTTAAAACATATATCAACACTAAAATGAAATAAAATCTAAAGGTAATATTTCTGATAAACGTCACAGTATTTTACTGTATTAAATCTAACCTTTATCTTATAAATTACCTGCTACATCATTTTATAATGTGATATTTTCCCATCATTTACTGTATCACACATACATACAATCATTTCTATATAGCTGGAATTGGTGACGTGATTTTCAGCTTTAAATGACGTCGCGCCAGTTTTCAAACACATTATTTGATCATTGCCGAAACGTACCAGCGCGACGACGTACGCGAGCGCGATAGGCATCGCGACCATTATCAAAACTGTTACATTTTCGTCACGCCAGTTGTCGCAATGGAATGAATCGGGCTTTAGGCCACCTTTGTCCACATATAGGCAAAACTGGGCCAGGAGAACCTCCTGAGGATGGTGAGATGAATGAGATGACACTGTCCTCCAGACACAGGATTCGAAATTCAAGCCCTGGCGGTCTGAGGCCGAGCACGCTACCTCTCGGTCACGTAGGCTCCCCACAATACTGAGTTTTACACGTGGATGGGGGAGAAGCATTTTTGTTTCTTTCAAACCGCCGAGAGCGGGAACCGAACCCCGAACTCTAGCGTGAAAGGCAGCTGTGCTAACCACTATTCTAGGGCCCCCGCCCGCCGGCTGTCGCGCCTCACATGTCGCGCTGGTCGTCACGTTGGTGTGTGGACAGTCATGTAATTTTCGCGTCAGTCGTCGCGTCACTCGTCACTTGCCTAATCGCGCTGACGTTCGCGTTGGTGTGTTTTGCACTTAAAGTGGAGAAATGTAAATAACCCTATATATTATTTTAACCATCAGTCTGTTCTCTTTCAATATAAAACATAGCGGGAAGCTCGGCAGAATGGACCCTGAGTTTGAAACCATCACTGTAGTTGTTGGAGGAAATGACTGCTACTCAGACAGATTGATCCCGGACATAAGCAAAAATTATGATAAACTCATCAAGAAAGCAAAATCTATGTGCCAGGGAAGAGTGACTATGTCCAGTATCTGCCCACGACTTGATACTGTAGACGTCCAAAGAAAAATTGAACTGACCAATACAGCCTTAAAAAATCTGTGCGACACACATAGCTGCAGCTTTGTCAACAATGACAATTTCTTCAAGCTGGCTGACAAGACGGTAAACGACTCCCTATTGATGAGAGATAGAGTACATCTGACCTGGCAACCCAGTAATAAATTAGCACTAAATCTGAAGCTCAAAATAACTGAAAAATGTGTGCCGCTGTACAGATCAAGAGGTGGACCAAGACAGACTAGATATGCCAGTAACTACAGGCGCTCTGATGTAAACCAAACCAGGCAGACAGAGAGAGAATACAATGGATTAAAACATTACCAGAAAGATGAACGACAAAACCACTATTACAGACATGATTCCTACCATCACAGAAGTAGCCAGAACAGAGAAGACCACCAGATACTAAGACAGAGGCACCAGCAAAGAAGTGACGCATATCATCCCAGAAAAGATCAACACGGATATGACACCAACACTCGTAAAAACACTAGACATGAGACCAATAACCGTCAATGTGACCACTGCTGGCAATTTGAATGTGCATGCTACTGAAAACTACAGGAGGAAAAAGGAAATCAGGACATAGGCCTCATGCCGTCAAATGTTAAACAACCTTCTAGTAGAAAAACTTACATGGATGATAACAAAATAGACAATAGTGACACAAATAATATAAAAATAAAACACTGCAACACCAAGACTGAAATATATAATCGAAAACAAAACAAAGGAGTGAAAATTGGACATTTGAACATACGAAGCTTATTGAAAAAAATAGATGAAATTAAGATTTTAATACAGCAGAATAGTTTTGACATTCTAGCTATATCTGAAACATGGTTATCGGACAAAATACCGAATGAACTTGTAAATATACCTGGTTTTAATGTATATAGAAAGGATAGACCGAGTCATGGTGGATGTGTTTTAATATATATAAAGGAGACTTTACCTCATACATATTGTCCAGATCTCAACAATGTTAATAATACTGAAGTGGTCTGGGTTAAGATTGATCATAAATCTTCCCCTTCTTTTTATGTATCATGTGTATATAACCCCAAAGCGGACGATGAGAACTATTACCAATGCATGTTAAATAATTTTGAAAATGTTTTAGCAAAGAGTAAGGAAATTGTTATCCTTGGTGACTTAAACATTAACTACATCTTAGACGAAAATGTATGTGAAAATCAAGCTCACTTCATAGAAACACTCCTTTGTTGCAAACAATTGATAGTTGAACCTACTCGTGTTACACAATCATCTCAGTCAGTCATTGATCATATATATATACCACGATGCCTCACAACCACTTGGATCACGGGATACTGAAATATACTCTTAGGGATCATTACTTTATATTTACAACTCTGAAATTTAGGCGCCAAGCTTCTCCTCCAAAGCTTATTCACAAAAAAAATTACAATGGAATAAATATAAATGATTTTATTCGCGATTTAATGGATATTGGACTATATAGTGGTGTTATTGATGCTAAATCAACATCTGATGCCTGGAGAGATTGGTCAAATGCATTTAATACAGTGGTTAGCAAACATGTCAAAATTAAAGAAATTAGAGTCAAAGATAGGTCAAATCCATGGATGACCAACGAAATTTTAGCCTTTATATATAAACGTGATTATACTCACCGCATGGCATGGCCGCATTAGCTCTTCTGACAAAATAAATAAAAATAAAAAACTGAGAAATTTGGTCATCTCAACAATTCGAAATTCGCAACGATCCTATTATAAGAAAACAATCACAGCCAATATATCCTGTGACGTTTGGAGAGCAGTAAACCAATCCCTGGGAAAAAATAGAAAAAGTTCCATAACATCAGATCTGTCACCTGATGCGTGGCATGAACACTTTGCGTCCGTTGGAAATAAACTGTGTAGTAAATTTAGTGAAAATGATAAACTAATATGGAGAAATAACTCGAGTATTTATAACTTTAAATTTAAAAGCCTTCTTGAAGAAGATGTTCTAGCATTAATAAACAAATTGCCATCTGAAACCAATGTTGATATTCTAGGCTATGATTTTTGTATTCTCAAACTTAGCAGTGAGATTATCTGTAGTAGTCTAACAATCTTATTTAATATGTCACTTTATAATGGAGAAATTCCAAATGAATGGAAGAAAGCTCGGGTTACTCCAGTTTACAAAAACAAAGGCTCTAAACAAGACCCTAACAACTTTCGACCAATTTTTGTAATTAGGCATATTCCAAAATTATTTGAAAAATTAGTTGACTCTCAATTGAGAGAATATTTACAATCTCACTCTTTCATTACACATTCCCAGTCAGCTTTCATGAAACTCCATTCAACCCAGACGTCTTGGCATAATGTACAAAATATTAATTTTCTTGTTATGTTAGTGAAGTGAATGTCCACCCCAAATAATGTAATATACCAACGGTGGCCCTCATGATAGCGATACATACAGTGTCTTAATGGGGGTCTCCTGTCCATAAAATTATATTATGAAATTGAATTGTTTTTCAATGTTTATACATGGCGAATAAATGTTTTTTGACTTGACTTGACTTGATTGAATATGTGCTTGACAATATTAACGAAAATGAAATCAATGGTATTTGTATGTTTGATCTTGCTAAATGTTTTGACACAATTGATCACAAATTACTTTTAAAAAAATTAAGCAAATATGGCCTTAATGGCACTGAATTATAAAGGTTTACAAAATATCTCAATAAACGAACTCAAGTTGTTACCATAAATGGTAAAATGTCTAATACAAAACTTATTGACAAAGGTGTTCCACAGGGATCTATACTTGGTCTTCTGCTTTTTACTATTTTTATTAATGATTTCCCCTCATGTCTATCTAATGCCTTCTGTAATATTTTTGCTGATGATACTATGATAGGTGTTAGTGATAAATCTATAACAAAAATACAGCAACTACTTCAGAATGCTGTAAATAAAGCTATTAAATGGTTTGGACAAAATAAGTTAACTTTAAACATAAACAAGTGTAATCTACTAACTATATCTAACAAAAATATAGTAGACAGCATAGATATTTTTATAAATGGTGTTAAGTTACCCTTTGTTAAGTCTGCTAAATATCTTGGTGTAGAAATAGATAGTAAATTATCCTGGTCTAAACATATAGATGGATTGTGTAAGAAATTGTCTTCGCAACTTTATATCTTAAGAAGGTTGGAACAAATTCTCCCAACGGATGATATTAATTGTGTTTAGTACTGTATATTTCAAGAGTATTATTGATTATTGTATCACTGTCTGGGGCTCTGCTGCACAAAAATATTTATGTAAAATACAAATATTACAAAATAGAGCAGCACGACTTCTTGCACAAAACTTTGACTGGAACATTCGTGGTATAGATATTGTGAGAGGTCTAGGGTGGCAGAATGTTAAAGAAAGATATTGTTTTTTATCATGTTGTCTCACTTATAAATCTCTAAATAATCTAGCTCCTTATTACTTATCTGATCTTTTTTCCTCCGTTTCTGAATAGCATACTGTTTCAACACGTAATGCAACAAGTAATACTCTACAGCAGCCCAGGTGTAATAATTCTTTATATAAATCATCTTTAAGTGTGAATGGGTCTAGACTTTGGAATAAGCTACCTTCAGAAATAAGAAATAAGAAGACATTTTCTGCTTTCAAATATAACCTTAAACTATATATGGCTGATAATCAAACCATTATTCAATCATAGTTGGGGCTGCAATAACTGTACATGTCTTATCGCTTTCCCCAATTTTTGTAGGTTTTTGTTGGAGTTTTAGTGTGAGGACATTTGTGTTTTCTTTTCTTTTCACTTAGCTATAAATGTACAAGTATATACATTTGTAAACCTATTCAATTAACGCAAAGGCATATATCATCGGATTATGATCTAAAATGTCTAATGTATCTTCTATTTTCGTTATTGTAACTATTGTACATAATATGATAATTATTGTTTAAATATGTGTTTTCACTTTTTATGCAAATACTTGTCATAAAACAGGGCACATATGCAAAATAGCCAAAGGCTAATAATGTTTTTACCCTGTATAAATATGTTTGAATTAATAAATAAATAAATAGAAAAGGCATGTGAAACTGACGTATTTTTTATTTGGGCCATAATAACCTCTTGCCCACTCTCCCCTGAGCGACCTAGCAAAAAAAATGAGTGTGGTTTTGAGAAGAGCCTAGTTACTGGTAGCGCAATGACTTCCTGCTACTATATCTTTGCTTATTTCGCTGCTTTTGCTACAGCAAATCATCACAGAATCGATTCTAATTGGTAGAAAAATGATATATCTGTAATATGTACCACCGAGGCTGCTGCAAAGAGCCACAAATTAAAAAAAAGAAACTATGCGCGAATGAATTTGTGTGGTGAAACCTTAACGTTCGATAATTTCACATTGAAACACATTTGCGATGCTGCCCCAACATTAATCCACTGCGACTTATCACAAACTGTATAAATAGGCTAAATATGTAACGTGTAACGCT
The DNA here is from genome assembly GCA_964017125.1 of Flabesymbios commensalis. Taxonomy (NCBI): domain Eukaryota; kingdom Metazoa; phylum Annelida; class Polychaeta; order Terebellida; family Flabelligeridae; genus Flabesymbios; species Flabesymbios commensalis. The sequence goes on from OZ024918.1 coordinate 60,981,626, forward strand.
CTGGTCTTTAACAGCTACCTGCACATATGATTAATGTCAGCTGACGTGTTATGGAAAACATTTCAACTTCGCCTACCTATGTTATGGGTCTACAGTCATTATAAACATTTTACTCTTTCAGTGCGGGGATCGACTTTAAACAATGAGCTCTGTATGAGCTCAACAAATATGACAAATAGATGACTATTTAATTTCAATATTTAATTTATTTGCAACGGAATGAAACATTTTCAAAATTCCATGAAAATGAAAAAAAAATATAAAATCTGTCTGTATATTTTATCACATAAAAAGTATTTCTGAACCAGGTGTTACGGCAGTTCAGTTGAATACGGCCAAACACGAATTTCAACCTCTCAAGCATGACGCCTGGTCATCTAGTTTTGCGCCATCTTCAGGTATAATGACATAATTATTAGTTTTAACTGTAGAGGTAGCCAAAAATATCTGTAGGGCTGCCAACCTCTAGAAAAATAAACCCATTATTTTTTCTTCTTCTTCTTCTTATTTTTTTTCTTCCAGCAAACATAACTATACTGGTTTAATATTGGTTTAATGTTGGTTTAATGTTTGACCAGATATCCGTAAAATGGTCCAACCAGGATGTGAACATAGGCCTATAAAATTACAAATTCTGACATAAAGAATGATAAAATAAAGTCAATTATCATCGTGCAGCGAGTGCTAGGAAAATCTTACTCGATTTTATTATTTTTAATGATATAATAAAATAAAATTTTCGTAAGAGCTGAATAAACAGATGAATATTCAATATCATTATTAAATGCATTTTTGACAGAAGAGAAACACGCCGGTTATTATTTCTTGTAGATTCAAATACATGAACTATTTCTAATGTGATTTACTTTTACTAATAAATATTACCGCCGCCTTCAAATTGTATAGATGACATTCTACACAGGTGAAATCTCGTGCCCGCGACCATATAATAACTTTAACTGGCAAAAGAACCTGATCAAGTTGTTCATGGGGGCATGACGGCGACCGTACCCCTTAGAAATTTTGGATGCCATATTAAAATAGAACACACTTCTGTTTACACTACTGCTATTTAGATCATTACATATGAATTTATGACATAATGAATATATACAATTATTACCAGGTGTGCGTAGCAGTGACTTAAACATGACCCCTATCTCGTAGTTTGTCTGGCCAATTTGGTTCATAAAAGGACGTCATTGCCATAGCGACATGACGTCACAAACGTACGTTTAAAAAAAATATCGACCACGTACGGCAAAAACGATATACGCCACCATAAACTAGAGACTTAAACCTTTCCCGTGATATATTTTTTATCTCTAGAAATTTAAGTGTCAACTCAACACCAAAAATGGGTTCATTCCTCTTGTAGGGGAGAAGTGCCTATTATGAGCATAGTATAGGAGCACTGTCCTGTGAGCGTTAATAGTATGTCAATGACAACTGAACTTAATAAAATATACATATGTATGATTTTTCTATCAAAATATATATTTTCGTCTTTTTGATAACGACATTTTTTTATTTTGAGGAAGTTTTAATTTTTTTGCAATCCTGCTCATAATAGGAACATCTGCTCATAAGATGAGCATGGCCAGTACCTTTAATGAGCAGGCATGCTCATAAAGGAACTACCATGCTCATATTAGGAACATTGTCTATTTAACATGACACTGTTTTGGCTGTCACGGTCATCAGAATCGAGCTAAATGTTTTGTACGAAGATAATTTTAAAGAATATTTCAATCAATACACGAATATAACATTTTTCTATATGCTGGCTCAATGATTATTTAAAAACACTTGAATAATCAAAGACTGTTATTTATTTGTGAATACATTTATAGGTGTTCCAAATTTGAGCGGGTCTGCTCATAAAGGATCCCCTATGCTCATAATAGCTGCAGTTTGTTATATTTTGTCCCTGATTTATTGTATAACTTTTCTCAAATATAAAACTCGTTCCACGCACAAGATTTTTCAAGATCTATGTTTCCAAAAAAATTATTATGTTCGAACTGGTATAAATAAAGTGGCGAATGAAAGATACAAAATACACTTGTGGGGGAACTAGAATAGTTGTTAGTACTAGCACTTTTCATTTTATGGAAGTACCGACTATTTCTACACTATTTTTCACCACCAGCAATAGAGTGTTTGAAATTAGGTCAATTGGATGAATGCATGAATTACCCCTCATTGCAGCTTGTGTTACTCTGAGGACTATGCGACCAGAGGATAGCCGAGCTGAGCGACACGCGTCGGCGTTCCACCATATATTTCACAGTAAAACCCACGTCTCTGGACGTCTTGGCATGTATGGTTGTAAGCCCCCCAGGCATGCCAAAAATGGGTGAGTGAAGGAAAACAACCTTAATAACTCACGATGCCCAACCACCCCACCATCGCGTCGTCATCTGTACATATACAGTTTCATTTTTTATCATAAAGTTTGCACTGTTTTTTGAAATATTGTTTACTGACCACTGTCGAAAAGTGACATTTGGCAACTATTTCACTAATTTATTTACTCTCATATATACAGGGGCAATTTCACGTAAAGGGCACACAAAACGTCACCCTGACATTATACTGTCGTATCTACAGTTTTCATTATTCCGAGATAATCGAAAACAACTTAATTATAAAAAAAGTAGTAATATTTCAGCCTTGTCTTAAAAAAACTTTGAAGATATAAGAAATAGACGTTTGTTCAATGTGAAGAAAATGCAACAGACCTTAGCGTTGCATAGCAACAAGCATTTACACAAGATACGACTTTATAATATTATAAAATATGGCCAGTATATGATAATACATAATATTATATAGTTGTATGCGCACATACGACAGTGTAATATATAAGTAGGATTTTTTTCAGAATTAATCGATTTCACGTTTTTATAACTTTCCAGTAATGTTTAACTGCAAACAAAACAGACATTAAAATTGTATATTGTACAAAAAGTGGTTAAACGATGTATGTACCACATACGACTGTATAATGTTGACAAAAATGTCAAATGTGTGAAAATGTCAGTATTATAGAGTTGTATCTGCAGATACAACTTCTAGAATCTAAACTGTTAAATGACTCAAAATGTTTTACGTAAATACGTTGAGAAATAATGTAAGTAAAGTAATATACTTATGCAGGTGCCATTGTCAACAATGTTAGGTATGAATGTCCCTTGTTAGGTTAACATACAATTTATTCTGATTTTATATCGGTTTATAATTGTCATTTCGTAATTCATATTATGGTTTGTTTTTATTAAATTACTAAAGTTACTTGACATTTTACATGTTTTACAGAACATTAAACAGAATATTAACTGAAATTAACACTTAGGCTCTTACATAAGTATCTAAATCAATAATGTAACAACAACAAATTCCTAACAAGGGTCATTGAAAATCAAATGCGTTTAACTGCATGAACTAGGGTGAAGTCAGTTAGAGCAGCAATTCAGCAAAACTCCCTGTTTAACTCTATATATTCAGCATAATGATGAAGCCTACTCACAAATCAACTAACAATTAGCATGATACTGTAATTAAATGGCTAAAGTCAGCTTAGAAATTTTAAATTGCTTATTATTGGAGTAAATTATTTTATAAGACACATTCGAAGCCAGTTTAAAGGATCTGACTCATTACGAATAAACATGACTGTGTGGTCTGGGGCAATTCACACACATGCACATCATTGCTCAAATATATACATGTGTCTGCCTCTCTTCCCAATGGTATTGTGGACAAATCGTTTTCATTTTGTTTGCGTGTCCACATTCGAGAACGCAGTGTACAATCTTATCCATTTTAAATCGGTGCATTGCAGCAGTTATCTGATAAAAGATACACTCTATTGTTTTCTTTACAAGACTGTTTCTGTAATTATTGAATCACACAACTTGCTTTTTTACTCTCTCTGTGTAATTGCTTCATGCTACATAAACCAGTGTACATCAGTGTCAACATCATAAACACTCAGAATGTAAGTTTCCGGCTTCCTTCTATGATAGGGATAATGGCTGTCCATGAGGGCTGTTGATGACATGTTGTTAGCCAAAACAACCGACAACCACATTAGCATATTGCTTAACTTTTAGTTTCGCAATGTGTTTTTTTGCCGAGCAATTATTTTATTTATCAGATCACCATTGTTTAATTTAAAATTAATGTTGGATGAAAAATAATTTTAATAAGTTATAGGATGAGCCCCCACACCTCCAGACAAATTAGCTTGACAATGTTGATTTCACTATAAGCAGGCAGGTTTTTGACAAAGGGAAATAGAAATATAGATCTATTGACAGTGTATAAGGAACTAAATCTAAGGTAAAGAATTATGCGTTCCATCTGATATAGATATTTTTGGTAGAAATAAATACGTCGCTGACTGTGTGAGTATGATTAAACACTGGCAGTGACGTAGCTAGGAGTAACATAATGTGGAAGCACACTGATGGATTGATAGAGTTTAGGCGTTACGAGGCAACTCTACTGCTATCAATTCATGGTGTTCTGAAGCACTGAACTATTTTAAGATCAGTGCGAATCGAACGGGCAGTTAGTATCGTGCTGATTGTAGACAGGGGCACAGCATTTCATAAAAATAGCGTTGAGCCCTGAATAGTCACTGCCCTTCCTTTTTTCTATTGTTTCCAGTCGGGATTATCTAGCCGAAAAACGAGTGGACTAAATTTCATTATGCATTATTAAACGTCTACCAGTGATTATTTTTTAATAATGTAGAGTGCATCTGAGGTCAACTCAGAAACACTGGCAAACATTATGTCGCGGCCTCCGTCTGTGACGGCGTAGTATACCCATTGTCTCTGCAGGTTGGGTTGGATACCCCTCTTCATATAGTAAAAATTACCTTCACACAACGTTGTATAAATTACGGGCCAACGGTGTAAACATTAAACCAACAATAAATTTCAGAGCGTTCACACATAGTTTTCCTTTTAATTCTACGCCTTTCATATAATATATAATTATACGTCATTTCAAATAGTTATAATATATAATTACAGCCTACATTGTAAGTCATTTCAAATATTTTAGAAAATAAAACCCAGCAAACAGGAGCCGTTGACATAAAGTTTGTTTGAATGTTGGGCCAACGTCGCAGACAGTGGACCAACATTCAAACAACATTGGGTCAATGTATCTTGTTTGCTGGGAAAAAACTGAAAATATCATGTGTAATAATCACGATACGTTTAGCCAATGCTGCTTTAATGTTGGCCTATTGTCTGCGACGCTTGCCCAACAAAAAAACAATGCTGGCTCAACATATGGTATTTGTGGCAAATCACCTATTAAAAGTATGACAAAAATATATTTTTTTAATAATGGGACAATAATTTATGACATTCAATTTATGACATTAAAAAATAATTTCTAAATTCTTATAATCTTCGCTTAGATCTACATAAAATTGTTAGGCTATGTTTTGTTGCTTTCATGATTAGGGCCTATTTCTTCGGTACCCTAGGTACCTTAATATATAGCGCAGTATTTTGGGTTGCAAATATTTGCTTCAAGATAATAATCACTTTTTTTACCAGATATCATTTTTCTTTTTATATTGGTTATCCTTCCTTTAAATGCATTAGAAAATTATTTCAGTAGACATTTCTGGAACAATTTCACTGCCTATTTTCTGACACCCAACTGTAATTAAATTTATTCGAGTCAGGATCTGTTATTGTGGGTCTAAATGTGGAAATTTAAAATAAAAGCATATGCTCATCCATTATACAATAAAAAAAAATCCCAGTATTTCTTATATTTTTTTTCAAAACTTGAAAGTGTCTCCTCAGAAATAAATTCGCTGTCACCCGGGTATATAAATGAAAGTGATTGAGAAATATTCTTCATTTCGTTCTTATTTTCTGCAACGGCAAGTGCTAGGGAGAGTAACATGTCCAACTCTGAGACGCTGTCCATTGTACAAGACCCCGTGCTGCGGATTTTGATTATGGTGTGTCATGATTATGAAACATCAATTTTACTTTGGAACAATGTTGTTTCAAGTATGGGTCAACGTTTATGTTATTGGCCAAGTTTAAAACAGCGTTGGTATCATTTATTTTACTTGTTTTCTATATGAAAAATGTGTCTATTGTTTATTGTCTACTGTCTTAGTGGAGCCAGACACCAGCCGTAAATGGGTGGGGTGTTGGTAGAGGGGGTTTCTTAGAATCGTGGGGAGAGTGACTATATCCGATAATGAGTTCAGCAGTTTGACATTATGACAAATATATACCACGGGCTGCGCCCTCGTTCTTTATTTCGCATACTGTCGACTGCTTCACCCATTATCTAATATATAAAAGCGAAATTATGACACAAATAAATCAGAGGACGTTCTTAGATTAAATAGACATATGCTGTGTGGAAGGTATATATTGAGTGGCGGGAAATAGCGATTTTGAGAGGGTGAGCGTACAACGAAGGAAGGACCTTATTGTATTATAGTACAGAGTTTGTGCGTTTCTGCCCCCCCCCCCCTCCTTTGAATACTTTCTTTCTATATTAATTTCCCTATGTTTGATGAAATAAAATGTTTAATTTGACAAGCGAGGTCTACAGCTGTTGAAGTTGTTGCAGTTGTTATTTAAAGTAAGGCTTGTAGGGTTAAATCATGCAGAATAGGGTGTTACTAGTGAAGGAAAAGATCAGAAGTCCAAGAGAGATTCAGCAAACAAGATACAACAACACATTATACAATTTCCAGTGCACACGCACGTTCAGTGCCTCATGATTTAGCTAAGTATATATCACAGAAAAATATTTGTTTTGTCTCATTTAATAACAGATTAAGTGAGTCAAGTGAGGTTGCATCAATTTTTAAGCAAAATAATAGCTGACTCTACAAAATGGCCTTCGATCGTCTGAGAATCTATATTATTTGTGTTTTGTGGTTATTTTGAAACTGAAGTCAAATTAATATGACTGTCCTGTGAACACTTGACTAGTCTAGTTTTCCATGATTATTGTGGGTACAACAAATTATAAACAAAACATTGCAATTATAGAGTCGTATATACCACATACATCAACTTCATTAAACAACAACATAAGAATGTTAAGAGAGCTACTGATTCATTTTATTGCAGTTTTATTATAGTAATATTATCATAGCTGGTTTTAAACAGTGCTAGTGTAAAATTGCTCTATACTGACGTATCTACCAGATACAACACTATACAATTTATATTTTTTCCAATTTTGTTGTATGTGCGCATACGACTCTATAATATTTTACTTTTTTAAAGATTAGCAAATCACTTGCAGATACGACTATGTATTAGTGTGATTTGACCTACTTATATCCGTAAGTGAAATTCAAAAATGTAATACAAGATGCGTATGCCCCTAATACCTTCAAATCAAACATAAAAGCACTTTTGAAAAAAATGTTAGATACGACAGTATAATATCAGGGTGACGAAAAAGTCTCATAGCATGTCAAAAATAAAAACCTTCCATGTATGATAATTTCACAATTTTTAACAATCATTATAGTCTCTGCTCGAATGCTAATAATGTAGGTGATTTGAAAATCCTAACCCCTAAATTTGTTTTTTTTTTCATTGTCGTGTTTCTAAAGGGAAGATCACTATGTGTTGTACGCGTATTTCACATGTATATAGATTTGATATTCATTTGAAATGTGACAAATGAAATTTTGCAATACACTCAAGTATGAATTGTACAGCATTTACTTCGACAGATCAACAAATTAATGCTCTGACATCAACTAAATATACACATATAGCTTGAATACTATATATGACATATTTTTTGCATTTTTACAGTGCTTTTTCATGCGAATCCTCTGCACAATTATATGTGTGACAAACTGTACTGGAGGGGACATTTTTTTAACGGTTGAAATAACAACATCACAAGTGCTATAAATGCATACTTTAGATCAGTAAAACATGTTATGTTGCTCAACATTTCATATTCTAATTTTGCTCCAATATATATTGTTATTAATCAACATTTTGTTTTCAAATTGAGCTGAAGTAGCATAATTGTATAAACTTTGCTAAAATAAAATGATGTTTAAGTGGTTTATCACGGGTAAAGGCCGCAACTATTTGTCTGCATCGTATTAAACACCATCAAGGAAAAACAATGGAATATAATTTTGATTTTTGTGACATAACTTGGACAATGTCACGGTGTTCAAGCTAATATCATAAAATGTACTGGAGAGGACATATTTTTTTAACAACAATAACAAACCTGTAAGCATGAATGATCACTCAATAATTCAACTGAATAACAAGTAAACTACTAAAAAGAGATAAAATAGCATCATCAGTCATAGTTTACAAACATCTACATTACTATTATTCCAATATAACCGCAGAGACAGTTAGTGTATCCATTCCAACCCCCCTCACGAAAGTCTAGAAAGCATTTTGTTGGCACATCCTTCCCTTAAACCTGACATTTTGTTTTATACTATAAAACAAAATGTGAGGTGTATGGTATAAAACAAAATGTGAGGTTTGAGGGAGGGATATATATGCCAACAAAATACTTTCCGGGCTTTCATGAGGGGAGTTTGATAAATTATAGTACTTGGCTAGGTATCTGGGATGCTTTGCCTGATATCAAGCATATAGTAAATAATGAGCAATAATCAGCCATCTTGCATTTGATAGAGTTGAAATTTGTCAAGGTATATGAATGAAAACAACCATTTTCAAATGCATATTCCTCCCTTATCTCCACTTCACCATGGCTGTTAGGAGCATAAGCTCTTTGTAGGGTCTAGCTAGCTAACATACCGTAGTTTGCCAGATATCAGGCATATTCAATAATTAAATAATTGCCGCAAGTCTGCTATTTTGAATGTGATCAAGTTCAAATTTGTTAGGTCACAGCTGTCACTCCCTGAAATCTAGCATTTTCTTTTTACTTTGGTACTTAGTTGTAGTGTAACTGTTTTATTATGCTAATGCACCGTACACAATATATTTATGTACAGTGGTTTAAAAATAATATTAACTCCAGCCGATCTTGAGCTTATATAATTGGATACAAAGTGTTGTATGTAATGGTACATATAATTAAAAAAATAATAATACATACCTCAAACTGAATACAAATTTACATGCATGCATCAATAGCCCTACCATTACTTTACTCCAAGCTACGTTTTTACTACGGTAAAGCAATTACTGGTTAACTATTTTATTATGGTACAAATGATAATTTATCATGTTTATATAACAATACCGTTCTCTCACTCCAGCCTAGGCCTATATCTACAAATCTGGGATATATTTGTATTCATAACAAGACCTATTAAATTTGATTTTTTTCATATATCCCGATAATCGGCTATTTTTAATTTGCCAAAATATCTCCCTGAAACCTCACATTTTGTTTTAGCATAATAACCTTTGAACTATCTGGCACATTTTAGCAGATATCACATATATTAAAGTAGGCCTAAACATGACGTCATTAGGCCAATTCCTATTTTATACCGGATGCTATCGGCAGTAACAGCGGTTAAAATCCAGTATTTAGCCATTGTTATTATGCGACTACATTTTTTGCCTTTATTGGCCCACTACTGGTCCAATGCGGAATATAGATCATCAACTGTATTGGCTGAAAACAGCACCAATGTGCAAGACATAATGATAATCAGGCTCAATTAAACCATTTTATTGGGCCAATACTGCGATGTTATCAGAGTAATTTTGAAATTGATGGGAGTTGAAATTTTTCAGGGCATTTCCCTCGATCCTTAAAACCTCACATTTTGTTTTCTTATTCTATGGTCTAGCTGTCTGGCAATATTTGCTGTAGTAGTAAATCTTTGCTTTACGTCACTATTCGGCACAAAAGGTCTTTTAAGTGACATTGTAATACGATAAAAACGTTGTAGTCAATTGATGAGATGAATGATGTACAGATGATGATGTGAGGGTGGGGGTGATAGGGCATGGTGGGTTATTGAGAGCGTTTTCCTTCGCTCGCCCGATAAGGGGTTCTGGGCATGTCTAGGGGATATACCCCCAGATATGGCCAGACGACCAGAGACTTGAGTTTTCCCTGTGCAATTTAATGCTGAGACTCTGTGGCATTTTGCGCAGCTTCGCTATCCTCGGGTCGGATAGTCCCCAGAGTAACAATAGGAAGGATAACTCCCTCTGGGTAACTCCATTCATCCCACATGAGACATAATGTCAAACACGCTATTGCCGGTTATTTAAGGCTACCACAGCCTACATCAGCGCCAGCACTGATGCGGGTGCTACATCGGCTCCGCTGTTGAGCGGAGGAGCCAGGGTACGCCACTGGCAATCTGCCCGAAGATTATGGCCAGATACGAGGAGGCTGCAGCTGCCCTTAGATGATTGCTGTAGACGGCAATATTTGCTAGATATATCAGACATAATATATATTTTTTAAAGTGGATAATAAATGGCAGATAGTTGGCACTTTTGAATGTGATCTGAGTTGAAATAAGGTCTATCCCTCCCGGAAACCTCACATTTTCTTTTATATTAATTGTTCAGTTATCTGGCACTGGATAGGAAGCATGTTATGTTAAATAATGGACACCAGTTGGCCATTTTGAACCTGAAAGATTTGGAAGTTTTTCGGGGCATACATGTATATTTTATGAATATAACTGGTATGCTGGTAACACTTTCTCAAACCTTACAATTTTTTATAGTTATAGTCTAGCTATATCAAGCGATCTGCTTAGCCTTGCCCTCCTTAAAACCTCACATTTTATATTATATCAATTAATTGTCTGGCTATTTGGCATGGTTTGCCAGATATCACTATCAGGCATAGTAAATTAAGGCCATACAACGCTGCGCCAACTTGAGCATTGTAAGATCCTACATCATGTACCAGTAACATGTGCGCTATCAACTATTATATATCTGGGGACTGGGGCCATGTTATAAGACATGACATAATTTTATATCCTAGCATATAACCTGTAGTGAAACCACCTCTTGGGTGGATAATGAACAGGGGCATTAGATAGTATGTAGTTCTCATTTCTGGTCATATTTTGAAAGTCAACAAGACATTTAAACTCATTTTTCGCAATAGAAAATGTATATGACAATCATACATTTAAACTATTAAATCCATTTTAAAGTAGGAGGGTCATCATGGTTCGCTGAGCAAACATTATCCACCCATCCGCATGTGCAGCATCGTCAAGGTCCACAGGAGTGGGGCCGCCGAAGCGAAACTATTATGGTTTGGTGAAGCAAAAGGACCCAGCTGCTACACACACTTTTTTTTTAACTCGTTGAACACGAGATTATTATGTTACTGCTCTGTTTCTGAAACGAGATTATTTTATGACGTCATAGTTATCGCATGCAATCAGACCCGGAGATCTCCGGGCCTCGTATCTGAATGGTCTCCCTAAATCACGGAGATCTCCGGGTCTCGTCACAAACGGGTAATTCAAGTAGTCTAGTAGATTGTGTATCGGTACAGACCGCTTAAATCGCTTGACAAGCATGAAAAATACCACAAGTTCTATACCTGAGTAATTACACTTTTAGTATTACATACGTTCTGTCGCCTCCAGTACGCAGTGTACTGGCAGCCTATTATAGACAATATAGAGCACATTTGTTTGATGATATATACGCCATAAATGTATATATTTTGTACTAGTAGGTCTTGTAAGTCAGAACAGTGAAGAAATTACTTTAACATGCTAATATTGATTTTAAAATGAACAAAGGAAACACCCACAAAATATTTTTGGGTTACAACTTATCCATTAATGAAATACATATATGTATTTTTAATAAATATCAATTTGTTGGTGTCTAGTGGCTGCCATTAACGAAGGCTTTATTATAATAATACATAATTACCAATATTGTAATCAGTAAATTACAAAAATTAGGTCTTATCACACAAAAAATACTAAATATTGATATTATGTACTGGAGGGGACAATTCTAATTTAACACTATTTTCATCTAAAAATGTATAAATATGTGGTTGTTGTAACATGAATTTCTAATTAATATCCACGTGGGGGCTCAAAGAGGCAGGTTATATTACAATAATAATATATCTTAGAAAAACACACTGCGTGGATCTTGAATAGTAATGTACTGGAGGGGACATTATTTTAACGGAATTTTCACATACAGGTAATTCTAATTAATTTGCTAATGTTAAGCAGCAATCAGTTTAAAGTATTCGTATCCCATATATAACCACCAGACCTATTCAAAAGAGTAATTAAATGTCTATATAAATGTAGATAGTTCAAGCTGGGCAGTGATGTACTGGCGGTAAAAAATGAAAAAAACTTTTAACGGAAAATACTTTAAACTCAATAAATACACATAAAATCAGATTTTGTGACTCGATTTTTGTCAAACATGTGTCGTTTAAATTGTAAGACCAATAACCATACCACAAATAAAACTTTATTTGTGTGTTAGATGCATATATGGAATAGAAAAACCCTCCTATGAAGACAATTCCGGGATGAGACTGCAAAATGTGTTGAAAATAACATAAATACCACTGATTCATGAAGAAATAATTGACAAAACTCTATAAAATTTGGTCTGTTGTTTCCCCAAACAACCCTTGTTAAAATAAAAAATGTTTCATATAAATATCTAGCAGTATTTGCTAAAAAATTGTGTAAAGTTTCAATTTTTCCTAAATGCACCCTTTATGTGAAATTGCCCACAGGGAAATAATGTCAGATAAACTAAAGTTTGTAGTGCATGTATTTTCTATTATTTTATATTATGAGGGAATATGCCTGCTGATCTTGGTCTACTTCGCTTATGTAGATACTGTATGCAAATAAAAATCGCAGTCATTTGCGGTGAGGAAAATAATTGGCTTCAGGGGAATCCACATCTCAATTGTAGAGATTTAAGATCAAATTAATGTGCAATTTCACCATAGTATCTTCCTTCCTAACACTAAAGCAGCCCTGGAGTGGGGCTGCCTGGAACTTGCTGTAAAACGCGTAGGCCTAAACTGTATTAGCCCTATATCGTCACGATACCAGAACTTTTTCATAAATTATTATTATAGATGTATCTAAGGAATGATCAGTTGAATAAACTTTGTCCAAATATAGTGCACTTAGCTAATTCAGTGGAATAACCCAGTATGGATCCATTGGGGTGCGCCCTCCCACCCTTCAATATCTCAAAATAAAAAACGACATATTTGTACACAAATAAGCTTTAATAAGCACAATTTGAAGCCTTAGTTGTCAAAATTCCCCATGAGAGCATGAACCGGATCCCTGTAGTTGAATTACCAGCTGTGGTGTGTAAATTTTAGTTGAAAATTAGGTGTCCCCGTCAGGCAAATTTTGGATCCGCCCCTGAATACGCATTGTTAATTTTGTTACAATGAAAGAGGAACAGTAAACGATATTTACTATATTGGCGTGAAAGATACAGCATAGTAATTTATTGACCTCTTGAAACCCCCCCCCCCCCCAATATGATTTATCATAATGACGCTATGGACGTTTCGTCTCATGTCTACCTGTCATGACTGAAGATTTAAAAATGACTTGCTCATCGCAAAAAAGATTTTTTGTAATTATACGGACTTTTAAACTCTATAGGTAAAGGCATTTTATAAAAATAAATTATGTAGGTTCAGCGGGAAATTCCTTGAAGTGCCTGAATCGACAAAAATACAAAAGGCGCTGTCTTTGATCATGTACATGCATCGAAGTTTAATTAGATTTAAAAAAACAGACAAACTGTTTATTCTCAACTAAAATATAATTAAAATTATTAAATCTGAAACCCCAGAACTGAAAGTTAAACAATACAAGGCCCACTTGTAAATGATATTCAGTAGACTGGTTTTGAAACGAGGACACTTGTAAATGATAACCTAGCTATTACTTCAACAATGCCACTATCGTATGAAAAATGCCATGTGGTAATGCAGAACTATTTATTTTAACTAATTGTTTATTATTATATTTTACACAAACAAATCATGGTGTGTAGTAGGACACCCTTACTCACTGCCACGAATGCCCCTAATATGAGCACATTGGTGCTCCCAACATGAGCATATGCTCATAATCGGGACATCCGCTATGCTCATAATAGGACACTTGAGCATGGCTATTATAATTTACAAATACAAATAACACGAGATAGATACTTTTTTTATCGCCCACATATCAGAAAAATAAGGTTATGATTGATGACATGAAACAAACTTGACATCTTTATATGTTCTTCTATAGAATCACCATACATTTAAAGCTTATACGAAATTGAACTCGTTTAAAAACCTCAGTTGAAGTCACTTGATTTGTTCTGATACATTTGATGCTGAATAAAACTAATCTCAATTAGAAGCCTTGACATTGTCCTCGCAAAAGAAGGCAAAATACACCACCTGGTGACTATATTTCAGGGAAATTCCAGCTATGCTCATATTAGGAGCATGCTCATATTAGGACAACTTACCCTACTAGATGTATGGCCAAAATGTGGACCTTCAGCCGTTAGGGGGGGGGGGGGGTCGTACGACTCCTCCGACCCCCCCCCCCCTGGCTACGGGCCTGAATTATAAAGAGGATATACATGTAATGTTATTATCCACCTTCAATTAAAACTACAAGTAAAAGCTTATTAGGTTAATGTTCATGAATTTTAATGCTTGGTATGGGCATTTTTTAAGGAGACATCATCAAGATCATATACAAATTTGGTATTCAGTCTCCAAGCAATGAATGTAATGATCAATTTGTTATTAAATTGTCAAACAATGATTTCTCAATCTTTTCAGCCTATTAATTAGGTTTAGAGGTACCCCAAGTTAATCTCAGGAGTGTCAAATAATGTTTAAACAATTTGGAGTGATATGATTGGGGAATTCTGACTCAAAATGTGATATCTTACACTTTTAAAATTGAAGAAAATGTAAAAGTTAGGAATATTTAAATTGAAATTATTTATGATTATAAATTGAAATTTACAGGGATTCATGAAGTTGTAGCAAAGTAATGAATTGAACAATTTTAGAAATAATAAAGCTTATTTTATGAATTAAAGAGTAGAACAATAACATATTTAAATGTATTTCTTCAAAATAATTGACATGGGCTAAATCCATGGGTCTTGAAATGCATGGCATAATCATTCCAATGATCATATTGCATAATATATGTGTGAAAGTAATCATGACAATGGTAAAAGCTAAAATGGAATCCTCACTTATTTCATCTTGTCATTTTCTAATTAATGGAAGCGATTGTAAATGACAATGTTGAGTAGTAATTGGATATCATGATTGTATTGATCCGTAAACCTGTTAAATCTATGCCACTTTCAACATCTTTGCTAAGGGGTAACAATTAAAAATTAGCGCTTTAACTGCCGGTCCCGAATATATTCAGTTTATTCAGTTTGTATTACCATATCAAGTACCACCTTTTAAACATGTTAAATATAAAATTTGACTTTAAATAAGCAGGATCTGAAAATAGTTGATCTCCATTTTGTCAAATCTGAATAATTTTCACTCGCTTGACGTTGTGGATCGCGTCAGCGAGACACAACTTCAAGCGAGTGAAAATTCAAATTGAATAATTTGCCAGTTAAAGGGTTAATACACATCATACATGAAAAAATACATCATATCAGGTATTAACGTACCGGTATCTATTAAAAATGTGTGTGTTCAGCTAATGAGAAAAGTTATGTTTAGATTATAAGAAAAGGTAGTTGATTGATACAAGCTGTATAAATTGATGGTATAAACAGAGTGAACTGAGAATGAGAAAGAAAATGCATGTAACCAAGTTATAACAATATAAAAAATTACAACTTCTTAGTTATATATAAAGGTTTAAATTGTGAATTAACCATAATGTCCTATGCATTTATGTATATATGTATATATTGATCAATGGCAGTCGGCCATTTTTAATTGTTTTTATCCCCTACCCGTAGGGAAAGGGGATTTTAGTTGTGCCAGGATTCCGTACAGCGTCCGTAATGTTTAGATTTTTTAAAGATGCAACAAAAATTCAAAATTGCCACCAGAGGTCAAGTTATCATTTTTGTGATTGCGAAAAAAATTTCAAAATCTTTAAATCACCTTCCTAACAAGGTGGAGATGTGAAAGTGAGTTTTTAAAGATGCTAACCGAATTCATTTGTGAAAAAAAAAAAAATCAAGTCAAAAATTATTCAAATTTTGCAATAACTTTGCCCATGATATACAGTCCAGGAGATTTTTTAAAGATTTTACTGAAATTCAAAATGGCTGCCACGGATCAATTTCATTTTTGTAAGCGCAAAAACTCAAATACTTAGTCAGAAATTATTCAAATTTTACGATCACATTTCCCACCATATGGAGATGTGTTGGTGATTTTAATTAAATTTGAAATGGCCGCCACAAGTCTACTTTTTTAATTATTTCTAGGCGCCAAAATTCAGAACCTAAGTTATGCTGGGGATGACATTGGACTTCAGGCCTCTTGTTTCTCATTATCTCGGAAAACTGGCATGATAGCTGATCTATCAACTTCTGCTTCCTCATACTTCACATATCCATCACATACCACTGGGGAATTGTTTTGGTGACATTTTGATCCCCATATCACCAACCCTTTAATTACTATGGGAACTAACATAAAATGCTCATTAGCGAATTTCAGGAACAAGTTGCCATCAGATCTTCTTTTAATTTGGCAAATATGTTCAGCTATATCAGCCAATGACCTGATTAACTTTGGGGATCAAACAATTTCAAAATGGCCGTTTTCAAAAACGATAACGGAGGGCTGATTTCGTGTTCGTTTCTGCACAACTCTTTCTAGTTACTATAATAGGGCCAACAACAAAGAAATACTCATTTCAGGAAAAAGTTCCCAGCATATCTTCTTTTTATTTGGCAAATAGGCACAGTGATGTCAGCCAATGATATGATTAAATTTGGAGAGTGATAGATTTAAAAATGGCCGTTTAGCGGCCATTTTTAATTTCAGTAATTTTGTAATATTTTCGTCAATCCCAAACAAAGGAAAATAGCTGGACCAAGCATATAGAACAAAACGTAATGACTCACAGAAGGATAACCCATGACAAATTTCGCTGAAATAAAATCCGAAATAGCCGACTGACGATCATTTTTAATTGTTTTTTTTCGCATTATCTCATAAATCTTGCATAATAGCTAAAGCGCTAATATAAAATAAACCCTGAAAAAATGTTCTGATCTATATCAAATTTTAAATGGCCGACTGGCAATAAAGGAGGGCTGCTTTCGTGTTCGTTTCCGAACAACTCTTTTTGGTTTGACTACCTTTTTGTTGGGTTTGAAATTTGTTTGTAAGACATATATACTGATATTTAGTCATAGCAGAACAAGGGTTAAATTTATTTCTGCGGATCTTTTGCTGAGTACATGTATGTAGGCTTAGTTCATGACATGATGTACTATTAATGCCACTTTTTTATATTGTGTCAAATATGTATATCTTGTCATGTCAGAAAGTCATGCTAAGAGAAATAAATGACAACATAACTGACTGATTTAGAAATAGTCCACATATTTATCATGAATAAAACAAAAATGACATTGATGTGAATACTTGTATTCAGTTACCGGTATTATCCCTAATAAACGCGCCGGGCGCGGAGACGAAGTTGGGGGCGCGGTTATTATGTGCACAAAAATGTTAATATGTATTTCACGGACGTATTCGGCCGCGGCGCCGTTATTAAGCCACGCCACATTGGTGAGAACTCAATACACGTGCAAGCCCCCATCCACTCACGCGCCGCCACTCGTGAACGCCAGTAGCAGGTATCACTGATGTGTTTATACAGACCAACACCTTTAATATGCAGCCACGGCCCGCTATATAGCCCTAGCCGACGCGTTCGATGACGTGGTTACCATCGCATTTCATCTTGGAATGTTCTTATTTGGGCACGACGATATCTAGATATGGTATTTGTTTTAGATACATTAGAATAATAGAAATACGTCAGCTTATGAATGCTTTAAAAAGACGTAGGCCTAACTGATAAAATTTACGTTCAATTTCACAGTGTTTGTAGGCCTCAGAATGTCTGCCTTCCCGATGACTTCATCTACTCTTGCCTACCTTAGCCCGCCATTGATCAAATGGCGGTATATCATCTCTGCAGGGACATCGTGTATACATGTGTGCTAACATTGGTTCAATGCTGCAACAGCTCGTCTGGGGTTGAGCACGTGTTAAGTCCTGTGTCTCGGCACTACTAGTAGAACAAGATCCACACCTCACATATTTGGATGACCAGTGTATGCCAACTGCTAACGGCCAAAACATGAGCTAGCACGATAAACAGAGGCTTCAAATCTTACTTAGGATCAAGCCTATACCATGTATACATTGGTGTTGCATTACACGCAGGGAATTTAACAGGGGCGCTTGTAAATCTGTAAATCAATGATCACTGAGCTAGCGCAATGAGCAGTCATCACTTTTGTAATGAGCAAAACTGACACGCTGTTGTCATTCTGACTCAACTCATTGATGAATTATCCAACACACACAGGTATTATTCAATGCTGGTCCACCTGTACGACGTTCGCCCAGTGTTAAAACAACATGTACAACAGATAGGCTACAGTATACCGCGTTTACATCCACGCTCACAACACTCTGGCCGTGGCTCAACCATGTTGCCACGGCTGCACGCAGCAGGCTGGTGTCTGGTATTTTTTTGCAAGTCAGCTGACTTTCTGGTAATACAGGGTACAAGAAAAACGGGAGGAGGGGGGGTCATAACGGGGGGGGGGCGCGTTTATTAGGGGGGGGGGGTGCGTTTATTAGGGATAATACGGTATGATAAATCAGTCATTTCAGGCATGTATGAACTTTTGAGAATGTTATTCATAAAATATTAATTATGCATTAAGACGAAATGCAAATAGCTACACATAAAGCATTCAATTTTAATCAATATACTAGTCTAGTACATTTCTTCGAGTATAATAGCCTTTACAAATGAGTTATAATTCATCTGGTGTAGTGTATATATTAATGTAGAATGTTTTGATTGCACTTTGTACATGTTGTAGGCCTACTTATAGTATCATTATATATAAGAATTCAAGTTTTTTGTGCAGTTCAGTGTGTGTTTTGTATTTATTTAAAAATGGTCAATAATTGAGTATAGGGCCTACAATACATGCAATATCTTCAAACAAATGTAATAATAAAATGAGAGGAACATCAGAACTGAAAAATAGGGTAACAAATGTGTATGAAAACAAACGTTAAGAATTTATCATGTTTATGGCAATGTATATTAAGTCGGTGAAGTTAACTTCTCTCACATTTCAGAAATAATAGGCATATGCTTGATAAGTAGCAAGGGATATTACTGTCTATATATATATTTTTTTAGCAATATATTGCAGCAATTTGTAAAATGTTGCTAACCAGATTTATTTTTCACAGAAAAAAAAAATTCTGGACAGAAGAGGAATTATTTCAAGATAGGCCTACTTGAAAAATGTGTAATATACAGTTTTTGTACAGTAGATCCTGTCATCAACGACCCTGCCATCAACGACCTTTTGTCTCCAACGACTTTTTTTCTTGCACGGAACATTTTTCTATAGTTAACGACCTGTGATCAACGACTTTCTGTCTAACGCGACTTGCGACCTCAAATATCTGGCAGAAGGTCATTACATCACTTGTGTCCAACGACCTCAACTTTTTTATACGACTTTTGGAAACATTGATGAGCAAACCACTGCATGTCAGATCTGACTGTGTGGATATCATGGTTTAACAGAGAGGTATAACGCTGGGAGATCAGGCTGTTGTCGCAAGAGGCCTATCTACCTCAGACTGTCGGATGTTACTGCACAGCAATATCTCCTCGCCCCGGTAGGAAATAATCCAACCCTTCATGTATTGATAATGAGCATGATGAGGGTAAAATAAAAGTTGAAACATTTGTTTTATTCCTATTCAATCAATCTAATTTTAAAATACTGATAGCCAATGGCAAGGTTGACCTGCTAGTTAAAAAGCAGTTAATTTGTCCTGGCCTGTTGGAGTCACATCCGGACCTGAAGTGTAACTCAAGAGGAATTGTTTGTAATTTTTTTGCGGGGGCAAACAAATTTTGGAAAATTTATATTTAATAACCACCCACAACAGATGTCGATTTTTTTTTCGCCCGATCCAGGTGGGATATATTCTTTTTTTGCCAAATGTTTTTAATACTCCCCTATATTAATAAATGGAACATTTTTGAGCTATCAATTAAACGAATAGGCCTAAATAGTCCCTTACATTGGCCCCGAGCCACCTGCGCCCCTCCTTTTTCAAATCCCGCATCTACCCAGACCATGTCTAAATCTGGTGTAGGCCTACATGTAGCCTAATGACGGTATTGTAAGCCTATAGGCCTACATGTAGGCCTACTTGTAGACTATTGTTCCGGGTAGGCCTAAACGTTTACTTTAACAAAGGCTGCTGTATGACTAGATCTATAGGCTATATAGCCTATAGGCCTAGCCTAACATTACACCAGGGTCTACAGCTAGATGGGGGTCCAAATAGGGTATATAGCCTAGTGTTAGGCCCTAGGCCTACATCAAAACGGGATCATGGCATGTTTGGCCTCACGGCTAACCCTTCTATCATGTCTAAAGCCTGAGAGTCTAGTTCAGCACCACCCCGCACACTTAACTGTCACTTCTTCACTTGAAAACCTAATCGGTGACTGACCATTGGTCCGACACACCATTGGTCCGACACACCATTGGTCCGACACACCATTGGTCCGACACACCATTGGTCCGACACACCATTGGTCCGACACACCATTGGTCCGACACACCATTGGTCCGACAAACCTTAGAAGACCATAAATATCAGAATCTAACAAAGATGACCTTGAACTTTTTTTATATAACATAGTTTAAATGGCGGAAGATTCTGGGACCATCTTTATTTTTTTTATCTGAATGTCAAGTGCCCAACACAATTTACAATGACTCAACCAGGTGACATATGTCTACATATTTGAGATTAAATTTAATTTGTAATGTATTTCTGTGGACCTCCACATGACTAAGATAATGTAAGGTGAAAATGTCATTGTTAAAAATGACATTGGTAAACAGATGTCAGGTTCTTAAAAGATTATTTGTCGAATAGTACAATAGAGAAAGGTTCCATATCTATACTGGTATAGATATCATATAGAACCTTTCTCTATATTACTTTAATAGGCCCTATACAGCAAAAAACCTTCAAGAAAAGTTGAAATTTAGAACCTAGGCTACTGTTTTCATCATATTTTTTACATTTGAACTCATTGATGTTTTAGCTATTATTTTACCAAGCAGAGAAGAGTTTGACAAGTACTTCATATTTAAAATTAAATTTAAATTGAGAAAATGTGTAACAATGACTCATCATACCTGTTACATTGGATGACAAAACTAAATTACAAATACTTATCAATTATTCTACTTCGTCCTGCTTGACATATTCATCAAATCAACTTTGTGTATCGATTTACCGATCTGTAAAGGGCGGGCCAGATAATACATGTGTGGGTGGGGACGGGGGGGGGGGGGGGGTCGAGGCTATGAGTTTTACCACCGGGGCTAACCAGCTTCCCTTGCATAACCAAACAATTTTTTTTTTCCTGAGATTTACCGGACACACTTTTTTTCCCAGCAAAAACTCATAATTTTCCCCCCACGTATCATCTGGTCCGCCCCTAATGTAAATAAACAACAAGTTTTCAACACATTTCTAGCACATTTCTGGCATGTCCTCTCTTAAATGTGTCGCAACTTGGAAGCATTTTCTCTAATACAAATGATTGAGGACAACATTAAATCCCTGGCTATGGATTAAACGCGTTGCATTGGACGGGAGCGAATATTATATTAATTTTAAAGTTCTAATTTAATAAAAAAAACGGGGTTTTGTCGCGATATAACGCATGTTACGTTGACAGTACTCATGTTATCCCATGTTTTGATTGAAATAGCATTGGCACAATGCATGCCACGATGATGTACATTAAAAAAAGTAATCACTTTAAATATCCAGAGGTTAACCATGCCTAAACCTTGCTTGATCTGGGTTCATACTTGACCTACCTATAATTAAGAGACTCGAGGCTATTTACGTCGCAGACGGGCCTCGTTGATATTTGGAATTGGCAAAATGTATATCAAATCTTGCCGGCAAACTTGAAACATTAGATACATGTAGGATTGTAGGTTTACGTTCAACCTGAGTTGGGGCGACATCATTCAAAACATTAAACCAGCCAAGATCGTATTTGCTAGGTAGTTAAGCAATGTGTTTATTTAATCTGGTATTTTGACCAAAGTGTCACTGATAGTGTATCTATAAGCTCATTTTATTTCGGACTAATGGTATCTCGGAATAAAGGTACTAAGGAATAAAGGGTCACATGTAACCATAAACGAAGGCTTTTGACTGATCTATCTACTAGGTTGAGGTTTACGGGGAATTCGGACTAATAATGGGAATTCGTAAAAGATGGCCGACCCCGTTACAGGGGTTGGAGGTAAAAAAATAGCCTTGTAGTAATTTTATTTGATGACAAAACTACGGAGACCCATTGGGGTCACTCAACTCCATTTAGTCCTGTTGTTACTCAACTCAAGTTTTCTTGTTATTCAACATGTTGAACTCAAATTTCTGTTACTCAACTAAATTTTCTTGTTACTCAACTCTTAGTTTTCTTGTCACTCAACTCAAATTTCTTGTATCTCAACTCAATTTTCCTTGTAACTCAACTCAAGTTTTCTTGTACAATAAACTGGGGTGACCTTGGCCCACTTCTTTATTTTTTTAAATCTATAGAGCTTATAATTATATTAATTTACGTTTCTAGTGAATGTAGCCATATAGATAAAAAAACTAATTGTATTTTTTTTTATAATTTGAATTGACGATTCTTTCACACTTTTTATTTAATTTTCAGGGCTGGGTCAAAGTCACAGCAACCACTTGGGATGACTTTGTCCCACGAAAATAAGTTACAGCTTCGGTAACTTTAAACAGTGATTTTAAACACTGATATAATGCTAAAAAACACTTGACATTCTGACGTAATTGTTTTGAAATTTAAAATAAGGTAATTTCGGGAATGGTAAATGTTCTGAACCAACTGAAGTAATGAAATTGAAAATCTGGGTAGCTTGTGATCCCAAGCTGGGGGTGACTTTAGCCCCCCAAAAATTAATAACTTGGGGTGACTTTGGCCCAAAATATTGCACAGGGATTTTAAACAGAGATAAAATGCTAAAAGAGAACTTAAAACCATGTGACGTAAATGTTGTGAAATTTAAGTACTTTAATCTCAGGAAATTTAAATGTTCTTAAGCATTTCAAGCCAAAGCTATCCAATTTTGTTTTTAATATTGGGCCAAAGTCACCCCAAAAATACGCCTATAATTTTTTTAATTTTGTGGTCAGAAAATTTATTGAAATATTTGTTCATTTCTGCTCAGGACTTGAGATTTCAGTATAGAGTATTATGTAGATCATTGTGTCCACAGAATTAGCTAAACCAGCTTAATTTTTGCAGGTCTAGAAAACACATGTTTTAACCTGGTGACCTTCTTGGAGGTGCCTACCTCTGTACAATATAATTGATCAGAAAGGACATGGTGCAAATAGAAACCTATACATGTATATCCCAACATCAATAAAACGTCATAGACATCATGGACATATTGTGACGTTTTAAAACATCTCTTTTCTTTCATTTGGGCCAAAGTCACCTCATAGGGCCAAAGTCACCCCAGTTTACGGTAACTCATTTTTTTCTTGTAGGTCAACTCAAGTTTTCTTGTCACTCAACTCAAATTTCATGTAATTAACTGAAATGTTTTAGTAACTCAACTCAAGTTTCCCTGTAAATTTTCTTGTAACTCAACTGAAATTTTCTTGTGACTCAACTCAAGTTTATAGGCCTACCATGAATTGTCGGACCAATGGTGTGTCGGACCAATGGTGTGTCGGACCAATGGTGTGTCGGACCGATGGTGTGTCGGACCAATGGTGTGTCGGACCATTGGTGTGTCGGACCAATGGTGTGTCGGACCATTGGTGTGTCGGACCAATGGTGTGTCGGACCAATGACATGTAACCGTTGTAATCAAACAGCATTTTGCAGGACCTAACTCGAGTAACTGCCAGTACCACCAGTACCAGTGCAGCGGCGGCATGTTCATTGACAATGATTGTGTCAATGTGTGCTTCACCTGTGAGGCTGTGTGAGCAGTGGTGGTGACTGGTATGTAGCCCATACACATGATACATGTGACTGGTGTGAGGGTTTGCCGGCCGCTGAACATGAACATGAGATACCGGTAGGCCTATTAATATCACAGTGCAGTCAGTGTAGTATGACACGCTCGAATTAAATCTGCGTAAGACAACTTCAAGCCATCTATATTCCATTAAAATGGTTTTAAAGTGATAAAACAGCTGTAAGTTCATGACCGGATATTTATTGAACCTAGTGTAATACCACCTCTCAAATATCTTGGTTCTTTTTTTTAACGATAACCGGCGGTCGCACCAAACGGCATGAGGGCACGCCTTAAATTCTAGACTACATGAAAATTCAATCAGTTAATTGATTTTTTCTGGCCAAAAAAATGAACCAACAACGAAAAGGTGTAATTTAGAGAGAGCTATTCAACCTCTCTGTGGGTGTCACATTAAATCCTTTAAAATTCACTGATTTAAATAGATATCGTTGACACAAAATACGTAGAACAATTAGCTGATGTTGGTCTTACGTGAACAACTGGCAGAATGACTCAAGGCCAATTTTAAATCGTTTACAGCAACAATTAAAACCAGTTAAAATGCAGGATAAGTGTTGTAATTCCGCGCCAAATTTTTACCCCCCCGCGAAGCCTCTAAATTAATACAAAACAAAGCGACCTTTTCGCTAAAATAATCACGGCCTGCGGACTGACTGGAACAACAAACCTCAGTCATCAATTTGTATAATACACTGCAATCAATCACGTTAGTGAATGTGCGCTATACATCGCGCAGACTGCAATACAACAATGGGGTCCTGACTTCGTTCAGTTAAGGTGGCAGTTATCCCCGGCTTCTCGGACGCGGGAGGCTGTGGACGACCGCCTCGTTTCCGTACCTTGGTGACGGGTGCACACAATTGCAACCCGTGCGGCTTTGGTATTTTTCCCGGAATTATCATTGGTCCTGAAAAGTGTCAGTTCGGTACAACTGAATTAAGTTTTCTAGGTCACCACGTTTGCGCCGAAGGAATTTCGCCGTTACCCAGCGCCGTTGACGCGGTCGTTAATTTCGTTAAACCCGAAAAGCAACGAGCACTGCGTAGATATCTGGGAATGGTGAATTACTACCACCGTTTCATACCGCATTGCGCCGCGAAGTTGACACCACTCAATAATCTACTGACAGCTGCCAACGAAGGACATACCTGACTGTCACCGAAGTCAAATTTCGATTTGGAATAAAAATGCAGAGTCAGCATTTTCTGAGTCAAAACAGATATTGGCAAACGCTACGCTTCTGGTGCAATCAGATTCTACGGCTCAGATTAACATCACGTGCGACGCTAGTGATGTCGCCGTCGGTGGCGTTTTGCAGCAATTTTTAAACGGTATGTGGCAGCCACTTTCGTTTTTCAGCAAGAAGCTGAACCCAGCAGAGACACGCTACAGCGCGTATGATCGTGAACTTTTGGCAGTATATGCTACAATTAAACATTTCAGACACAATTTAGAAGGACGAAATTTCTTCGTTAATACAGATCACAAACCGTTGACATTCGTAATGTCATCCGTGACTGAGCGCGCGTCCCTACGACAAACACGTCATTTAGCTTTCATCGCTGAATTCACCACCGATATTAGATATGTAAAAGGAGAGACAAATTTCGTCGCTGATGCGCTGTCACAACCATCAGTGTCAGCAATACATGATGGACCAGCGATAGACTATAAAGAGTTAAGTCTCGACCAAGCTAATGACGCGGAATTCGCGCGATTGAGACACTCGACTACATCCACTATGAAGTTCAAACTATTAAAATCGTTCAATAATCAATTGATCTGGTGTGATGTGTCCACGGGACACAACCGGCCGTACCTTACCGCGAAATTTCGCCGAAAAGTTTTTTCAAACTTGCTCGGTTTAGGCCATCCATCGCATAGAGTTACCAAACCTTTGATTAATACCCGATTTGTATGGCACGGCATGAATATAGATATTGCTAGATGGTGTCGTACCTGTAAGGGTTGCCAGACTGCTAAAGTTTCACGTCATAACACCCCAGTTTTCGGAAAGTTCACTGAACCTACCAAGCGATTCGATCATGTCCGCGTAGACATGACGGACCCTTACCTTATGCTGATGGCTTTAGATATCTACTGACTTGCGTCGACCGTTTTACACGTTGGCCCGAAGCTATACCTATGGTAGATATTAGAGCCGAAACGGTCGCCGATGCCTTCTTCAGCGGGTGGATAGCACGTTATGGTACCCCTGCCACTATCACCACTGATAGGGGCGCTCAATTCGAGTCCAAATTGTGGGATAGTTTGTGTAATCAATTCGGGATTATTCGGAATCGTACCACGAGTTATCACCCTCAGTCGAATGGCATGGTCGAACGTTTCCACCGTCAATTGAAAGCCGCCATTATGGCGCACGAGTCACCGAACCCGTGGACTATCACGTTACCCGCTGTGCTTTTAGAGGTTCGTTCCGCCGTTAAAGAGAGACTAGGCAGGTCAGCTGCCGAGATGATTTACGGGACAACCCTTAGACTCCCAGGAGAGTTTACTAAACAGTACACCGTCGACGCTAACACTGATTTGGAGCATTATTCAGACAAGCTACGCGTGGCCATGTCGCGTCTCCGTCTATGTCCGCCACGTGACACACAACAACACAACATTTTCCAATTCAAGGAAATAGCTACATGCACTCATGTATTCTTGCCCCGAATCGCAATTGCGCCGCCTCTGACCGCCCCTTACGACGGACCATATAAGGTTCGCGAGGAGTGGCAGAGTAATGAAAATCCTAGTTAAAGGCAAGGTTGAGACGGTCTCTTTAGATCGCGTTAAACCCGCACATCTTGAGTGCGAGCCTACGACAGGTACGACAATACAGCGTAAAACGCCAAGCAAACCACGGAGATCGACGGCTACCAGGACATCTAGTAGGAATCCACAGGGTCCACCTAGAACTGGTAGTGCGAACACTCCGACGTCCAATGGGACGAGAGTTAAAACGAAAAAGTCGACGGCAGTCAGAAGCAATCAAAAATGGCAACAGTCCCAAAGCAAATAGATGTTAAAGTCAACTTGTCTAACAGAGACAATACTTATATAGCGCCGCATTCGCGAGCCCCCGCCGTATCCCGCGCTAACGGGAACGGCGGTGGTTTACAAACGTATTCCCGCATACCTTTACATCTACGGGGAAAACCCCGGGTGCTGCTGACGCCGTAATCGACTCGGCCAAAAGCAACCATGCGAATATCGCTAATCGCGAAAAAAATTCGACCGACCAAACAGTGCGAAAAACTAAAGTTGGACAAATAATCCAGACTCCTGCCCGGTTCGTGCGGATGGTCTAACGACATCTATGGTAGGCCCAACCGCATGCATCGTATTAAGAATGTTTTTAAATTGTAAATGAATATGCCAGGCCTGGCAGCATTGTGTACAGATATATAAATGTAAAGACATTTTTTTTTTAGCAAGTTAATTGCTAAAATACGAATAGAAATTTATGTTAATTAAATGAATGTGTTGATCGCAGCTTGCAGCAAATGAATACATACATAAAGGACAGTTGGTGTTAAGAGGATGGGACAATTCATGTATAATGCTGCGATTTCAACCACCCACACTGTAACCACACTCGCTATATATATATTTTTTAAACTACGCTCAGTTATAAGAGGTTACATATTTTTACAACCCCGCTACTTGCATGAAGCAGTCTCCTACACGTCAGTTGGGTCCTACGTTATCACTCACCCGGGGGTGATGTAGGATCCTGACTTTGTTCAGTTAAGGTGGCAGTTATCTCCGGCTTCTCGGACGTGGGAGGCTGTGGACGACCGCCTCGTTTCCGTACCTTGGTGACGGGTGCACACAATTGCAACCCGTGCGGCTTTGGTTTTTTTCCCGCACTTCAGGCGTTACACTCGGCGACTACGGACGGGCCGTAGTTTGCTCTCGCTAAGTCAGATAGGACGTGCCATGCGCGGAGGTTGTGCTTTGTTGTTGCCAAATGTCAAACGAATAAACATGACAAGTGGAGAAAGAGTTGTATGATTTGTTTGGAACCGTCGACTCGACGGGGAAGGAAGTTTGAGTTGAAATGGTGAAGATCGGGCAGATTCCCTCGTCCGCCATTGTGACCCCACACTAGAGACTCCGACGGTCACTTACAGGTACTTTCGGCGCGAGGGGCTCCCCATCCCACCATATCACCACCCTAAATGAGCCGAAATCCAAGGGGGGTGGCTACTGACTAGAGAATCCCTACCCAAATTACTGCTTTAAATGGTTGTTTCCGCTTCTGGTGAATTAAGAAAAATACAGGAATGTTATAATTATGTGGATAAATTGTAAGCACACACTGTTTTCGCTATCTGTGATATGAGGTATAACTGTTATGTGAGATTTTCGGATGGACACATGGGGTGAGAAGGATTTGTGTCTTTTCTGGAAATGGGCGCAAGAATATTTCGGGAGATCTGGGCAAAACGAACCATTTTTTTAACATTGGAGCGTAACTCAAAACGCAGGAAGTTAGCATACCATTTTCGAAGCAGTTTTTGAAAAAGGACAGCTTAGGCTTTATTATGGTGTGTCACATAGGGGGGCAGCTAGGGACGAAAGTGGTGATTTCGGCCCTTGGAATGTTGGCATTATACATGTGTTTCAATGGGACTGGCATTTGGGGTGGTGAGACCATGGGTAAGTGTTGAATTTCACAGGAGTGTTATCCCAAGGTCATGGTAAGGTCATCTCAAGGTCATAGCAAGGTCAAATCAGCTCAAAATGGTTGAAAGTAGATTACTGGACCAGCACTTTAAAAAAATCGGTAGGAACCCAACCCACGTACACATCGTGACATCGGTTGGTGTTTGGCTCCATAGGGGAGATATCAAAGCGAAGCAATATAATGCAACGTAACTAAATGCAAGGCAATGCAATGAGCAAAGTACTGAAATGCAACGTGCAATACCATGCAATGCAATCCAATGTAATGCAATGTAATGCAATGTAATGCAATGTAATGCAATGTAATGCAATGTGACGTATTTCTGTGCAATTCAATGCAATACAATACAATGCAAAGCAATGCAATGTGAAGCAATGTAATGCAATGCAATGCAATGTAATACAATGTAATGCATTACAGTGCATTACAATGCAATGTAATGCAATGTAATGTAATACAATGCAATATAATGCAATGCAACGCAATGTAATGTAATATAATGTAATGTAAAGCAATAAAAACAAACACAAAACATCGTAATTAGGCTCCATATGCACTACAATACAAATCGACGCCATCCAACGCATCGTAATACGATAAGTATATGCTATGCAATGCAAAAAAAAACAATAAAATGAAATTCAAAAGCTTGATTCCATTACAATGTAAGGCACCTTAATGAAATTCAATGCAATGCAATACAATGTTATGCACTGCAATGAGCTATACGATATGATGTGGTATGATGTAATACAATGCAATGCATTGAAACTCGATGCATTATATAAAAATTCAAATGAAATATTGTTAGAGACTGAGACACTGTCTTGCTAATTCACAGGGCATTTAGACCCCGTATGCTTTCATTTCCCCATCCTACTTTGTTAAGGATGTCCCAGTGTCCACAGGGAAGCAGGTTTAGACCCCGCACCCAGGTGGCCTGACTGCCCCACCCTACTCTAGGATATCCCGGTGTCCACAGGGAAGAGGTTTAGACCCCGCGCCCAGGTGGCCTTACTACCCCACCCTACTCTAGGATTTCCCCGTATCCAAAAGGAACATTTTTATACCCCGCGCCCAAGTGGCCTTACTGTCCCACCCTACTCTAGGATATTCCAGTGTCCAGAGGGAAGCAGGTTTAGACCCCGCGCCCAGGTGGCCTTACTGCCCCACCCTATTCTACTAGGGATATCTTGGTGTCCACAGGAAAGAAGGGTTAGAGCTCGAGCCCAGGTGCCCTTACTTCCCCACCATAATCCACCAGGGATGGACAATAACTATGTAAATGTGAACAAACACGGTATATCACATTATTGTAGGCTTTATAATCCCAGCAAAGTCGTTGATAT
Source organism: Flabesymbios commensalis (assembly GCA_964017125.1). Classification (NCBI taxonomy): domain Eukaryota; kingdom Metazoa; phylum Annelida; class Polychaeta; order Terebellida; family Flabelligeridae; genus Flabesymbios; species Flabesymbios commensalis. The sequence goes on from OZ024918.1 coordinate 61,012,090, forward strand.
AATGCTGGCTTAATGTTGGGCCAATGAGGGGTCTTTATTGTGGAGTCTCATCCTAGTAAACGCAAAACATTTGTATAACATTTGCGCAATGTTGGACCAAAGGCGAATTCGTTGGGCCGTCGTTGTACACATGTGATACATACATGTTTTCTGTTTGCTGGGAGTTGTCTACATGCGACAATCTCAGGCTATTATAACTTATTCGCAGTTCACATAAAACATTACAGTTGAGCAAAATTAAGACAATCAAACAAAGGCACCGTAAAAGCAAATAAACATATCATTGCGACATAGTGGTCTCAATGTCTTGAACATCGACTAAAAAAATATGAATTTTTTTAATGAATGAATGAATGAATGAGTGAATGAATGAATGAATGAATGAATGAATGAATGAATGAATGAATGAATGAATGAATGAATGAATGAACGGACGAACGAGCGAGCAAACAAACGAATGAATGTTTGAATGAATAAATGAATTATAAGCTTTTCATCCAATCATAGAAATTTAATTATCATTTATTTAAATTTGAGTATCGCTGTTCGCAAAATCATGTGCTGAAGACATTTAGTATATATACTACAGGACTTGATGGGTTAAACAAGAAGACAAGTATAATCTATTAAATCGTCCTGTATAATAATGAATAATGCATGTCTGACTGCAAAATGAGGTCATATAAAGTCATTCAGCATGCAAACAGCATGCATCATGGGATCGACCTCTAACTAGGTCAAGGCCATTGTGGGATGATGCAAATGGGATCAGGTCGATCTGAAACAAAATGAGAATATCAATAAACAAACATACATGGCTACTGAAGGGAAGTTTATGGTGAATCAATGTCTCCGGATGACAGTCATATATAAATCAAGGTCACATCAAGGTGATGTTGTGGACAGTTTAATGTGCAAAGCGATAAAAATATAACACCTGCAGAATACAAAAGAAATTGATGCTGTAATACGCAGAGTAAACAAATAATATAATATACATGATGAGACTCGTGTCAAAATGTCTGATGAGGGAGCAATGCTGGTGACAAAGTGGCACATCCACACAGAGCATTTACTTCAGAAAATGTCTTAGCTAGAAGCCAAACCATCTACCATCACCTCAAAGAGTAGCTGAACAATCCCAACAGAACATGGCTGAAGTGAAAACCAAACCATCAATTCAAACACTGTCCGAAAACTCCACAGCAAATATAACAAAACATTTAGCGCTGGCAATAATTTCATTTGTTGGAATAAGCACCACATATTAACCCTAAACTACTAAATTAAATAATTTAAATTTGCATCCACTTGAAGTTGTGTCTCGCTACCGCGACCCACAACTTCAAGTGAGAGAAAATTACTCATATTTCTTTAATTTGATAACAAATATTTTTAAAAACACTTTTCATTCACAATAACAGTGATTTAATCGGCTAATAAAACATATCAAAACGACTATTCCTTCACCTGGAACGATCACATCGAACACCTCTGCCAAAAAGCTGGTAAATTAATAAACATGATGAAGTACCTCAAATATATTCTTCCACGTGAAGCTCCAGAGAAAATCTACATTTCACGAATTCGTTCAATGATAGAATATGGTAACGTTTTGTATGACAACTGCCCTAAATATCTGTCTGATCGTCTCGAAAGTGTACAGCTAGACGCTGCCCGTGTATGCACTGGTGCCCTTCCACAATCTAACTGTCAAAAAACTCTCTCTGAAATTGGCTGGGAAACCCTGCAAACTCGTCGAAAATGGCACAAACTCATTCATATGTACAAAATAGTAAATCAACTTGTGCCCGACTACCTGCATTCCCACTGTCCAGATTTAGCATCACGCATCTGTGCTTACAACACTAGACAGTCAAACAGTTTACGATTACCTATATGTAGGACATCTGCCTTTAAAAATTCATTTTTTCCATCTACCGCACGTTACTGGAATGGAATAGATATCCATACGAGAAACTCAGAATCCTTAAGTATATTTAAAAATAAAGTTAAATCTATGTTCCAGACCAGCAACGCTCCCAAATTCTATTATACGTCCATCAATAGGAGAATTTCAATACACCACACACGCCTACGGTTAAATATGTCAAACCTAAATTCCCAACTCCATCGTGTAGGCTGCTCAGAAACTGCTGAGTGTTTGTGTGGCGACATAGAAACACCACAACATTATATATTAAAATGTCCTCTCTATTCTGCTCCACGAAATAAGCTGCTGAAAGCAATCCGAGATATCATTGCACCCGGTGTCCACCACTCTATACTTCCTCATCTTGATCCAATTTTATTTGTAAACATTGTCTTGAAAGGTTGCAATGATGTTAAAGCTGACGAAAACGTAAACATATTCAGAGCATTTCAACACTTTATTATTGAGAGTGGGCGCTTCAAGTGATCAAACACATCAAGCTCATATTAATTGTGTAATCTGATATAGATGCTGTAACGTCCAGTGTGTTATGTATATATTTTGTATTGTATTGTATTGTCTTTTATATGTATTGGAGAGCCCCTCGACTAGCACTCGTTGCTACTTGGGTAATCCAAAGCTTGCAAAATAAATATGTTTATATATATAGTCGCGCTTCATTTGACAACCATTTCAAGTCATCTTTATCCACAACAAACCGAGAAGTGTGACAGCATTTCGCGGCTTGTAGTGGATGAAGATGACAAAAGGTAAATCCAGGCTTAAAAGGGTTAACTTAATGCTGGTTCAATGCTGTTCTATTGTCTGAGACGTTAGTACAATGTTGAATCAACATTGAAAAGAAGACAAGAACACAAACAGAGAGACTGCCAAATAGAACTTTAGCTGATAATGTCTGAAAGGCTTCATTTAATCCCGAAAACTTGGTTCGATCAGTATTTGAACTCGTGTGGAAGGAATCCCATTAATTTACAGCGTGCTCAACCATTCATGATTCGAAACTGTCTGCACCATTATCTGTCTATTGGTGTCACTGTTTTGGATGTATTGGGATATCTATCAAATATTTTGCTAAAACAACAAAACGTTTTGATTCATGATGTTCATTATGAATCCTTTTAAATGTTGATTTGTGTGTGACCACCATGAGCAAATTATAAAGATTACATTATGCTTCCCCACAGCGTGTAAGCATACAGTACTACATTGTTCTAATGTTATATTTTCTTACAGTAGAAAAAGTGTGGCACTTGTCCCTGATTTGACTGATTTGGTGAAACCCTTTGCTTGCCATGGAACGTTTTTATTTAAATTGTGTGTTTTTCAAATGTTTGATTGCTTATATAAATGTTTATTGTCAAAACACCCCACAACCAGCACAAAACACCCACCTACGCAGACAGTGGACTGACATTTGATGATTAAAACCTGGTATTAACTGTTTAGACATGTTATAACCTGGTATTGATTGGTCAGACAGGCTATAACCTGGTATTGACTGGTCAGACATGTTATAACCTGGTATTGACTGGTCAGACATGTTATAGCCTGGTATTGACTGGTCAGACATGTTATAACCTGGTATTGACTGGTCAGACATGTTATAACCTGGTATTGACTGGTCAGACATGTTATAACCTGGTATTGACTGGTCAGACATGTTATAACCTGGTATTGACTGGTCAGACATGTTATAGCCTGGTATTGACTGGTCAGACATGTTATAACCTGGTATTCACTCGTCTGACATATTCTAACCTCGTATTGACTGGTGAGTCATGTTATAACCTGGTATTGACTGGTGAGTCGTGTTATAACCTGGTATTGACTGGTGTGCCATGTGAAGTTGAATGAGCGGTTCAGGGTTAAGTCCTGGCAATAAACACTAAAGGATACATTGCCTCGTAATCACAAGATGTTGGAACGGAGTTGTGTAATACTGTGACCCATTGTCGTCGACGCTGGCCCACCATTAACACAACATAATATCAACATCTCGTGTTTAATGGGATAATCCTGTGTGATGGTCTAATGGTAGCTGCAGGGCCAACGGCTCATGTATTGGTCCGGTATTCAGGCATCATATTGGGCTGATGGCTCTGGTTTGTTCGGTAACTCGTCCTCAGCTGGTCATGTCGTAAACACTGGTAAGCTGACAATAAGGAGCTCTACTTTTGGCTTTCCTGGTGCCATAAAAACGTGAGATGAAAATAGTTTTTGGCATAAAAACCTCACCACGACATAGATCCCAACTTAAAAGCTTCGCCGAGAATTAAATAGTGAGGATCTGAACTGTAGACGAAAAGTGGACGTCCTGGAAGTTATGGACAAAACGCGTTATATATTATGTGGATTAGAAAATATATTGTGTATATGTGTCCACTTGAAAGTGCAAAATCAACCCCCATTTACTAATGAGTAAGTCTATGTTTCCAATACATCACAACACGATGGCAAGTCATATCACTTGACTACTTGCAGTATATTTTAAGAAATCAGGTGCCATTAGTTGACCTCCGTTGACCTAATTGACTATAGGCTGTTGACCTGACCTTTTCACTTTTATATGCTGATTATCTTGTGCATTGTCAGCCTGTATAGGATTTTGTCCTGATATTTACTTGCTTTATGTTGCAGCTCAGGATTCATGGCTGAATAGGATTTACTGTCTGCTTTAGAAGAGCTGATCTTCATGGATTTGTATATAAAATAAATTTTAGAAAATACAGCCGAATTGGTGAGTGATAACCACAACTATATGAAAATAGGACAATTTATTGTAGATTGTCGTGTGAAGCTGTGAAGAACAAAACAAATACATGGTGCATTAACAATATTCTTTCATGACAAAGCTATGTGGCAAACAGAGGATACAATTATCCACAGCCAGGAGAAGTATTCTACACGCTGACTTCTCGTGGGTCATAATGTGTCAAACACTAATGTGTCATATATATTCGCCAAATCGAGTGAGATTGTGGTAGATATAGATGTTGTTGAGATATCATACAGCTATAATTATATCTCTCGCAATGTTAACGAAACAGCCCTACAAGGCAGGTAGGATGTGCTTCTTGTTTTGTGACCTTTAACCCTTTAACCGCCGGCACCAATTATATTCGGTTTTTTTTTAATTTTTTATTAGCGCATTACATATCAATTTTTAAGCCTGTTGAAGATAAAACATGACATTAATCCGCAAAATTTGAGAATAGTTGACCGCCATTTTGTCAAATATGAACAATTATCAACCACTTGAAGTTGTGGATCGCGTCAGCGAGACACAACTTCAAGTGGGTGAAACATACAATTAAATAATTTGGCAGTTAAAGGGTTAACAATAGACAATTCTGGAATAAAATCACAGAAATATACCTGGGTGTATACTTAAAATGGTCGACATCATGGTAACGCCATCTTTCGAAAAACCAGGTTTTTGTCCCACAATTAATTGCAGTTTCTGTTATCTCTATCCAGGTTTATGGCATGCGAAACCCATACTGATCATCAGGAATAATAGCAGTCCTTATTACCAAGACGACCGCCATACTTTTTACTTTTTACTTGATAAAGTTAAATCATGGGACTAATCTTTCAGATCGTACATTTTGGCACACATTATGTTTACTTTTTTTGATAGAATGGAAAATCTAGTTGAGATTGTATACAACTGTTAATTATTGTTGTTAACACATCTAAACCGCCATTAATGGTTGGTGATGCCTTAGATTGGAGTGTCAATGATCGTTGCCTGACTCCTCTAGGCCCCCATTAATGGTTGGTGATGCTGCGGGATTGACTGTCAGAGTTTTTTGTCCGAATCCTTTAGACCCCCATGAATGGTTGTTGATGGTCTACTTATGATACATTACTGTACATTACTGTACTGAATGTGCTGTGTGTGTGAGGTAGTGGTGACTGTGGCTATAAAAGCAGTGTAAACCAAAGAACAGGTAGTTATACATACATACTAGTGTAAACCAAGGAACATATGGTTCCAAATACTTACCAGTGTAAACCAAGGTACATTATGGTTTTGCATGCATATCAGTGTGAAACAATGAACATATATTTCAACAGACATACCAGTGTAAACCAATAGAAATGTGTAGTTTTTTGTTTGCCACCTCATTATGTTCTGCTGCTCTTCGAAATCTGGAGGTACGGGGCGTTCCAATCTGTTCAAAGCCGAGCGTTTCCAATGATTTCTATGGTACTGCCCACTACAAAAAAATACATTTGACAAGCTCAGGCTACGTTTCTGACTACAGGCTTCATTCTGCCGTGATATTGCGAGAACGTGTAGTAAGCGACATAAAAAAATTCATTGGCTCAGGTGTTTTTGCTGACCGCATCGCGTCCCAGACGGGTGACAAAATAATCTCTCCCTTCTCCGTCCTGTCTTAAAGGCGGCACTGAAAAGTCTGGTCTGGAAGGCGACAGTAAGAATACCCCTGGGAAATTAGAACCAACAAATATTATTTACGGCATCAGGTTGTACTTCTTCATCTCGCCACTGAATGGGCCTGCATAATGCTGTACATGTTTTATATTTTGCACTTTTAGCTAAATGATAATAACATCAAAAACCCTTAATATATGAAAAGACAAAGCCGCAGCAAATTTCCCAACACGTTTCTGAATCTTGATTGAATATAACGACATGTAAATAGAGAAGGAGCGTTTGATATCATTTTATTACTCGCCTTAGAAATGGATTGGGGTGTGTCTCCGGCATTGTCAAAACCTTGCCCTGTGGCAATTAGCCTCATGATTCAAAACACACCCTGTCCCAATTTAATTTAATTTAATAGATTGGTTTATGGTGTAATTGCTACCAATTTACTTCATGTTTTAATGATATTTTAAAGCCCTTTAATTTTTTTTCGTGAATATGTAGTTTGAGACTAAAAAATACTGGGAGTTTTATATGATTTTAGTCCAGTCCAGTTGTGACAGGTATTGGTATTGGAGTTTTATATGATTTTAGTCCAGTCCAGTTGTGACAGGTTTTGGATAGCATATTGTGAGAGGCATTGGATGTAACCACCACACCAGGATCCCCCTTGGACAGCATATTGTGAGAGGCATTGGATGTAACCACCATACCAGGATCCCCCTTGGACAGCATATTGTGAGAAGCATTGTGTGTAACCACCACACCAGGATCCCCCTTGGACAGCATATTGTAAGAGGCATTGGGTGTAACCACCACACCAGGACCCCCCTTGGACAGCATATTATGAGAGACATTGGGTGTAACCACCACACCAGGATCCCCGTTGGACAGCATAATGTGAGAAACATTGGGTGTAACCACCACACCAGGATCCCCCTTGGACAGCATATTGTGAGAGGCATTGGGTGTAACCACCACACCGGGATCTCCCTTGGACAGCATATTGTGAGAGGCATTGGGTGTAAACACCACACCAGGATCCCCCTTGGACAGCATATTGTGACAGGCATTGGGTGTAACCACCACACCAGGACCCCCCTTGGACAGCATATTGTGAGAGGCATTGGGTGTAACCACCAAACCAGGTCCCCCCTCGGACAGCATATTGTGAGAGGCATTGGGTGTAACCACCACACCAGGATCCCCCTTGGACAGCATATTGTGAGAGGCATTGGGTGTAACCACCACACCAGGATCTCCCTTGGACAGCATATTGTGAGAGGCATTGGGTGTAACCACCACACCAGGATCCCCCCTTGGACAGCATATTGTGAGAGGTGTTTGGTGTAACCACCACACCAGGATCCCCCCTTGGACAGCATATTGATTGATGTTGCTCCAACAATTAATCCAGGTCAAACCCATTTCGTGAAAACACGTCCTACAGAGCTCCCTTTTTTGATCGTCATTTTTTTTCGGCAGTTATTATTGACAACATCACCAGGAGGTATTGTCGGCGTCCTTCCTTTGATCTCCTTATCCATGCGATCCTAACCCCGATCATGACCTCGCAAACACACTCGCTGACCCAATACTGGTTTGGTTTATGTTGGTCAACCGTCTGCAACGCTGATCCGATATTAAATCCACATAGGCTTGGTTGGCTGCTGGATTAGAAATATTACTCCTTAGAATTATATTTTGGGCTGTGTTTCTTGTATAGAATGTTTGTGTCTTGCAGCGGACGAGTTTGAGGCATATTGGAAACACTCGGCCGGTTTTATGTTGACCAGAGTTGACCCAATATTACATCCACATCGGCTAGGATGGTTGCTGGATTACAGATATTACTCCTTGGTATTATATAATTCCAGGCTGTGTTACTTGCAATGCGGGTTTGTGTCGTGCAGCGGACGAGTTTGGAGCACATTTTCACATTTGAACATACATTCTGTCGGTTTACTGATGACCAGCGCTGACCAGCGTTGACTATAATTGATACATTAGCTCACAATGCAACATTAACCGACCACCATAACATACGAGCTTAAAATAAAGAGAATATCAAATGATATATTGTTCTCCTAAAATCAGTTAAATCAGATTTGAAAAAATAGATCAATGGACTTAAAAAAAATGTTTCAATGAATGTTTATTATTTAATAAAGTTTTAATATAACTGAAGCACACATATTTTGCATTCATCTGTTTATGTGAGTTATTTGAGAATAACCCAATGAAGAGCTGCACCTACGCTGGTGGTTAATTCTGAGCCTCCACTAAACAGGGGGTTATTTCGGACCTTTGTTCCAAATCAGTTATTGCCGGCAGTGTGGCAGGAAGTGCGTATTAAATGTCAAAATGATTTCCGGCGCAGAATAATGTCATCCAGAAGGCGCAGTCTGCTGTTTGGCTTTAAAAAGGTATCGTCCGCCCAGTGCTTTTTTATTGTTGGGCCGGCGGCTTAGACGGCGGACCAGCATTGAAACAACATTGGGTCAATGTATCTTGTTTGTAGGGAGCTTCCCGGAGCTACCACGTTACGTGGCATAACTAACCATATGCCAATAACAAATATAGACGTCATAATCTGACGTCTTTAGCTTGCTCTTTCAGTGAGTGGATCCCCTTTAGACGTCAGAATTGGACATATTTGAAAGAGTAGGCCTAAGATATTTACAATATCCGTAGATCAATAACATAGGTATTCAAATAAAGCGGAAAGAGCTAACTAAGACAATTAAAAAATCCGTTGGTATCCATTGTTGAATAAATTATTTCAGCGATATGGTAAAATAGCAATATATAGTGTGTGAGTGGAGAGGGTGGTGAGTAGATGGCTGACTTGGTCTGTTATATTTGGCATTGATTTGATTTTGTCATATGCGATATCACATTAGGCTCGAACCCCGATGCAGTCAAAATTATTTCTTTGCTAACATATTTGTCAATCTTGGTTGTTAACACCTCATGGAAAACTGAGGAAACACAAATTATACAATAACATGTATGTGTGACCTTTCTCCACACTACACGTGCCACGCACACACACACACACACACACACATATTCATACATACTCTAGTCGCTCTTACTACATCATTTTGAGTGTGTAATTATTCGATTGTGCCATTTACATTTTATATTTTAGTATAATGAATATTGATAAAGTTATATGCTGCTGTTTTAATAATTTTTTAACATAATGTTTAAAGTGGCTGAATAACGAAAATATTGTTCTGAGATTGAGTTTATCATTGTACACAATACACCAAGGCATGCAGTGCTCATTACTCTCTGTGTAAATTGTACTATTAAAAAATGAGTAGAGTTTTTTCTCAATATCGTCTTTCCTCCTGTCCTCCCGTTAATAATTATTTCTTCAAAACCTCATACCTTTTTATGAATAATAACATTATTTTATGTACTCACTAAAAAAACAATAGTGCTAACTCCATGTTTCGATCCAAACAAACAGAATATTCCAGTCCGTCTAACTTTTTCAGGTTCCATTAGATTATATTACCATGACCATGGCTTCCCAGCACATCATGCAGCCATAATGCTGCTTCATTTATTACATCTTGATTGCCCTTATGTGACTGACATAATAATTATCTGAATGTGAATATTTATAAGACTGAGCATGATGCTTTCTCGGGATCAGAGTAGCTTTGTATGTGTAGAATACAGAACAAGCTTGTAATATATTTTGAATAAATTTACTTTAATACGACGTTTCGAGCTTCAGGCTAATAATACATTAGACTCAAAACAAAAGTAGGTTTACCTATTAAATTATTAGAACGCTTAAATATTTTTGTATAAACCATGGAGACCATTTCCGTTTTCAATTTGAAATCATCATAAATATCTCAATTAGCACTTTCCGCTTCATTTGAATACATATGTTATGGGTCTACAGCCATTATAAATATTTTATCCTGTCAGTGCAGGGATCAACTTTAGACGTCAGAATCCGACTCCATAGACGTCAGAATCTGATGTCTAAATTTGGTCCCTGCACTGAATGAGTTGGACTCATGAATTAACAAAAGTAGATTATTTAGGATTTGAGATAACGATTCAGGGCCCACAGTGAATTAAACTTGCATGATATTTCTGTGTGGGAAGAGGATGGCCTCAACGAGGGCAACACATATGCGTCTCAATAAGGCCTGCCGCTGAGATATCCGTATATTTTGCACTGTGTCTGCTTAAATTAGTCTAATAAATTAGGTCTGAGTCTAGTTGAGAATCTTAAGAGATGTTGTCGGTTTATGGCTAAATCGATTTATTGACAGTGATGCGTCAGAGATTATAACACTTACATGTCTGATCCAAGCAAATACAAGTCAATGACCCACTGTTGTTCTAAGGTATCCTATTTCTTAGCCATAGAATAACCATTGTACTTTGATATTGCTGTCTAAACAATTAAATGCTTACTTGATAATTAGCCACAAGCTCTTGCGATTAATATGTTTTATTTCATTAAATTTATTTGTTATTGATTTTATTTTGGCCGTCAGACCTGAGTTATTATATGCACATCAACGTAGCTTCGTAGTGAGTGAAATTTATCTGACCAACCTGGGAAAACAGGTCGCCGCCTCTCCAGCCACGTGGACTAGCAGGTACAAGGTCGCCATCTCTCTAGCCACGTGGACTAGCAGGTTCAAGGTCATCGTCTCTCCATCCACGCGGATCATCTGATGCTCCTGTATACTAGGTCAGGAGAGCACATCCACGTGACTGATCTGTGTGGGATTATGGGGAACATATGAGACACTTTTGACTGTAAATGAGGTGCTACATAGCCTGAGGGATGTGACAGCCTTATTCATGAGATACCTCATTCACGGGACAACCTCATCATGGAAGACGTCATTAACGGGAAAACTTCATTCTTTGGATAGTATTATTTAATGAGACGTAATATACCTCTTTCGTTACAGGCCTACACCTCAGCAAATTATATATTATTTAAATAATTTTTTATTATGAAAAGCACGGGAAATTACATTACTACATGACATGATTCTGATGAGTTTGCTGACAAATGCCTGTTTTTACCAGTGTAAAATCTATTGGTTCTATAGGTAGCAGATGGGAACTGTGGTGTTTTACTGGCTTGTTGATTCTGCTGGCATCACTAATCCCATACAAGCCACATGCCATGTCAGCCGATGGTGATTCCTGCAGTGTGCAATGCCTTCAGACAGCAGCAGGTAGAAATGGCAGAAATAATAGATTGAAAAATATTTTGACGAAGCAGTATAATAAGGTTCACAGCAGTAATAAAAAACAAACAGTTACAGCAACACAAATAATAGAGCTGTGTGAAGATCGCAAAGAATCAGGTGTTTCTTTTTATATTGAACGGCTTTCACATTGTATCATATTGACGGACCTCTTGGTCTTCATTTAGCTTCAGTCAGCAGCAGCAGCAGCGGCAGCAGCAGCAGCAGCAGCGGCAGCAGCAGCAGCAGCAGCAGCGGCAGCAGCAGCAGCAGCGGCGGCAGCAGCAGCAGCAGCGGCGGCAGCAGCAGCAGCAGCGGCGGCAGCAGCAGCAGCAGCGGCGGCAGCAGCAGCAGCGGCAGCAGCAGCAGCGGCAGCGGCAGCGGCAGCAGCAGCAGCAGCAGCAACAGCAGCAGCAGCAGCAGCAGCAGCAGCGGCAGCAGCAGCAGCAGCAGCAGCGGCAGCAGCAGCAGCAGCAGCAGCAGCAGCAGCAGCGGCAGCAGCAGCAGCAGCAACAGCAGCAGCAGCAGCAGCAACAGCAGCAGCAGCAGCAGCAGCAGCAGTAGAAACAGCAGCAACAACAACGGCAGCAGCAGCAGCAGTAGAAACAGCAGCAACAACAACGGCATATCAGCAACAGCAGCAGCAGTAAAAACAGCAGCAGCAACACGAACAACAACTGCACACAATCAAAGCAGCTGCCGCAGCAGTAATGACTTTAGAAAACATGGTAACTAATCAATTAGGGCATAATTAGAAATCTCGGTTATGTAGGCTGATCTACAGATGAGACCAGGATGTTCAGATCCAGCGCGGCGAACGACTTTAGTGGAAATTATTCAGATTTGACAAAATGAAGGTAAACGGCTTAAAATCTTATTAATTTATGTTATGTTTTATCTTTAACATGCTTGAAAGCTGGTATTAAATGTTCTAGTAAAAAACTGAAAAGAAAAAATATATAGGCTAGGCCTAATCAGGACCGTCGGTTAAAGGGTACATGTATATTTCAGTATTAGCTCGATTGGCAAATTAAAACAGACAGACATACACACAGACAGACAATGGGGCTCTTGGTTCTACGTGGTGAGCCTGAACTAACAGTCTGGTGATTGTCCGGTTTTAGTGTTTTTTTCTTTTTCACGAACTGATCCCTTTCAGTACGGAGATGAGTTCTGAAGTCTGATTCTGACGGCAATGGACGTCATAATCTGACTTCTAAAGGCGATCCCCGAACTGAAAGAGTAATGTTTAAAATGCTACGAACCCATGACATAGGTATTCAAATAAAGCGGAAAGAGCTAACTAAGACATTTATGATGATTTCAAATTTTAAAAAGCCTTTGGTCCCCTTGTTTTTTATGAAATAATATGTCTGCGTTTTAAGGATGCATCATTCATCTGGCAAAGCTGTTTGACAAGTACTGAAGTGAGATGTAAGAGGTTAGATATTAATAGTAGTGAATCATAGCTTTACTTCACTTTTCGGCACATATGGTCTTTTAAGTGACATTGTAATACGGTAAAAACGTTGTAATCAATAAGAGGTTAGAATCAGCTGATTGATAAGTACTGAAGTGAGATGTAAGAGGTTAGAAGTAAGAGCTTAGAATCAGCTGATTAATACAGTTAACAAGTTCCGATGTGACTCGAGCTGTCATTTGAATGAATGAATGGGGTTATAGACCACTTTTTTGCACTTATAGGCTAAACTGGGCCAGGAGAACCTCCAGAGGATCGTGAAATGAAAGAGATGACACCGCCCTCCAGACACAGGATTCGAAATTCGAGCCCTGGCAGTCTAACACCGAGCACGTTTTCTTGGAAACCTGAATGCCAGAGTGGGGGACGAGCCCGCAATCTGCGATTTTCCTAGCCGGCAGCTTTAACCATTATACCAGGGCCCCGCCCTACATGATCACTTACTCCATCTCTCATATTGCTCTCACTAATAATAATCTAAGTAGAAAAATTCTCAGTCGTCGGACCCGAATTAATTAATTAAACAAGTCCATTTTTTTTAAGCCGTAAGTGTAACTGGACGAGTGCTGTTTGTTCCCATATCGCACTGAAATCACCACCGTTTGCTTTTCATAATACAAGTAATAGAGATGTGAATGTCTGTGGAGATGTGATTGTTCATGTAATTCACACCTTAACACTTAGAGCACTGAAGATAACTATATTCGTTTTAGGGGTTTTGTCAAGTTAAAAAAAATCTAAATATCCGAGAAAAACTCGGATTGGTCAGACGCCGACCACCCACCCGCCTATCCATTACAAAAAAAAAATGGGAACAATTGGAAACATGAAAACAACACAATAAACACAGAAAACCCTAACCCTAACCCTAACCCTAAAAAAATAAATCCGAGTTGGGACTTGACCCACCCACCCACTTCCGAGTTTTTCTCGGATTTTTAGATTTTTTTCAACCTGACAAAACCCATTAATCCGTTTTATTTTCAACTTAAATCCCTGTTATTGGGAACTAAATGAGCCTTTAAACACCACGTTCTGTATATGTTTGGTCTCAAATTAACACATGTGAGCAATTTTCACCCACTTAAAGTTGTGGGTCGCGATAGACTCTTATTTACATCATCTGATTTCTATAGACAGCATTCAGTTAAGGTAAAATAGCATAATCCGTCAAAATTAAGGACTTTAAGTTAATGAACACTTGGTTATTTTTTAAAACAAGGAATTGCTGTAGCATATGTCAGCAGAATATGAATGAGAAGATGATTCAAAATCATGTTCACATAATTAAATGAAGATTGACTGATGACGATAATGAAGCTGTAATAAACGAGACCGTATTATGCCGGTGTGATGAGCTGGGACGCTGTAGTCAAGCTAACATTACTTGATGAAATTAGGGGATGACAGATTGATGGACTGGGAAATTATGTTTGCTTTGGGACAAGCCGATTTTACTTTTTTTGTATGATTAGCTACCGTCCCTGTGTGAGATATTATGAGAACGTTATCCTGATATCCTGATGCCTGATATCATGATGCTTGATATCCTGATATCCTAATATTTTGATATTCTTATGCCTGATATCCTGATGCCTGATATCCCGATGCCTGATATCCTGATGATTGATATCCTGATGCCTGGTATACTGATGCCTGATATGCTGATATTTTGATATTCTGATGCCTGGTATCCTGATGCCTGATATCCTGATGCCTGATATCCTGATGCCTGTTATCGTGATGCCTGATATCAGGTGGGCCCACAATTTGACACGTGTACTCATCGTGATGACACTGCTGCAAGATGTGACTCAGTTTAGTCTTTCACCGCTGGAGACACTTTAAAACATATGAAAACTTTTTACGGATGACAAAGATCTATACATTTACAGAACTGGACGTTCATATGCGTTTTCAGACTGTTTTCAAAACAAATTATTGACTGATATATTATAATACCACGTATTGACTTGAACGTAGGAGGTTAATTTGAAGCCAGCTTTTGGGTTTCTGTTATCCATTTAAAAATGCCAATTGCATCAGAAATGTCCTCTTCAAATCGATGATAAAATGCAAGCAATATCTATTTTGTACCGTTTTCAGATTATATGCTTCATCAAAGCTTCCAATCAATGAACAATTGAACCAGTGATACAACATGCACATATTATACTCTTCAAAGTTACATTCTGGCCACACACTAATACACAGCGCTTGAAGAGTGACAAAGACAAAGACAGAAGATCACTGTGCCGTATATTGGCGGCGTTAATTCAACGAGAACAAACCATACCTTTAGTCGCACACTCTCAGACCAATTTTCTTGTTAAGAACGCCAATTATTTGTATATTGTCCTCTGGAAATCCTCCATGATTCATCTCTGGAGCTGAAGATTACCAGCAATAGACCACGGCAATCTAAGTGAGCTATTCCCCAGGTGGTTTTACTCTGGTTGAACTGCTGGGGGAGGCTTCTTGGTGGTTCATTGATTAAGCGATTGTTCATATCTACGGTTCACTGGGCCGGTGATTTATTAATTGTTTGTGACAGAAGCCCTGTTCATCAAATAATTCAATCTAATATGTTTCTGGGCCTTTTTTTTCACAAATAGTAATTTTTTTCGTCATTTTGAAGCTGGAAATCGCGTAAGCATTTCCAGAATAATCGTCTTGTTCAACTAAGCTACTTATTGTGAGGTAAATAATATACACATCCTTACTGTACTTTTATGCATACTTAAGTCCTACACGGTTTGATACTTCAGTTATCACTTATACGGTAATAAAAAGTATTCATTTCAGGTAGATCCAGTATATTTATATATAAAAGTACATATGTCTACATTATATGAATCATAATACAAATCTATATATCTGACATTTCATGACTCGTTGAATACAATGCAAGGCAGTAATATCAATGGATCATCAACGTACAGCAAAGTAATGTATTGTAGGAACATAACATATCAATTAGTATCGATATAAATGATGTCGACCATAATTAGAAAAATGAAAATATAGTACGTGTTAACATACCTTTATGCTTTAGCTAGTTATGGTAACAACACACACGTGCGATTGATATGTGTTTTAAGCTATATTAAGCCATTCACATTTGACCGTTTAAGGATCAGTTGATCAGTGAATTATAATCTCATAGACGAGAATTAATCAAAGGACAGTATTTCGTTTTAATATATTGTTTACCTGGATGATTCAAAATATACTACAACTGTTTGGAGTCGCAAAGGCAAACAGCTACATTAAAAAGAAAGCAGTTACTTGCAGTTTATTTTGTCACATCTCCGCATCATTAATGTTGGTTCACATTTCAGCAGAAATAAGTATTTTAACTTTTTTTCTAATCTTGTTTTGTAAATATATTATCAATATTTTTCATTTTCCTTGTTTTACTTTTATTGTGATTAGTATAACATATACCTATTTTTTCAATTCCATTTGATTGATTTGCCCACCATTATAAAACATAAAGTGTTTTAGATCTGCACATAATTTTCTGTTATACCTAGATATGATACATCACACAAATGTGTAATGTTGATATGTGTTTAAATTTATTCACATTTCATATTTCGGGGATCGATTGAGCAGTGGATTTCCTGCGTTGACCTATTCTCATTCACCACATAATAACCTCATAAAAGAGAATTAAACAAATTTTAATATAATGTTCACCTTACATGATTGAAAATATACCAGACATGTTTCGAGTTATAACATGAGTGAAGCAAAAGCAAACGGCTTTCTTGAAGAGTAAGCAGTTTCTTGCTGTTTATTTTGTCACATCTTCGCATGATCTGTTGGTTCACATCCCAGCAGAAATAAATAAATGCATTTTACCTTTTTTCTAATCGTGTTTTGTAAATATATATAACATAACATGTGAAGGCTATGTATTCAGTCTATACATATTTAATTGTGCCACTAAACTAGTATTTCAATATTGAACGTAGAGAAATAAAATACTTACGCACAAGAAATGGTGATCCACAACTTGAAATGAGCACACATTCTAATATGTGGCAAATGTGAGATAAAATGGCGGTAATATAGAATGAAAAAAATAAACAATTTTACTCAAGAAATCTGTAAACATGAAGGTTCTTAGGTGTTGTTTTACATTGTATTTTTCAGTGAACGTAGCTAATAAATTACATTTTTTACCACTGCAAGTTATTTAAAATTAATTCTATTAAGCTTAATATTAAAAATTGAATTCGAAATACATCACATTTTCACCACGTTAAATAATGTCTTGCAAAAAAATAAAGCTTAATATTTAATTTTTTAATCGAGATAAAGTAAGAAATGAAAAAATATATTTGAAATCTGACCACCCCACATAATTACCTTTGCATCCTTTTCTCAGTATGCTGATAAAAGTCAACATCGAGCTCTAGAACAAATAATGTTGTAAGTGCCACTCCGAAGATACCACACTTTGTTTATTATATATCATATATATAACAGTTTAGAAATATAATGTTTGTATATCAACATCAATGTATCTGTCGTGAGAAAAAGGTATTTTACGTTTCAAAAACTGCACTCAGCATTTTGTAACCCTAAATGACACTTAAACTTTTCGCAGTGATATATCATCATATACATTTTTAAATAGCTGCACTTAGCATATCTTAAACTCGTATGTCATTATAGCTACTCAGGGGGAGATATATTATCATACATATTTTTAAAAAATAGTTTTAAAAGGAAAGAAATGATTTGCATCTTAACATCAATACTATTCTTCCACTGTACCAAAGGGAATTGATCCTAGATATGAGGTGAATGAAACATAGACTTATGCATTCATAAGTCCACACTTCCATAGGGACATGGCTTTATGTGATCACCTTAATCATATGTAGGTAATGATAATGAAGCCTCTAATTTGTCAATGATATATTCATCAGTTTTTATTTTCATAGAGAGATGACCTCCTGTGACCTCCCTAACTCTATGTAGATTATAATAAGGAGTCATCCAGTTTGTTGATGATGAATTCACCAGTTTCCATTCCCATAGAGAGATGACCTCCTGTGATCTCCCTAACTCTACTCATGTCATAATAAGGACTCCTCCAGTTTGTTGATGATGTAATCATCAGTTTCCATTTCCATAGAGAGATGACCTCCTGTGATATGAACCTCTTGATCGTCCTCATCATTATATTGAGCCACAGTATCCTGCAGGTTGGATCCCCTATCCTCACATACCTCCCCCTCCTCATCCTCTCCCTCTTCCTCATCTCCATCCCTGATACCTCTCTGTCCACAAGCCTCTGTATCCCCATCATCCGTGTCGTCATCATCTTCTTCCTCGTCCGGAGATTCCACGTCAGAATCACAGCAGCTCACCAGCCTAAATTTGCTACAGAGACGAACAACAGCAATTATGGCGAGAAGGAGAACTACAAACACCACAATCACCACTATGGCCACCTCCATGGAAAGAGGGTGGTCAGCCAGGTCTGACTCAGAGGTGGGGACTCGAACCCCAGCAGCGGAAACAAGCTGATGCCACAGCTTGACTCAGAGGTGGGGACTCGAACCCTAGCAGCTGAAACAAGCTGATGCCACAGCTTGACTCAGAGGATGGGACTCGAACCCCAGCAGCTGAAA
The DNA here is from genome assembly GCA_964017125.1 of Flabesymbios commensalis. NCBI lineage: Eukaryota > Metazoa > Annelida > Polychaeta > Terebellida > Flabelligeridae > Flabesymbios > Flabesymbios commensalis. The sequence goes on from OZ024918.1 coordinate 61,030,817, forward strand.
CAATTTGATGCCGCAGCTTGACAGATTATACAGGGCAGTCACTGACAAGCAGTTGGCATTATCTGACAGAAGTAAGGTACAACATAGCCACAACTGAGACGAAGTAGATCACATAATGCATGTCAAATAATTAATAACGTCTTGCAACATGTAACAAATCCTCAACACTTCAACAAAAAATGTTCTGGTCATTTGAACTTTTTCTCTAATTGGTGATGTATTCATGGTCAAAGTCTATGATATCCAATTGTCTATACGACTTCTATAAACTCAATATTTACATGTTTGTGGTAAGTCATCACGTTGTCCACATATAATACATAGTGGTCAATTATATCACATTGTAAATTCAATCACTGACCAAACTAGTACAAAATAATATCTTTCTGGAAAAAAAAACAGGCTGTCATCTGAACGATGCAACCGATCAATCAAGCCATCATGACTCAGGTGATGAATTAAACAATCAAACAAGCCATATTGATCCCGGTGGAGAACAGACTGCCATCTGCTTAATGAATGGATAAACCAGAATCAGAAACCTATCCTGGTGCAGATCATGAGAAAACGTCATGCGAAAACGTCATATTAAAGACTTTGTATGATTCATGATATTATATGAGATAATCCTCTAAATTGCTTATCATTGTGCGTAGAAGGCACTCCGACAAAGCAACGTGAAATTGTTAAATCGTGTTTGATTATTCCAGAGTAAGAAGAGAAGAGAAAGCGCACCACTTCATCCCTTGTAAATACATGTAATCCTGCAAATGTCAACCAAACACGATTCTTCAAAACAAAGAGAAGGAAATGTAGTAGTGTGTCAGCTATTACACCTCTAGTAATACGTAGTAGTGGGTTGTGGTATATGAATACATACTCTTCAGAAACATTGATGGTCACGTGAGATATAACCAACATATGTTATGTGTGTACATGCAGGAAAATTATTATAATTTACTATGATCCACACAAACGGGATCTTCAGTAGCATTGCGAAAATATCCTCAGATGATCACTGCTTATAATATCTGTACTATATCTATTTTCTGTTTATCATCTATCACTCACTCTGTACATACTATTGTACATGAGATGAACGAGTATTCTGATTGTCTCACCAAACACAAGATCAAGACTTTTAATGATTCCACAGCAACAATGGTTTAGTCACATTTGTTAAATATCATCAGAATATATAGGCTTGTAGTAGCTGTATTATTATAGTAGCTAATATCTGTAGGCGAACTATATATATCAACTGTAAAGGTATCTCCGCACACGATGTTGGTACGTCTGTAGCCTATTATAACTGCACCTAACACATGTGATTCCTGCTGCTGAGCGATGCTTCTGTCTGACTCTGACCAGTCTGAGTCTGACGAGTCGACCACACGCTTCCTGATATTTCTGCAGAGATTGGTGGCACTTCTGGTCTACTACTCCTATTTTTAAAACGGCTGCTGTTGTCGCTATATATAACTGACTGTCTGCAGCGATGCAACTGGAGCTGCTGCTGTTGTTTTAGCTGCTGCTGCTGCCACTGATGCTGCGGCTGTTGTCTTAACAACTGATGCTGCTGCCACTGATGCTACTGCTATTGTTTTAGCTGCTGATGCTGCCACTGAAGCTGCTGATGTTTGTTTAAATGCTGATGCCGCCACTGATGCTGCTGCTGTTGTTTTAGCTGGTGCTGCTGCCACTGATGCTGCTGCTGTTTGTTTAACTACTGGTGCTGCCACTGATGCTGCTGATGTTGTTTTAGCTGCTGCTGCTGCCACTGATGCTACTGCTGTTGTTTTGATTTGAGTGTACAGCTGTTGTTTTGTGCCTCGTTTTCGGATGTTGCTGCTGCTGTTCTTGGTCCTGCTGATGTTGTTGCTATTTCTGTGTCTCGTTGCTGCTACTGTTTCTACTGCTGCTGTTGTTGTTAATGCTGCTGCTATGATCGCTCCTGGAAGCCCTCATTGTTTTTCTAGGTTTTTTTCTGCTACTGTGCCTCGTTGCTGCTACTATTCCTTTCGCTGTTTTTGTTGTTGCTGCTGCTGCAGTTCTTGTTGAGATACCTGATGATTCTGCTGCTACTACTGTTTCACGTTACTGATGATTTGGAGGTCAGGAGATCAGGAGGTAATGCATCCTGATTCCTGATAATTAAACAACATTTTATCTGTGATCCCTCTATGATGGATGGCGATATGGTGACGTCCCATTTAGACAATAGCAGAAAACACACAGGACTGCTTTTCTGGAGCAGGACCTGATCCCTTCCACCAGTTTATGCCAAATTGCTTGTCCTATATCATCTGTCTTCACCTCACTTTTACCTCCACTGCACTTCCCCTCTGTTTTAACGACCTAGGCCAGGACTATATGCCTACGGCATCGTTGGGAAGGCGAGATGGGCTCATCGCAGCACATGTCACCACATCAAGCCCGATCCTTTAGGGGAGGGCGGTGAAGCATATATAGCAAAAAGTGTGAGATCGACTGATTACACCATACGTCTCGTAGTGAAAGCCAAAAGCATGAGCTTTCCTGCTCCACCAAATAATTGGATGGATGAATGAATGAATTGATGAATGAATGAATGAATGAATGAATGAATGAATGAATGAATGAATGAATAAATGAATGGATGAATGAATGAAAGAATAAATGAATAAATGAATGAATGAATGAATGAATAAATGAATGAATGAGTGATCGAATGAATGAGCGACCGAAAAATCGAACAAACGAAAGAACGAGCGAACGAAGAATGAATGGATGTGCAGGGTTTTATGTCACTTTTCCTCTCCGTTCCACACAATACTACATCTTTGGGAGTAAGCACGAAGAAACATTTAGTTTTTTGTTTCTTTGAAACCTGAATACAATCTCTGGCTTAACGGCAGCCGGTCATAACTAGCTAGTGCTTTATTAACCTCAATCTAAGACATTGAAAAAATAATGGTAAAATCTTAAGCAGCTACTCCTGCTGTATAATAGTGTAAAACCGGATATAAACATGGTCATAAAAGGTAAGGTAATATGCAGCTATTTCTACTGTATAATAGTGGGAAACCAGATATAAACATGGCCATAAAAAGTTAGGTAATTAGCAGCTACTTCTGCTGTATAATAGTGTAAAACCAGATATAAAAATAGCCATCAAAGGTATGGTAATAGTCCTCTACTCCTGTTGTATAATAGTGTAGAATTGGATAAATAAGCGACTCTAAGGTATTGCACTAGACAACAGCACTGATTGATAGCATCAACGTTGTGTGCCAAACGGGAAAGGACTGCCAATGGAGGGATGTAGTGAATGTAATAAGATAAAAATAGTTTCAAATGGTGATAAAGCTCCGAAATTTTGCCACATAATATTTATGATGATGTTATATCAGATTTCAAAATCCACGCCGCATCTTCCCATCTTAATATTAAAGAGAATTTATTGAAGTGCAAGTCCTTAAATTTTGACAGCTTTGTCTTTTTTTTAAACTATCACGTAGAAATGTCGAGCTTATTACATCCACTAGTGAAGCCGCCAAACTCAGAATGAGGTGAACACCACCCTCTCCGTCTTACCTATCACTAAGAAATGAGCTCTGCCCAGCGACCATAACATTAAGCAAGAATTACTGAAGAGTCTAACAATTCTACATTTTACCACTTTACTTATTCAGTTATTCTATTTTAGTCTACCTGCTTCAAAAACGTTCCAGGCAATTTATCTTGTAAGACTATTTATTATACAGCCCGACTAATTGATTGTGTTTGGATGATGTAGTTTCTGTTAATTATGTGGTAGAGAAGTAGCAATTAGTGAAATTATGGTTGAAAACGGTGTATTAGAGATCCGCCATGTTTCTGATTGTATGAGATAGAGCTCTCAATTTGACGATTTGCATTGAATTTCAATATAATTATTTATTTCTAAATAATAATTCATGTTCCATATATTTATTTAACTTTATATGATATTAGACTTACCTTTGTACATGTGTGTACATGGAGAGAAAAGTGAGAATCATTTTTCTGATGCCACATACTAGTTTACGGATTGGCCTGTAGAGGGCACTGATTCCTTCCTCTGTCCCGCCACCAGAGGTAGCCCTGTGCAGATGGGGGTCCACCTGGCGGAATGAATAGATCGTAAACCCGTCCAACGGGGTCCCACTAAAAGCGGGAAGTGGCCAGCACAGCCCAGGGCTTGTCTGTCGGCTGTTTTCGCTTGTCATCGGGATTACACTGTGGATTACACTGTGGAGCTAATCCCGCTATTAGACTACCAGGGCCGAGGGGGAAGTTCCGCTAGTAGACTACTATGGCTGAGGGGCGGGGTGGAAGCCCGGGGCTTGTCTGTCGGCCGTTTTCGCTTTTCATCGGGATTACACTGTGGATTACACTGTGGAGCTAATCCCGATAGTAGTCTACGATGGCCGAGGGGAGATCGTGCTGGTAGACTTCTATGGCTGAGGGGGGGGGGGAGTTCCGCTAGTAGACTATGATGGCCGAGGGGGGAGTGTTCAAATTACATCACAGGAAACACGAGACGATGACCCAATGACGGTTTAATGCTGGCCCACTGTCTACGACGTTGGCCCGACATCAAACCAGCATTGGATGAACGTATTGCGTTTCCTGGATTATAATATACTCATAGCAGGACAATTTAAATAAAGATGGACTTTTAAAGAATAACCACTGGTAACTGTCTCGAGATGACAAAGTGAAGCTAATCCGCAGTAGGCTATGATGGCCTAGGACTGGGAGCGTGATTGTTCAAATTGTATATAATATATTCTGAGGTCACATTCAAGTCATTAATAAATCTAATATAATTAGAAATAAGAATTAGTGTCAATTAGGTCAGATCCACTAGTCCAGGTAAATAGGCATCATTACAATTAGGGTTGAGCAAATTCTGAGAGATAATTAGGAAGCTAATTTAATGTTAGGCTATAAAATGTGGCTCCTGATAATTATCCACTAATTGGATTTTAATTGAACAATTATATGGGATGATGTAAAATACGCCATTCATGATATAATGAGAGATAAAAATGGTTTTCACTTCCTGCCACTGACCTACTGTGGGTTTCTGAAAAAAACGGTTATTTTAAATATTTGTTGTGATTATTGTGGGATAGTATTTTTTATTCATTGGAAACTAGAATTTCTGGTGTAGTTTATGGTTTCATCAGACTCATATTTCAGACAAATATTTCTTTATCGTTTTGATTAAACATAATCTCCGTAATTGAAATATTTTATTACTTAGTAAATGAAAACATGACACAAATTATTTTATCTATTATATTTTATTTGTAAATTGTTTGAACCCGCATATGCTTATTCAATACTACAATGACAATGATTATTACTGATATTGTTTGTCCGGAAATATAAATGTTTTTTATTGTTGATGCTAAATCTACGTGGTGAGTCTACGACACTGGCACAACATCAAACCAGCATTGGAAGGAGTGAGTAAGGAGTGAGAAAACTGTGGCTATACCTTAGATGTTGATTCAACATTTGCCCGACATTGGCCACCATGTTGGTTCACAGTGTGTATCGGATGCTTATAGCCAGGTGGTCTACGTTTGCCACATGGTTAATTCAATACTTACACATGGTTTCATACAATTCCTGGTTCAGACAAACCGTTACATTAAGTGCTAACGTGTTGGATTCTCAAACGTGGTGCCACACATATGGTGGTTGTCATTTAGTTATTAAGATACAAATGAAATGAATCGGGCTTTAGGCCACCTTTGTGCACATATAGGCTAAACTGGGCCAGGAGTTATTGAGATGATTGCCTGTCCTCTATAATAATTTCGTATAATTGTTGGGGTTTTACTTAAATATTTTGACAGAGGCACATGAGTGATAAGATCTTTGTGTTTTTAATGGTATTTTACTCGTAAAATACAAATTTGAAACTTCACCATATATATATCCCGAGCCTGTCTGTTATTTTGACTTGTAGCCCTGATTGAGATAATAATTACAAAGGCAAATTACCAGCTGAATATGAATATAAATTGCATGATTCTTTGGATAATTTGAGTTTATATAATTATCAAATCAAATCTTATATCTTGTTTATTTTGATAAATCATACCACTGAATATATAATGATTATGTATGTTATTCATATCACTTCTATATATATCCTCCTAAATCACTGCACTGTGATTCATATGATTTGATTTGAAAATATTGCTTTTGTCGGATCCGATAGTATGGAGAATAATAGACTAATCTTAGGGAGTCTACCTTGACAGGGTTGTTCTCTGACAGCGCTGGTCATATTCTGAAATTGATCCACCACAGATGAGCCCGAAATAGTATGTGGCGAAACATTATCAGGAAAAGCCTATCAGGCAAACACCATAAGAGACCCCGTTTATCTGACAAAAGATCAATTTCTGGATCGGCAGCAGCAATAACGTCAGCTAGCAGGATCCTGGGATTATAAGGCCTGGGTGTTATGGAGGGCCGACGGCGATCTAAGTGCAGACAGCAGAAACAGAAAGATGAATGAGTGAGTAGTGGTTTGATGTATTGGAAGCAGATGAATTACAGTACGTAGGACCATTTCTGCAAATTCTGTTGTTAGCAATTTGCTGCTGCTGTTAGCTATTTGAAAACGACTATCTCAGTAGACAAACAGAATGTGAATAATATCACTTTTAAGATGACCATGACAATAAATCTTCTCAACTGCTATCAGGACCAATCTCTGAGATTCCATTGATGAACTTTGATTTCAAAATTGTCGCTGTTTTGGCTGTAGCTAATTTTTTTTTACGAGAATTGTAAAATAAACGTAGATATAAATTAATTGCGCTTAAAAAGCTGGCTCTAAGCTCTAAATATCAAAGGGAATAATTCTTTATAATGCCTTCAGTTAAAATCAAGGGTAGTACGAGAGGGAACTTAGAATGCACACTTAACATTAGCAATATTTACCAGCTGAATATGAATATAAATAGCTTGATTCTATGGAAAATCCAAGTTTAATATAATCATCCAATCAAATTCCCTCTATCATACCATAAAATAGGCCTCACTGTTCTTGAAGACTGTGATTCATCTGATTTCATTTGAAAATATTGCACTTAAAATAACTATTGGAACATAAAATAGAGCAGCATTAGGGAAAGACAGGTCGGGGATTCCCCCTTGCCAGGACTGTTCTCTGGTAGCGCTGGCCATTTTCTGAAATTGATCTACTGCAGATGGCCCCGAAATAAAATGTGCAGAAACATTATCAGGAACAGCCTATCAGGTAAACACAATAAAAGACCGTCTCATCTGACAAAAGATCAATTTCTGGATCAGCAGCTGCAATAACATCAACTAGCTAGATGCTGAGATCCCGATAAACAGGCAGACACACCCTTTCACCGAGAAGGTGACCTATGTTTGTTCCATACAAACAAGAATATAGACGATGATTATTTGATAGTTTTAATACAAAATAGCTGTTGTATCAGACTCACACGATGTGGGTGTAACATGGGTTCACCAGGTACATGATGCTGGTGGGCCGATCTGTCATCAGACAAGTCGTCCTCGTCACCAAGTCGTCCTCTAATTTACCAGGATCACTCGCAGATTGTGAGATCTGACATTTATTTATAGCTCTGTACTATGTGTATCTCAGAGCTGTGGATGTGACCTAAATATGCCGGGACAGATGCTCAATTCATAAAATAAATAAGCGTGATGAATGATCAGCAGGTGAAATGATCACTTGGTTTGTACACAAATATTTCAGCGTTGTAGGGGTTAAAGTATCAATTACTTGTGTAATTTGAAGCTTGAAGAGGACAAAAATATAGTTATTTTAATCAAAGTATTAGCAAAGCTGGTGATGGGTTAAGCTGAGACAGCTATTATTCTAGTCTGTTTGGTGGTTAGGAATTAGAATTAGACAGCTATTATTATCGGCTGCTAATGCAGTCGTCTACAATACTTCTCCTCCACCCTGATATTGTATCACCCTGATAATGACGATATTCATTATGGCGATTTGACACGGACATTTATTATGGTGATTTGACGGTTTAATTAATATGGTCTTATTTAGTTTCACCTCATTCTGCACACAGAACTATAGGTCATGAACATCTAACCTCAGTCTGGACACAGAAATAGGTCACAAACATCTGACATCAGTCTAGACACGGAACAAGGTCAACAGCTTCTGACCCCAGTCTGGACACGGAGCTCAGGTCACAAAACTCTGACCTCAGTCTAGACACGGAACTAGGTCACAAACATCTCACCTCTGTCTAGACAAGGATCTAGGTCACAAACCTCTCTGAAGACCAGATTGTTCAGCCACGTATGTCGTCCACCAATCGTATAGTGTGTAATAGATAAACTGGGTGTGTTATGCATGTTATACTGGAATAGGAGCATGAAACAAAGAAATATGCGATGTTGTCAAATTACATAGGCATAGTAATTAATTAATTAATTAATTAATTAATTAATTAATTAATTAATTAATTAATTAATTAATTAATTAATTAATTAATTAGGGGGTCTTGTCAAGTTAAAAAAATAAAAAAATCCGATAAAAAATCGGATTGATCAGACCCCACCCATCCACCCCCCTATCCAATTTTTGCTTTTTTAAAACATTTGTAAACATGAAAACAACACACAAAAACACAAATTTTTTTTTACTCGGATATTTGGATTTTTTTAACTTGACAAAACCTCTAAGTGAGTGGATGAGTGAGTGAGTGAGTGAATGAGTGAGTAAGTAATTAAGTAAGTAAGTAAGTAAGTAAGTAAAGTAAGTAAGTAAGTAAGTAAGTAAGTAAGTAAGTAAGTAAGTAAGTAAGTAAACAAGTAAGGGAGTGAGTAAGGGAGTGATTAAATTGTAGATTAACTGATGTCACGTTTATTCACATATAGCTTTTCTCCAAGAGTGGGCTATTTATTTGTCTTAATGAACCCTTCAAGGGGGTGAACAGTGATATAAGATAACTTAGAGGAAAATGGTTTAGAACATATGCATTAATAGGCTTGTTAAGAGGACATTTAAACCTCCTACTAAATAAAATCCTTTTTTGCTCTACTTAAGTAGATGTTTATCCTCCCTACATTATAACATATTTATGTATCGTTCATACCTATATAAGTACTCATTTATTTGTCCTACTTAAAAATATATGTATATTTTTATCGGTCTTACTTAAGGGGTCTTGTCAATAATAAAAAAAAAAATCAAGAAAAACTCGGATTGGCCAGACCCCAATGCATTTTTTTTTTGGAAACATGTACAGCAAAAAACAACACTAAGAAACACAACATTTCCAAAAAAAAGCGAAATCTGAGTTGGGGCTTGACCCACCCACCAACTTCCGAGTTTTTCTCGGATATTTGATTTTTTTTAACCTGACAAAACCCCTAAGAGCATGTTTATCGACACATAGAATGTATCTATCCCCATCTAAACGCACATTTAACTGGCACTTGCACTACACATTATAACATCACGTTTATAGGATCAAACATAATGTTTGTTCTAAATTCACAAAGTCTACGTCAGGAATCAATATAGAATCAGAGACGTTCGTGATTCGGGGTGTCTGTTTTACATGGTAAAGGTGATAAGTTGCGTGCCTTCGGTGACCTGAGAATCAGGGGATCTGTATTGTCGTCTGGCTTTTACACCTTTAATGACAAGAACTAGGAAGTCTTCAGACAAGTTGAAAGGTGGATCAATGGACCCGGCAGTAAATATCTGATAAAATAAAAAATATGAATATCTGCTCCAATCAAATACAATTAATATCAAAGCAAGAGCAGTGTTGAAGCTCTTATACTTTCATTTTTGCTTAGTTTAAATAAAGCCATTTAAAGGACCTCCTTGGGATGAGAATTTACAATTTGGTATTTTTTGCAAATTTACTTCATATGAAGCTATATAGCCTACTGATCCTGAATAAAATCTTAAAGCACTGAAAACGAGTTAACTAGTTTTTTCAAAGTGCAAAGAAACAACCCTGCCATGCAAAGAAACAACCCTGCCATGCAAAAAAACAGCCCTGCCATTGCTCACAGGTATTTGTTTTATTTGAGATCAAACATTTGCAAATATTGATGTTTAAACGCTCATTTTATTCACAATAACTGATTTAACCCGCTGAAAATAAACAGATTAAAAAAGACCAAAGTCGTGATTTACTCAGCACCTAAAACGTTAATAAATTTGTACGCCTTAACCCTTTAACCGCAAAATTATTTAATTAGAAATGTCACCCACTTGAAGTTGTTTCTCGTTGACGCAATCCACAACTTCACGTCAGTGAAAAGTATTTAGATTTGACAAAATGGAGGCCAACGCTATTGTAATTTTGTTGATTGATGTCACTTTTTATCTCAGACGTGTTGAAAAGCTGGTATTTAGTGTGCCAATAAAACATGAAAACCCGAATATAATAGGAATCGTCGGTGAAAGATTCGATTTTCGTACTCATATACATCACCCGGCGGGGATAACTGTCCGCAGATATTAGTAATCTAATCAGTGAAGCCGGACGTAATAATCATCGTCTCACACCGCCAGAGCTCTCCGGGGATGATGCTTAATAATACAACACCTCGGAGATGAAAAGGTGAATTATGTAATAACACCTTATTGTTATTATCGTTCACCCTGATATTGCCGACCTAGCATTCTGTCGAGCATAAAGTGTCCGTTGACTCGGGATTTGACCTATTATTCCCTGAATATATATAATCCAATCTTCATGTTCTGCCCATAAAGTTAAGCCGTATGGGCTATACATGAACATGGTAATCCAAGGGTTACTCCTTATATATACAGACATGGGACCCCGAGGGTTGTTAATGTCATAAGAAAATACAATCTGCCGCCCACGAAGTGTCCGCTAATTCTGTATAATGAACAAATATCTTCTAAATTACTCAATCCGGTCGCCATGTTTCGCCTGAAGGGATTAATCAGACCCAGAGCGCTTCTCATATTCTGCCCCGCATTCCCCTGTTCTCCCCTCTCATCAGAATGTTCCCTTCTGTCCTCAGAGCTGGGGACCATATCCCAGTGAACCCGATGTTGGTTTAATACTGGACCAGCGTCGCAGACGGTGGTCCAGCATTAAACCAACATTTTACGTCTCTGAACTCCGGATACAACAACAATGACACATTCATCCAATAGTGTTTTAATGTTGGGCAACATTGGGCCTACATCTTGTTTTTGATGTGATAAGTCTACGTATGTATGATGGGGTGTGCCGTGGTTCGGGGTTTGCCCCCAAATCGTTTTGGTAAATTTAGGCCAATTTTAAAAGTATTTGCCGACAAATAGGGGTTGGCGCCAGCTGCACACCCCCCGTCCCTCTGGATCCTCTCATGTGTAATCACATCCATCGACTATATAATTATTAAATCTTTACTTACCAACATAGCGAGTATGTCTTGTTAAACAATGGAATAGAATACAATACAATGCGATGCAATGCAATATAATGCAATGCAATGCAATGCAATGCAATGCAATGCAATGCAATGCAATGCAATGCAATGCAATGCAATGCAATGCAATGCAATTCAATTTAATGCAATGCAATTCAATACAATCAAATTGAATGAAATGCAATGCACTGTTGCAATGCAATGCAATGTTGCAATGCGATATGCTCTATTTTTCTGATACAATAAATTCTGCACAAATTCTAGCTATAGTTAATGTATATGAGATTACATATGTAGGCATATCACATTAAACACAATATGTTATTTCTGAGCAAATATTGTTTATTATTTGATACATATGTGATTGTATGAATGTGTATTTAATGGTGGGTTACTGTATGTAAAGTGTGATATACATACGTTGTTATTTAATAAAAACAGCTAATTTGATGTTTTATGTATGGATGCAACGCCTTACTAACAGTAGTGCGAAAGGGTCTTCGTCATTAGTACAAATATAGTACGTAACGTGTAACTTGCCTAAATGCAGACAGAGTTGATGGTTCGTCTCTGGTCAAATAGATTGGTCCGGTAAACTTGTCGCGAGCCTGGTAATTGCTGATTTCCAGACAGATTTAGTTTATCTAGAGCTTGTATCAATCACTGCTGGTTCTGAGATAATTATCTGAGAGGCTGGGGTGGTATTTTACTCGAGGAGATCAAGTATGTGCATGCAATCGTGTAACAGTGCAAAGTATTACATCTCTGTACCACCTGTCATCAGAAGCCATGCAACAAAAATAAACATGTAATATATTTCTTGCATTTGTTTCGATTGTAAAATAAAATATGTTTATACAAAAAAATATAGCGCAAACACAACACATCAACCCAGATCAATGCTGGTCCACCGTCTAAGACGTTTGCCCAACATTGATCCAACATTGGGACGATGTATCGTATTTACGTAGCTGAAACAAAATTTGAAACTGAAGGTTTCAGCCACATATTACAGTGCTCCAAACTGTTCAAAGGCCTGGAGTGTACAATGCTGCCTATGGTACTGTGCACTATAAAGAACCCTTGCAGGCATTCTAAAAAGGTTTGGGCATAGTACCGGCTGCGGGATTCCTTCTGCCGCGATATTGCCATGTTTGTGCAGAAAGCGACGTAAAACAATATTCATATATATATATATATATATATATATATATATATATATATATTCAGCCACAGAATGCACCCATACAAAATCGTGGGACATTTCCTTGTAAGGTCATATCTCAGACTTGGCCTCGATTAATCACGTCGCCAATAGGTTGATTAGAATCAATAACATTTCTGCTACATGGTCAGCTCATTTCTCGCATAGTCATTCATAAGTTATGAACATTTTGCGGACCTTGGAGTCAAGATCGCCATGTTGATATTTCCAGGTAAAACGGACACAACAATGCACGACCCAGACCCGTCCACCGCTAGAAGAATCGTTTGACCAGAAATTGTACAAAATGTGACCGAGACTTAAGCGATCACACAGCGCTCCTGGAGGTCGTTTGGGTATCTAGATAAAGGTAACTCTGGGTTTGAGTCCACTGATGGCGGCGTGAGGGGAGACAACTGATGACCGTACAATGGACAACTGAGCTGACAGACTCCATTGATGTACTATCTTTACTCCCCATTTTGTCCACCGCGGTCAACATCTAACAGTTTGTCAGGCACACTGTACGTGATCACGTGACCACATCACCACATCACACACCGTTAAGGACAGAATGAGGTGCCGTAACACGAGGCATTCACCCGATGATGGCTCAATGTTGGCTAAACGTATGCGATGTTGGCCCAACATTGAATCAGCGTTAAGTGAATGTTACATGTTCCCTTGACCTGCAGGATTTACCTGATCAAATGCCAAAGTAAAGAAAATACTCGTTTCAGCCATTTTTGCAACTCATATATTATCAAAGCCGAATTAGTTATCATGATTATTGTTAGATATTTGTGAGTTCCGTGGTTTTCTGGACTCTTGAGATATAACTAACATTGGTAAAGGCTGATAGAAGAGAGAAATCATGCAAGAAATGTCTTACTATTTACATTAGATAGAAGCTTGAGGCTAGGATATTGTCCTACTCTTTGCATAATGAAGCCTGAAGCCAGTATAACATGCTATATACTTCATGTAATGTCCCATGCTTTACACTAGAGAGAAACCAGAAGCCAGGGCAATTACCTATGCTTTACATAATAAGCCTCAAGCCAGTATAGCATGCTATGTACATCATAAGTCTGAAACCAATATATTGTCTCATGCTTTACACCAGATAGAAACCTGAAGCCAGGGCAATGTTCCATTCTTTACAAAATGAGACTGAAGCCAGTATATCATTTCATATATAATTATAGACGCCTGATTACGTTAGATTCTGACGTCTAAAATCGGTCCCGAGCTGAAAGAATTAATATATAACCCTTTAAACCCTGACGATGCATTGAAACATCATTTTGCATATCTGAAAAATGACTTAATTTCCTGTGTCTAGAAAGAAAATAGTCATTGAACTGTCTTAGTAATAACCATACCTTTATTTCATTTGGCAACCATTTCAAGTCATTTTCGTCCATTACAAGCCGACAATTGCAATAGTAATTCGCAGCACGTAATGGATGAAGATGACAAAATTCAGACTAAATTCAGGCTGCTTGAAAGGGTTAACCTAATGCTGATCCAATGCTGTTCCTCCGTCTGAGACGTTAGTCCAATGTTGAATCAACATTGAATGGAAGCCAACAACGCAAACAGAGTGACTGCCAAACAAAACAATTATTTCACTACTTAAGTTGATAATGTCTGAAAGGCTTGATTTATTCCCGAAAACTTGCTTCGGTCAGGGTTTGAACTCGTGTGGAAGGAATCCCATTTACAGAGTGATCAGCCATTCATGATTCGAAACTGTCTGCACCATTATCTGTCTATGGTCTGCACCAGCAAACACAAGGCGTTTTAAGACTAGACCAGCATCGTCGACGGTGGCCCAACTTCAAAACAACATTGTGTCACAGTTTTTATTGGTTAATATTTCAATTATTTTGCTAATTACTTTGCTACGTTTTGTTTCATCATGTTCATTAAGAATACACAACGTCCTTTTAAATGTGGATCTTTGTGAGCATCACGGGTAAATGATAAAGAACACATTTAGCTTCAATCGTACATTTATATAATGTTACATTTTCTTACAGAAGACAATATGTTGCACTTGTCACTGACTTGACTAATTTGGTGAAACCCTTTGCTTGCCAAGATACGTTTTATTTAAATTGTGTTTTTTTTCATACTCAGTGAATTCAAGCCAAAAAAAACGCTTGATGATAAACGCCATCCCCCCCCCCCATTACACACCTAAGCACATAAATACACTCTAATATCTAATATCTAATGATGATATGTTATACCCTGGTATTGACTGGTCAGATATGTTATAACCTGGTGTTGACTGGTCAGACATGTTATAACCTGGTATTGACTGGTAAGACATGTTATAACCCGGTATTGGCTGGTCAGATATGTTATAACCTGGTGTTGACTGGTCAGACATGCGATGGTTATAACCTGGTATTGACTGGTCAGACATGTGATAACCTGGTATTGACTGGTCAGACATGTTATAACCTGATATTGACTGGTCAGACAGGCTATAACCCGGTATTGGCTGGTAAGACATGTTATAACCTGGTATTGACTGGTCAGACAGGCTATAACCCGGTATTGGCTGGTAAGACATGTTATAACCTGGTATTGACTGGTCAGACATGTTTTAACCTGGTATTGACTGGTGTGACATGTGAAGTTGAATGAGCGGTTCAGTGTCAAGTCCTGGCAATAAACCCTGAAGGATACATTAAGTGCCTTGTAGTCACAAGATGTTGGAACAGAGTTGCGTAATACTGGGACCCATTGTCGTCGACGCTGGCCTGCCATTAACACAACACAATATCAACATTTCGTGTTTAATGGGATAATCCTATGTGATGGTCTAATAGTAGCTGCAGGGCCAACGGCTCATGTATTGGTCCGGTATTCAGGCAGCATATTAGGCTGATGGCTCTGGTTTGTTCGTCGACTCGTCTTCAGCCAGTCATGTCGTAGACACTGGTAAGCTGACAATAAAGAGCTCTACTTTTGACTTTCCTGGTGCCATAAAAACGTCAGATGGAAATAGTTCTTGGCATCAAAACGTCACCACGACATAGATCCCAACGTAAAAGCTTTGCCGAGACTTAAATAGTAGACGAAAAGTGGAAGTTCTGAAAGTTATGGACAAAACGCGATATATATTATGTGTATTAGAAAATATATTGTATATATGTGTCCACTTGAAAGTGAAAAATCAACCCCCATTTACTAATGATTTAGTCTATGTTTCCAATACATCACAGCACGATGGCAAGTCATATCACTTGACTACTTGCAATATATTTTAAGAAATCAGGTGACATTAGTTGACCTCAGTTGACCTCAATTGACTATAGGCTGTTGATCTGACCTTTTCACCTTTATATGCTGATTATCTTGTGCATTGTCAGCCTGTATAGTATTTTGACCTGATATTTACTCGCTTTATGCTGCAGCTCAGGATTCATGGCTGAATAGGATTTACAGTCTGCTTTAGAAGAACTGATCTTCATGGATTTATATATAAAATACATTTTAGCAAATACAGCTGAATTAGTGAGTGATAACCACTACAATATGAAAATAAGACAATTTATTGTATATTGTCGTGTGAAGCTGAGAAGTACAATACAAATACTTGATGCATTAGCAATATTCAATCATGACAAAGCTATGTGGACAGCAAAGGTTACAATTATCCACAACCAGGAGAAATATTCTACACGCTGACTTCTACGTGGGTCATAATGTGTTAAACAATAATGTGTCAGATATTTACGCCAATTGAGATAGTGTTTATAGCTACTGGGCATGCACGGAGTTCAGCCAGAAGCCAAATCGAGTGATATTGTGGTGGATATCAATCTTGTTGAGGTATCATACAGCGATGGTTATATATCTCGCAATGTTAACAAAAAAGCTCTACAAGGCAGGTAGGACGTGCTTCTTGATTTGTTACCTTTAACAATAGACAATCCCACTAACGCAGACAAATGAGGAATCTGGAAAAACACTGCTGCTGAAAAAAACCAAGATGCTCTTATAACAAAGTGTGGGAAGACAACAGTGCAGCTCATCACAAAAGAGCAACATTAGTAGAGCGTTGCTCTTTGCCATAGCTGCCGCTAGTCACCAAGGTTCAATACCCGCTTGTTGCAGACAGGTTTCTAGATAAATAGCATAAGGTTGAGTTGGATACTTTTTTATATCACATAGGCCTACGTACTCATTATGGAGTGAGAATCTGGGCTTGGCTTGCTATAATTAATGTAAAATGTAAAATAGTGGGAGAGCATTAGTGTTCAATCTGGAATAAAATCACAGAAATATACCTGGGTGTATACTCAGACGAATGCCCAAAAGTTTCTAAAAATCCCCTTTTTTTCTTAATTCAAATGGTCGACATCATGCCAGATTTCGAAAAGCCAGGTTTTTGTCCCACAATTAATTGCAGTTTAAAAAGAGTTTCTGGTATCTCTATCCAGGTTTATGGCATGCGAAATCCATTCTGATCATCAGGAAGAATATCAGTCCTTATTACCAAGACGGTCGCCATACTTTTTACGGATGTGTACTTGATAAAGTTGAATCATGGGACTAATCTTTCGTACATTTTGGCACACATTAGGTTTACTTTTTTTGAGAGAATAGAAAATCTAGTTGAGATTTTATACAACTGTCAATTATTGTTGTTGACAGATCTAAACCCACATTAAACGTTGGTGATGCCTCATATTGGAGTGTCAATGATCGCTGTCTGACTCCTCTAGACCCCCATTAATGGTTGGTGATGCTGCGGGATTGGCTGTCAGTGTTTTTTTTCTGACTCCTCTAGACCCCCATTAATGGTTGGTGATGCTGCGGGATTGGCTGTCAGTGTTTTTTTTCTGACTCCTCTAGACCCCCATTAATGGTTGGTGATGCTGCGGGATTGGCTGTCAGTGTTTTTTGTCTGACTCCTCTAAACCCCCATGACTGGTTGTTGATGGTGCATGTTTTGCTGTCAGTGGTAGTTGCCTGTCTCATCTAGACCCCCAATAATGATTGCTGATGCTGCAGGTTTCGCTGCTTATGAGGATTTAGAGTTGATCACTGACGAGGGATACATTCCACCAGCATCCTGTCTCTCTGATCTTCCCACTTTCACCAGCATCTCATAAACTCAGAAGTGTATTTCTTGGCTGTACCGTCTACTTATGATACATTGCTCTACTGAATGTGCTGTGTGTGTGAGGTAGTGGTGACTGTGGCTATAAATAGCAGCGTAAACCATGGAACAGGTGGTTATGCATACATACTAGTGTAAACCAAGAAACATATGGTTCTAAATACTTACCAGTGTAAACCAAGGTACAGCTACGTTTCTGACTACAGGCTTCACTCTGTCGTGATGTTGCGACAACGTGTAGTAAGCGACATAAAATAATATCCATTGGCTCAGGTGTTTTTTGCTGACCGCATCGCGTCCCAGACGGGTGATAAAATAATCCCTCCCTTCCCCGTCCCGTCTTAAAAGCGGCACTAAAAAGTCAGGTCTGGCGACAGTAAGAATACCCCTGGGAAATTAGAAGCGACAAATATTATTTACGACATCAGGTTTTACTTCTTCATCTGGCCACTGGATGGGCATGCATAATACTGTACATGTTTTATATTTTGAACTTCTAGCTAAATGATAATAACATCGAAAACCCTCAATTTATGAAAAGACAAAGCCGCAGCAATTCCTTACACGTTTCTGAATCTTAATTAAATATAACGACATGTAAATAGTACACATGCAATCTGGAAAATTTGAAAACAGAATGCAATGTATGTTTTATAAGTTTGTATTAAATAGCCTACATGTATATATGACGTGGGACATGGGGATTGACTGGCTGTGATATGTCAGAGAAGGAGCGTTTTATATCATTTTATTATTCGTGGGA
Organism: Flabesymbios commensalis; assembly: GCA_964017125.1. Taxonomy (NCBI): domain Eukaryota; kingdom Metazoa; phylum Annelida; class Polychaeta; order Terebellida; family Flabelligeridae; genus Flabesymbios; species Flabesymbios commensalis. Next base: position 61,049,393 of record OZ024918.1, read on the forward strand.
TTGTCCGGAGGGGCTATTCGCCTTAGAAATGGGCTGGGGTGTGTTTCTGGCATTGTCAAAACCCGGCCCTGTAGCCATTAGCCTCATGGCTCAAAAGACCCTGTCCCAATTAATAAAAAATACTGAATTTAATTGATTGATTTAATTAATTGCTACCAATTTATTTCATATGTTAATGATATCTTCAAGCCCTTTAATATTTTTTTCTAAAATATCTATTGTGAGACTAAAAAATACTGATGGAATTCGGCTGAAATGACTTGAGAAATCAGCAAAAAAATACGACAAAGCCAGTGCTAAATTTATCTGGAAGCTCAAAAAGTCACCCTTTGCCAAATCTGGAACCTCAAAAATGGCACCCTGTTCCAAAGCTTGAAGCCCAAAAAAGGCACCATGTCCAGCGGTACGTCCCCAGTACTCTCAAGTATGGGAGTTTTCCCAGTTGTGACATGCATTGGACATAACTATTATAACAGGGTCCCGCCCAGCATATTGTGAGAGGCATTGGGTCTAACCACCACACCAGGATCCCCCCATGGACAGCATATTGATTGATGTTGCACTCTCCAACAATTAATCCAGGGCAAACCCATTTCGTGAAAACACGTCCTGGGGTTCTCATTTGTTGATTATCATTTGGCTTTCTGCAGTAATTATTGGCAACATCACCAGGAGGTATTGTCGGCGTCCTTCCTTTGATCTGCTTATCCATGCGATTCTGACCCCGACCGTGACCCCACAAACACACTCGCTGACCCAATACTGGTTTGGTTAATGTTGGTCAACCGTCTGCAACGCTGATCCGATATTAAATCCACATAGGCTTGGTTGGTTGCTGTATTAGAGATATTACTCCTTAGAATTATATATTGCCGGGCTGTGTTTATTGTATAGAATGTTTGTGTCTTGCAGCGGACGAGTTTGAGGCATATTGGAAACACTCTGCCGGTTTTATGTTGACCAGAATTGACCCAATATCACATCGGCTAGAATGGTTGCTGGACTACAGATATTACTCCTTGGAATTATATATTTCCAGGCTGTGTTACTTGCAATGTGGGTTTGTGTCGTGCAGCGAACGAGTTTGAAACACATTTTCACATTTGAACATACATTCTGTCGGTTTACTGATGACCAGCGCTGACCAGCGTTGACTATAATTGATACATCAGCTCACAATGCATCATTAACCGACCACCATAACATACGAGCTTAAAATAAAGAGAATATCAAACGATATATTCTTCTCTTAAAATCAGTTAAATCAGATTTGAAAAAAAAGATCAATCGACTTAAAAAAAATGTTTCAATGAAAGTGTATTATTTAATAAAGTTTTAATATAACTGAAGCACACATATTTTGCATTCAGCTGTTTATGTGAGTTATTTGAGAATAACCTAATGAAGAGCTGCACCTACGCTGGTGGTTAATTCTGAGCCTCCATTATTCAGGGGGTTATTTCGGACCTTTGTTCCAAATCAGTTATTGCCGGCAGTGTGGTAGGAAGTGCGTATAAATGTCAAAATGATTTCCGGCGCAGAATGAGGTCATCCAGAAGGCGCTGTCTGCTTTTTTGCTTTTAAACAGGTATCATCCGCCCAGTGTTTTTTTATTGTTGGGCCGACGTCTTAGACGGCGGACCAGCATTAAAACAACATTGGGTCAATGTATCCTGTTTGTAGGGAGCTTCCTGGAGCTACCACGTTACTGGCATAACTAAACATATGCGAATAAAAAATATAGACGTCAGAATCTGACGTCTTTAGCTTGCTCTTTCAGTGAGTGGATCTACTTTAGACGTCAGAATCTGACATATTTAGACGTCTGACGTCTAAAGTCAATCCTGCATTGAAAGAGTAGGCCTAAGATATTTACAATATCCGTAGATCCATAACATAGGTATGCAAATAAAGCGGAAAGAGCTAACTAAGACAATTAAAAAACATGTTGGTATCCATGGCTTATATAAATTATTTCAGCGATATGGTAATATAGCAATGTATAGTGTGTGAGTGGAGAGGGTGGTGAGTAGATGGCTGACTTGGTCTGTTATCCTTGGCATTTATTTGATTCTGTCATATGAGATATCACATCAGGCTCGAACCCCGATGCAGCCAATATTATTTCTTTGCTAACATATTTGCCAATCTTGGTTGTTAACACCTCATGGAAAACTGACGAAACTCAAATTATACAATAACATGTATGTGTAACCTTTCTCCACACTACACGTGCCACGCACACATACACACATACATATACACTCTAATCACTCTTACTACATTTTTTTTGGTGTGTAATTATTGGATTGTGCCATTTTTTTTATTCTGCTGTTTGTATATTGTTTCAACATCATGTTTATAGTGGTTGAATAACGACAATATTGTTCTGAGAGTGAATTTATCATTGTACACAATACTCCAAGACATGCAGTGCTCATTACTTTCTGTGGTAAATTGTACTACTAAAAAATGTGTAGGGTTTTTTCTCAATATCGAGTTTCCTCCTGTCCTCCCGTTGATAATTATTTCTTCAAAACCTCATACCTTTTTATGAATAATAACATTATTTTATGTACTCACTAAAAAAACAATAGTGCTAATTCCATGTTTCGATCCAAACAAACAGAATATTCCAGTCCGTCTAACTTTTTCAGGCTCCATTAGATTATATTACCATGACCATGGCTTCCCAGCACATCATGCAGCCATAATGCTGGTTCATTTATTACATCTTGATTGCCATACATGTGACTGACATAATAAATATCTGAATGTGAATATTTATAAGGCTGAGCATGATGCTTTCTCGGGATCAGAGTAGTTTTTTATGTGTAGAATTTAGAAACAGCGTGTAATATATTTTGAATAAATTCACTTCAATAGGACGTTTCGCGCTTCAGGATAATAATATATGTCTTTAACAAAAATAGTGTTTTTAACGCTTACAACGCTAAAATAGTTTTGCATAAACCATGGAAACCAATTTTTTACAATTTGAAAACATTTTAAATGTCTTAGTTAGCCCTGTCCTCTTCATTTAAATACCTACATTATGGATCTACGGCCGTTATAAATATTTTATTCTTTTAATGCGGTGATCGACGTTGGACGTCAGAATCTAACGTCTATGGACGTCAGAATCTGACGTCTAAATTTGGTCCCTGCACTGAAAAGGTTAGACCATTGAAATAACAAAAGCAGGTAATTTATGCTTTGAGATTTGATAGTTAATTAAACTCGCGTGATATTTCTTTGTGGGAAGAGTATGGCCTCAAAGAGAGCGTCTTAATAGGGTCTACCACTAAGATATCCGTATATTTTTTTGCACTGTGTCTGATTGCACTGTGTCATTGACCCAGTGCTGTTCTAATGTTGGCCAACCGTCTTTGCCACAGAATCACCATGCTACTTTGATACTGCCGTATAAATTTACACTGATAGGAAAGATGTCGTAGAAGCACTATTGTTCCACAGCCTCAGTTGTAGTGATGTCTACTTACTGGGATGGAAAATAAAACAAAAACAGCACTGTTGTCCCACGTACCAACAAAGAACCATGATGCAAGCACCCTTTAGTCCCACCTGGTGTCGTGTAGGTGTGATGAGGTTTCTGGTTTGATCCGTTCACATCTGTTCACATCTGTTCACATCTGGTGTTCAGAGTGGTTAACATTTATTGGAGATGCATAAGCAGCTGTGATTATCTTGAACCTGAATAATCTTACTATAAACACTCCAGCAAAATACCCCTCTGCATGAAAATGAGAATTTTTTAGTAGCATGTTTTGCATTTGGATTTAAGCACATGGGTCTAGGTTTATGGGTCCCGAGAATTTTATTTGATAACACGATAACACGAAGCAAACATAATAACTGACGCCAAATTTAAATGATTTTTAAACAAATATTAAAAAAAAACATACTTAGGTCATTTCTCAAACACGAATAACTTTTGAGTGATTATTTTGTCACTGGCACATCCGGTAAGTATGCTATTATGTGTCTTAATTGCTGACAATGCACATAAAAATAATATGTTCGCGATTGTCTATATCCCAATAATCATCCCTGTTTGCATGAAAGAAACAGATTATTAGCCAGACGAGATGGTCGACATCCATGATTAGAATAGCAATAGTATATCTACAAAGTAAACAATTGTATGCTTACCTGATAATTAGCCACAAGCTAATTGCGATTAATATAAGTTATTTCATTAAATTGATTTGTCAAAGATTACATTTTAGCAGTCAAACCAATGATTACATTTTGGCTGTAGGCCTACTGTCAGACCTGAGTAATCCTATGCACATCAACTTAGCTTCGTAGTGAGTGAAAATTATCTGACCAACCTGGGAAAACAGGTCGCCGCCTCTCCAGGCACGTGGACTAGCAGGTTCAAGGTCGCCATCTCTCCAGCCACGTGGACTAGCAGGTTCAAGGTCATCGTCTCTCCATCCACGTGGAAAATCTGATGCGCCTGAATACTAGGTCAGGATAGCACATCCACGTGACTGTGTGTAAATGAGGTGCTACACAGCCTCTTTGATGAGACAGCCTTATTCATGTGAGACCTCATTCACAGGGCAACCTCATCTATGGACGACCTCATTAACGGGAAAACTGAATTCGTTGGATAATATTATTTAATGAGATGTAATGTACCTCTTTCGTTACAGGCCTAAAACTCAGCACACTATATATTATTTAAATTATTTTTTTATTTTGAAAAAGACGGGGAATTAAATTGCTACATGGCATGCTTCTGATGATTTTGCTGACAAATTATTGCTTTTGCATGTAAAGCAATTGGTTCTATAGGTAGCAGGTGCGGACTGTGGAGTTTTACTGGTTTGCTAATTCTGTCAGCATCACTAATCACCTACAGGCCGCATGCCATGTCAGCCGATGGTGTTTCCTGCAGTGTGCAAACGCCTTCAGACAGCAGCAAGTAAAAACAGCAGAAACAATAGATTGAAAACTATACGGCCGAAGCAGTAGAGAAAGCCTCGCAGCAGTAATAAAAAACAAACAGTTAAAGCAACACAAAAAATAGAGCTGCGTGAAGATCACAAGTTATCAGGCGTTTGTTTACTTTGAAGAGCTTTCACAAATTAATATATTGACTATTGACGGACCTACTGATCTGCCCTTAGCTTCAGAATAAACCCTTCAACAGCAGCAGCAGCAGCAGCAGCAGCAGCAGCAGCAGCAGCAGCAGCAGCAGCAGCAGCAGCAGCAGCAGCAGCAGCAGCAGCAGCAGCAGCAGCAGCAGCAGCAGCAGCAGCAGCAGCAGCAGCAGCAGCAGCAGCAGCAGCAGCATCACCATCACCAACAGCAGCAGCAACAACAACAGCAGCAGCAACAGCAGCAACAGCAGCAGCAGCAGCAGCAGCAGCGTCAACAACAGCAGCAGCAGCAACAGCAGCAGCAGCAACAGCAGCAGCAGCAACAGCAGCAACAACAGCAGCAACAACAGCAGCAACAACAGCAGCAGCATAGCAGCAACAGCTACAGCAGCAGCAGAAGCAGCAACAGCAACAACAGCTGTAGCAGCATCATCCGCAACAGCAGCAACAACAACAACAACAGCAGCAACAGCAGCAGCAGCAACAGCAGCAGCAGCAGCAACAGCAGCAACAGCAGCAGGAGCAGCAGCATTAGCAGTAGCAGCAGCAGCAGCAACTGCAGTAGCAGCAGCAACAGCGGCAGCAGCGCCAGCAGCTGCAGCAACAACCACAGCAGCAGCAAAACCTATAACAATAGCACACAATCAGAGCAGCTAGCGCAGCATTAATGAAATTAGAAAACATGTTAACTAAGCAATTAGGGCGTAATTAGAAATCTCGGTTATGTAGGCCGATCTACAGATGAGACCCAGATATTCAGACCCGGCCAGAGTGATCTGTAATTGGCAGCGCGTCTATATCATGTTGCTTCACTGCCTGCCATCAGACGAGTAAAGGGCGGATTATTTCACCACAAGTGCTTTTTCTTTGACCTGATCGAACAAGAAAAACACACGTAAGAAACTCAGGACTGTTTATTTTTTAAATTCATTGTCTGTGGTATTTTATTTATTCATTCATTCATTCATTCATTATACAGGTATCAAGTTTATTAATTGTAATAAGAGCGTGATATAATCAAGTAGTAATCTTGATTTGTCTTAGTATGATGTGGTAAACGTCGCAATACGGGTACATCACACGTCTGCAGATGACCTGTGAGGAAGGGTAAACTAAAAAACACAGTCCTTCTCAAAAAAGAAAACGAAAATGTGTATAGTGCATATATAGCTAGCTCTTTAACTGTTCAAAGTGTTCCACATACAGACGAGGCCACTGTGAATAAATGTGCTCACTGTTTTAGCGACACAAAAGGCAAAGGAGTTGTGATTCTGTTCACATTGCAACGGTTAAATGAGTGGTTTTCGCATTTCCACACAGAACGCCTTTCCATTTCCTTTGGTGGTGCATATTGACTGCCGCCGAGATCTCCATTTATATTGGTTCCTTGTTTCATACTTGATATGTCACCGAATTCAAGTAGGCTCTGATTCCGGTAATCTCGGTACATGGTAATTTCGGCATGTGGTAATCTCGGCACATGCGTCTGACCTTTATGTTAATTATTAAACCCTTTGCATACACATTAAATTGTTTTAACCCTTACAGCGCGGGGATCGACTTTAGTCGTCAGAATCTGACGTCTGTAGACGTTAGATTCTGACAACTAAAGTCAATCCCCGCACTGTAATATTTCTAATCGCTGTAGACCCATAACATATGTATTCAAATGAATTGGAAAGAGCTAACTAAGACATTTGTAATGACTTCAAATTGAAAAAAAACCCTTTGGTTGCGATGTGTTTTACAAATAAATTCAGCGCTTTACGGGTTAAATTGTAGGATAAAAGTTGGTATTAAATGTACTAGTAAAAAAACGAGAAAGAAAAAATACATACGCCTAATCGGGACCATCGGTTAAAGGGTACATGTATATTTCAGTATTAGTTTGATTGGCAAATTAAAACAGACAGACAGACAGACAGACAGACAGACAGACAGACAGACAGACAGACAGACAGACAGACAGACAGACAGACAGACAGACAGACAGACAGACAGACAGACAGACAGACAGACAGACAGACAGACAGACAGACAGACAGACAGACAGACAGACAGACAGACAGACAGACAGACAGACAGACAGACAGACAGACAGACAGACAGACAGACAGACAGACAGACAGACACACATACAGACAATGGGGCTCTTTGTTCTACGTGGTTAGCCTGAACTAACAGTCTGGTGATTGTCCGGTGTTAGTGGTTTTTCTTTTTCACCAACTGAACCCTTTTAGTACGGAGATGACTTCTGAAGTCTGATTCTGACGGCAACATACGTCATTATCTGACTTCTAAAGTCGATCCCCGAACTGAAAGAGTAAAATGTTTATAATGCCATAAACCCATAACATAGGTATTCAAATGAAGCGGAAAGAGCTAACTAAGACATTTATGATGATTTCAAATTTTAAAAAGTCTTTTGTCCGCTTGTTTTTTATGAAATAATATATCTGCGTTTTAAGGGTGCATCATTCATCTGTCAAAGCTGTTTGATAAGTACTGAAGTGAGATGTAGGATAGTAATAGTAATGAATCATAGCTTTACGTCACTTACATATGGTGTTTTAAGTGACATTGTAATACGATAAAAACGTTGTAATCAATAAGAGGTTACAATCAGCTGTTTGACAAGTACTGAAGTGAGATGTAAGAGGTTCGATGTAAGAGCTTAGAATCAGCTGATTAATACAGTTAACAAGCTCCGATGAGACTCGCGCTGTCACTTGAATGAATGAATAGGGTTATAGACCACCTTTTTGCACTTATAGGCTAAACTGGGCCAGGATAATCTCCAGATGATGGTTAAATGAAAGAGATGACACTGCACTCCAGACACAAGATTCGAAATTCGAGCCCTGGCGGTCTAACACCGAGCACGCTACCTCTCGGTTACGGAGGATCCCCACAATAATGAATATTGAAGAGTGAGGGTTAAGAAACATTTGTTTCTTGGACACCTGAATGCCAGAGTGGGGGACGAACCCGCAATCTGCGATTTTCCTAGCCGGCAGCTTTAAGCACTATACCAGGGCCCCGCCCTACATGATCACTTACTCCATCTCTCATATTGCTCTCACTAATTAGAAAAATTCTCAGTCGTCGGACCTGAAATAATTAAGAAGTTGATCGCGATTTTGATTTTTTATAATTAAACAAGTCCATTTCTTTTGAGCCGTAGGTGTAACTGGACGAGTGCTGTTTGTTCCCATATCGCAATGAAATCAACACCGTTTGCTTATCATAATACAAGTAAGGGAGATGTGAATGTTTGTGGAGATGTGATTGTTCATGTAATTCACACCATAACATTTAGCCCTTTAACCGCCGGTGCCGCATATATTCGGGTTTTCATTTTTTATTAGTACATTAAGTACCACATTTTAAATATGTTAAAGATAAAATATGACAACAACCAGCAAGATTTAAAAAGATTGACCTCCATTTTGTCAAATCTGAATAATTTTCACTCACTGGAAGTTGTGGATCGCGTCAGCGAGACACAACTTCAAGTGGGTGAAAGTTCAAATTGAATCATTTGTCAGTTAAAGGGTTAAAGCACAAAAGACAACTATATTCGTTTTAATCCGTTTTATTTTCAACTTAAATCACTTTTATTGGGAACTAAATGAGCTTTTAAACACCACGTTCTGTATATGTTTGTTCTCAAATTAACACATGTCAGTAATTTTCACCCACTTAAAGTTGTGGGTCGCGATAGACTCTTATTTACATCATCTGATTTCTATAGACAGCATTCAGTTAAGATAAAATAACATAATCCGTCAAAATTAAAGACTTTAAGTTAATTAACACTTGGTTATTTTTTAAACAAGGAATTGCTGTAGCATATGTCAGCAGAATATGAATGAGAAGATGATTCAAAATCATGTCCACATAATTGAATGAAGATTGACTGACGACGATAATCAAGCTGTAATAAACGAGACCGTATTATGCCGGTGTGATGAGCTGGGACGCTGTAGTCAAGCTAACATTACTTGATGAAATTAGGGGATGACAGATTGATGGACTGGGAAATTATGTTTGCTTTGGGACAAGCCGATTTTACTTTTTTTGTATGATTAGCTACCGTCCCTGTGTGAGATATTATGAGAACGTTATCCTGATATCCTGATGCCTGATATCATGATGCTTGATATCCTGATATCCTAATATTTTGATATTCTTATGCCTGATATCCTGATGCCTGATATCCCGATGCCTGATATCCTGATGATTGATATCCTGATGCCTGGTATACTGATGCCTGATATGCTGATATTTTGATATTCTGATGCCTGGTATCCTGATGCCTGATATCCTGATGCCTAATATCCTGATGCCTGTTATCGTGATGCCTGATATCAGGTGGGCCCACAATTTGACACGTGTACTCATCGTGATGACACTGCTGCAAGATGTGACTCAGTTTAGTCTTTCACCGCTGGAGACACTTTAAAACATATGAAAACTTTTTACGGATGACAAAGATCTATACATTTACAGAACTGGACGTTCATATGCGTTTTCAGACTGTTTTCAAAACAAATTATTGACTGATATATTATAATACCACGTATTGACTTGAACGTAGGAGGTTAATTTGAAGCCAGCTTTTTAGTTTCTGTTATCCATTTAAAAATGCCAATTGCATCAGAAATGTCCTCTTCAAATCGATGATAAAATGCAAGCAATATCTATTTTGTACCGTTTTCATAATATATGCTTCATCAAAGCTTCCAATCAATGAACAATTGAACCAGTGATACAACATGCACATATTATACTCTTCAAAATTACATTCTGGCCACAAACTAATACACAGCGCTTGAAGAGTGACAAAGACAAAGACAGAAGATCACTGTGCCGTATATTGGCGGCGTTAATTCAACGAGAACAAACCATACCTTTAGTCGCACACTCTCAGACCAATTTTCTTGTTAAGAACGCCAATTATTTGTATATTGTCCTCTGGAAATCCTCCATGATTTATCTATGGAACTGAAGATTACCAGCACGGCAGGATTTCAAAGACAGCAATCTCAGTGAGCTACTCCCCAGGTGGTTTTACTCTTGAACTGCTGGGGGAGGCTTCCTGGTGGTTCATTGATTAAGCGATTGTTCCAATCTACGGTTCATTGGGCGGGTGATTTATTGATTGTTTGTGACAGAAGCCCTGTTCATCAAATAATTCAATCTAATATGTTTCTGGGCCATTTTTTCACAAATAGTAATATTTTTCGTCATTTTGAAGCTGGAAATCGCGTAAGCATTTCCCGAATAATTGTCTTGTTTAACTAAGCTAAATATTGTGAGGTAAATATTATACACATCCTTACCGTACTTTTATGCATACTTATGTTCTACACGGTCTGATATTTCAGTTATCACTTATACGGTAATAAAAAATATTCATTTCGGGTGGATGCAGTATATTTATATATAAAAGTACATATGTCTACATTATATGAATCATAATACAAATCTATATATGTGACATTTCATGACTCGTTGAATACAATGTAAGGCAGTAATATCAATGGATCATCAACATACAAGTAATGCCTTGTAGGAACATAAAATATCAATCAGTATCGATATAAATGATGTCGACCTTAATTATAAAAAAATTTTTAGTACATGTTAACATACCATTCTGCTTTAGCTAGTTATGGTAACAACACACACGTGCAATTGATATGCGTTTCAAGTTATATTAAACCATTCACATTTGACCGTTTAAGAAATGAAATGAAATGAATCGGGCTTTAAGCCACCTTTGTGCACATATAGGCTAAACTGGGCCAGGAGAACCTCCTGAGGATGGTGAGATGATTGAGATGACACTGTCCTCCAGACACAGGATTCGAAAATCGAGCCCTCGCGGTCTGAGGCCGAGCACGCTACCTCTCGGTCACGGAGGCTCCCCACAATACTAACTTTCACACGTGGATGGGGAAGAAACAATTTTGTTTCTTTCAAACCGCCGAGACCGGGAACCGAACCCCGGACTCTGGCGTGAAAGGCAGCGGTGCTAACCACTACCCTAGGCCCCCGCCCACCAGCGCTTCAAGGGTTAGGGATATTTGGATATTTGGTACGTGAATAAAAATTACATTAGGAGATTAAGAGTCCGAATAAAAAACCGTCAAACATTATTTTCATAATTGAAAACCAACCTTAACTCTTACCGTTTAAGGATCAGTTGATCAGTGAATTATAATCTCATAGACGAGAATTAAACAAAGGACAGGATGTCGTTTTAATATATTGTTTACCTGAATGATTCAAAATATACTACAACTGTTTGGAGTCGCAAAGACAAACATCTACATTAAAAAGAAAGCAGTTACTTGCTGTTTATTTTGTCACATCTCTGCATCATTAAAGTTGGTTCACATTCCTGCAGAAATAAGTATTTTAACTTTTTTTTCTAATTTTGTTTTTTAAATACATTATCAATATTTTTCATTTTCCTTGTTTTACTTTTATTGTGATTTGTATAACATATACCTATTTTTTTCAATTCCATTTGAATGCTTTGCCCACCATTATAAAACATAAAGTGTTTTAGATCTGCACATAATTTTCTGCTATACCTAGATAGGATACATCACACAAATGTGTAATGTTGATATGTGTTTAAAATTATTCACATTTCCTGTGTTGACCTATTCTCATTCACCACATAATAACTTCATAGAAGAGAATTAAACAAATTTCAATATATTGTTTACCCTACATGATTGAAAATATACCACACATGTTTGGAGTTATAATGTGAGTGAAGCAAAAGCAAACGGTTTTCTTGAAAAATAAGCACTTTCTTGCTCATTATTTTGTCACAGCTCCGCATGATTTGTTGGTCCGCATTCCAGCAGAAATAAATAAATGCATTTTACATTTTTTCTATTCTTGTTTTGTAAATATATATAACATAACAGGTGAAGGCTATGTATTTAATCTATATATATATAATTTTGCCACTAAACTAGTATTTCCATATTGAACGTACAGAAACTCTTAATTTTACAAATAAAATACTTACGCACAAGAAATGGTGATCCACAACTTGAAATGAGCACACATTCTAATATGTGGCAAATGTGAGATAAAATGGCTTTAATATAGAATGAAAAAAATAAACAATTTTACTCAAGAAATTTGTAAACATGAAGGTTCTCAAGTGTTGTTTTACAGTGTATTTTTCAGTAAACGGGTGATATCTACATCGTAGCTAATAAATTACATTTTTTACCACTGCAAGTTATTTAAAATTAATTCTATTAAGCTTAATATTAAAATTTGAATTCGAAATACATCACATTTTTACCACGTTAAATACTGTCTTAATATTTAATTTTTTAATTGAGATAAAGTAAGAAATGAAAAAAAATATTTGAAATCTGACCACCCCACATAATTACCTTTGCATCCTTTTCTCAGTATGCTGATAAAAGTCAACATCGAGCTCTAGAACAAATAATGTTGTAAGTGCCACTCCAAAGATACGACACTTTGTTTATTAGATATCATATATATAACAGTTTGGAAATATAATGTTTGTATATCAACATCAATGTATCTGTCGTGAGAAAAAGGTATTTTACGTTTCGAAAACTGCACTCAGCATTTTGTAACCCTAAATGACACTTTAACTTTTCGCAGTGATATATCATCATGCACATTTTTAAATAGCCGCACTTAGCATATCTCAAACTTGTATGTCATTATAGCTACACAGGGGGAGATATATTATCATACATATTTAAAAAAAATAGTTTTAAAAGGAAAGAAATGATTTGCATCTCAACATCAATACTATCCTTCCACTGTACCAAAGGGAATTGATCCTAGATATGAGGTGAATAAAACATAGACTTATGCATTCATAAGTCCACACTTCCATAGGGACATGGCTTCATGTGATCACTTTAATCATATGTAGGTAATGATAATGAAGCCTCCAATTTGTCAATGATATATTGACCTCCTGTGATCTCTCTAACTCTATGTAGATCATAATAAGGAGTCATCCAGTTTGTTGATGATGAATTCACCAGTTTCCATTCCCATAGAGAGATGACCTCCTGTGATCTCCCTAACTCTATGTAGATCATAATAAGGAGTCATCCAGTTTGTTGATGATGAATTCACCAGTTTCCATTCCCATAGAGAGATGACCTCCTGTGATCTCCCTAACTCTACTCATGTCATAATAAGGACTCCTCCAGTTTGTTGAAGATGTAATCATCAGTTTCCATTTCCATAGAGAGATGACCTCCTGTGATATGAACCTCTTGATCGTCCTCATCATCATATTGAGCCACAGCATCCTGCAGGTTGAGTCCCATATCCTCACGTACCTCCCCCCCCCTCATCCTGTCCCTCTTCCTCATGTCCATCCCTGATACCTCTCTGTCCACCAGCCTCTGTATCCCCATCATCCGTGTCGTCATCATCTTCTTCCTCGTCCAGAAATTCCACGTCAGAATCACAGCAGCTCACCAGCCTAAATTTGCTACAGAGACGAACAACAGCAATTATGGCGAGAAGGAGAACTACAAACACCACAATCACTACTATGGCCACCTCCATGGAAAGAGGGTGGTCAGCCAGGTCTGACTCAGAGGTGGGGACTCGAACCCCAGCAGCGGAAACAAGCTGATGCCACAGCTTGACTCAGAGGTGGGGACTCGAACCCCAGCAGCTGAAGCAAGCTGATGCCACAGCTTGACTCAGAGGTGGTGACTCGAACCCCAGCAGTTGAAACAATTTGATGCCACAGCTTGACAGATTATACAGGGTAGTTACTGACAAGCAGTTGGCATTATCTGACAGAAGTAAGGTACAACATAGCTACAACTGAGACGAAGTAGATCACATAATGCATGTCAAATAATTAATAACGTCTTGCAACATGTAACAAATCCTCAACACTTCAACAAAAAATGTTCTGCTCATTTGAACTTTTATCTCTAATTGGTGATGTATTCATGGTCAAAGTCTATGATATCCAATTGTCTATACGACATCTATAAACTCAATATTCGCATGTTTGAGGTAAGTCATCACGGTGTCCACATATAATACATAGTGGTCAATTATATCACATTGTAAATTCAATCACTGACCAAACTAGTACAAAATAATATCTTTCTGAAAAAAAAACAGGCTGCCATCTGAACGATGTAACCTATCAATCAAGCCATCATGACTCAGGTGATGAATTAACTAATCAAACAAGCCATATTGATCCTGGTGGAAAACAGACTGCCATCTGCTTAATGAATGGATAAACCAAAATCAGAAACCCATCCTGGTGCAGGTCATGAGAAAGCGTCATGCAAAAACGTCATATTAAAGACTTTGTATGGTTCATGATAATATATGTGATAATCCTTAAAATTGCTTATCATTGTGCGTAGAAAACACTCAGACAAAGCACCGTGAAATTGTTAAATCGTGTTTGATTATTCCAGAGCAAGAAGAGAAGAGAAAGCGCACCACTTCACCCCTTGTAAAGACATGTAATCCTGTAAATGTCAACCCAACACGATTCTTCAAAACAAAGAGGAGTAAATTTAGTAGTGTGTCGGCTATTACACCTCTAGTAATAGGTAGTAGTGGGTTGTGGTATACTAATATCTACTCTTCAGAAACTTTGATGGTCACATGAGCTATAACCAACATGTGTTGTGTGTGTACATGCAGGAGAATAATTATAATTTACTATGATCCACACAAACGGTATGTTCAGTAGCATTTGGTAAATTTCCTCAGATGATCACTGATTATGATATCTGTACTATATCTATTTTCTGTTTATCATCTATCACTCACTCTGTACATGCTATTGTACATGAAATGAAGGATTTTCCGATTGTCTCACCAAAAACAAGCTCAAGACTTTTAATGTTTCCACAGGAACAATGGTTTAGTCACATTTGTTAAATATCCTCAGAATATATAGGCTTGTAGTAGCTGTATTATAATAGTAGGTAATATCTGTAGGCGAACTATATATATCAACTGTAAAGGTATCTCCGCACATGATGTTGGCACGTCTGTAGCCTATAATAACTGTACCTAACACATCTGATTCCTGTTGCTGAGCAATGCTTCTGTCTGACACTGACCAGCCTGAGTCTGATGAGTCGACCACAAGCTTCCTGATATTACTGCTGACATTGATGGCACTTCTGGTCTACTACTCCTACTATTAAAACGGCTGCTGCTGTGGCTATATATAACTGACTGTCTGCAGCGACGCCACTGATGCTGCTGCTGTTGTTTTAGCTGCTGCTGCTGCCACTGATGCTGCTGCTGTTTGTTTAGCTGCTGGTGCTGCCACTGAAGCTGCTGCTGTTGTTTTAGCTGCTGCTGCCACTGATGCTGCTGCTGTTTGTTTAACTGCTGGTGCTGCCACTGAAGCTGCTGCTGTTGTTTTAGCTGCTGGTGCTGCACACTGATGCTACTGCTGTTGTTTTGATTTGAGTGCATTGCTGTTGTTTTGTGCCTCGGTTTCTGATGTTGCTGCTGCTGTTCTTGGTCCTGCTGATGATGTTGCTATTTCTGTGTCTCGTAGCTGCTGCTGTTCCTACTGCTGCTGTTGTTGTTAAGGCTGCTGCTATGATCGCTCCTGTAAGCCCTCCTTGTGTTTCTAGGTTTTTTCCCTGCTACTCTGCCTCGTTGCTGCTACTATTCCTTTCGCTGTTGTTGTTGTTGTTGCTGCTGCGGTTCATGTTGTGGTACCTGATGATTGTGCTGCTACTACTGTTTCACGTTACTGATGATTTGGGGGACAGGAGATCAGGAGGTAATGCATCCTGATTCCTGATAATTAAACAGCATTTTATCTGTGATCCCTTTATGATGGATGGCGATATGGTGACTTCCCATTTAGACAATAGCAAAAAACACACAGGACTGATTTTCTGGAGCAGGACCAATTTATGGCAAATTGCTTGTCCTATATCATCTGTCTTTACCTCACGTTTACCTTCACTGCACTTCCCCTCTGTTTTAATGACCTAGGCCAGGACTATATGCCTACGGCATCGTTGGGAAGGCAAGATGGGCTCATCGCAGCACATGTCACCACATCAAGCCCGATCCTTTAGGGGAGGGCGGTGAAGCATATATAGCAAAAAGTGTGAGATCGGCTGATCACACTATACGTCTGGTAGTGAAAGCCAAAAGCATGAGCTTTCCTGTTCCACCGAATTAATGTATGAATGAATGAATGAATGAATGAGTGAATGAATGGATGAATGAATGAATGAATGAATGAATGAATGAATGAATGAATGAATGAATGAATGAATGAATTAATTAATGAATTAATTAATGAATGAATGATCGAATGAACGAGCGACCGAAAAAATCGAACAAACGAAAGAACAAGCGAACGAAGAAGGAATGGATGTGCAGGGTTTTATGTCACTTTTCCCCTCCGTTCCCCACAATACTACATCTTTGGGAGTAAACATGAAGAAACATTTAGTTTTTTGTTTTGTTGAAACCTGAATACAATCTCTGGCTTGACGGCAGCCGGTCATAACTAGCTAGTGTTTCATTAACCTCAATCTGGGGCATTGACAAAATAATTGTAAAATAATAAGCAGCTACTCCTGCTGTATAATAGTGTAAAACCGGATATAAACATGGTCATAAAAAGTAAGGTAATAAGCAGCTACTTCTGCTATATAATAGTGAAAAACCAGATATAAACATGCCCATAAAAAGTTAGGCAATTAGCAGCTACTTCTGCTATATAATAGTGTAAAACCAGATATAAACATGGCCATAAAAGGTAAGGTAATAAGCAGCTACTTCTGCTGTATAATAGTGTAAAACCGGATATAGACAAGGCCATAAAGGTAAGGTAATAAGCAGCTGCTTCTGCTGTATAATAGTGGAAAACCGGATATAAAAATGGTCATAAAAGGTAAGGTAATAGGCGTCTACTCCTGATGTATAATAGTGTACAATTGGATAAATAAGCGACTATAAGGTATTGCACTAGACAACAGCACTGGTTGATAGCATCAACGTCGTGTGCCCAATGGGAAAGGACTGCCAATGGAGGGATGTAGTGAATGTTATAAGAAAAAAATAGTTTCAAATTGTGAGAAAGCTCTGAAATGTTGCCACAGTATAGGTATGGTGATGTTATATCAGATTTCACAATCCACGCCGCATCTTCGTGGTGTACAGCTGTCCACGATTACACCTGATAGACCCCACCATCATAAACAGAGCAAAACATTGTTTTCTCATTTTTTCCAGAGGACTCCCATCTTAATATTAGAGAGAATGTATTGAAGTGCAAGTCCTCAAATTTTGACAGCTTTGTCATTTTTTTAAACTATCACGTAGTAATGTCGAGCTTATTACATCCACTAGT
Source organism: Flabesymbios commensalis (assembly GCA_964017125.1). Taxonomy (NCBI): domain Eukaryota; kingdom Metazoa; phylum Annelida; class Polychaeta; order Terebellida; family Flabelligeridae; genus Flabesymbios; species Flabesymbios commensalis. The sequence continues at coordinate 61,066,940 of OZ024918.1, forward strand.
GAAGCCGCCAAACTCAGAATGAAGTGAACACCACCTTCTCCGTCTTACCTTTCACTAAGAAATGAGCTCTGCCCAGCGACCATAACATTAAGCAAGAATTACTGAAGAGTCTAACAATTCTACATTTTACCATTTTACTTATTCTGTTATTCTAGTTAAACCTACCTGCTTCAAAAACGTTCCAGGCAATTTATCTTGCAAGACTATTTATTATACAGCCTGACTAATTGATTGTGTTTGGATGGTGTAGTTTCCGTTAATTATGTAGTAGAGAAGTAGCAATTAGTGAAATTATGGTTGAAAACGGTGTATTATGATTTTTAGATTGTATGAGATAGAGCTCTCAATTTGACGATTTGCATTGAATTTCAATATAATTATTTATTTCTAAATACTAATTCATGTTCAATATATTTATTTAACTTTATATGATATTAGACTTACGTTTGTACATGTGTGTACATGGAGAGAAAAGTGAGAATCATTTTTCTGATGCCACATACTAGTTTACAGCTTGGCCTGTAGAGGGCACTGATTCCTTCCTCTGTCCCGCCACCAGAGGTCGCCCTGTGTAGATGGGTGTTTACCTGGCGGAATGAATAGATCGTAAACCCGTCCAACTGGGATCCCACTAAAAGCGGGAAGTGGCCAGCACAGTCCGGGGCTTGTCTGTCGGCTGTTTTCGCTTGTCATCGGGATTACACTGTGGATTACACTGTGGAGCTAATCCTGCTAGTAGTCTACGATGGCCGAGGGGAGATCGTGCTAGTAGATTACTATGGCCGAGGGGGGGGGGGGGAGAGTCCCGCTAGTAGACTACGATGGCCGAGGTGAGATCATGCTAGTAGACTACTATGGCTGAGAGGGGGGAAGTTCCGCTAGTAGACTACGATGGCCGAGGGGAGAGTGTTCAAATTACATCACAGGAAACACGAAACGATGACCCAATGTCACTTAATGTTGGCCCACTGTCTACGACGTTGGCTCGACATCAAACCAGCATTGGATGAACGTATTGTGTTTCCTGGAATATGATATACTCAGAGCAGGATAATCACAATAAGGATGGACTTAAAGAATAACCACTGTTAACTGTCTCGAGATGACGAAGTGAAGCTAATCCGCAGTAGGATGTGATGGCCTAGGAGTGGGAGCGTGATTGTTCAAATTGTATATAATATAATCTGAGGTCACATTCAAGTCGATAATAAATGTAATGTAATTAGAAATAATAATTAGCGTCAATATGGTCAGATCTAATAGTCCAGGTAGGCATGATTACAATTAGGGTTGAGCAAATTCTGAGAGATAATTAGGAAGCTAATTTAATGTTATGCTATAAAATGTGGCTCCTGATAATTATCCACAAACCGGATTTTAATTGAACAATTATATGGGATGATGTAAAATACGCTATGATGAGCTTTGACTCCACAATTGTCGCTATTTTGGCTGTAGCTAATTGTTTTTTTACGAGAATTGTAAAATGTACGTATATAATATATAATAATTGCGCTTACAATGCTGGCCCGAAATTCTAAATATCAAAGGTAATGATTCATGTATTTCTTTGATATGCCTTCAGTTAAAATCAAGGGTAGTACGAGAGAGAAATTATAGGAAACACTTAACATTAGCGATATTTACCAGCTGAATATGAATATAAATAGCTTGATTCTATGGAAAAAAGCTTAATATAATCAGCCAATCAAATTCCCTATCTCATTTATATTGATAGATCATACCATAGAATAGGCCGCACTGTTCTTGAAGATTGTGATTCATATGATTTCATTTGAAAATATTGCACTTAAAATAACTATTGGAAAAGAAAATAGAGTAGCATTAGAGAAAGAAAGTTTGGGGATTCCCCCCTTGACATGACTGTTCTCTGATAGTGCTGGTCATTTTCTGAAATCGATCTACCGCAGATGGGCCCGAAATAAAATGGTCAGAAACATTATAAGGAATAGCCTACCAGGCAAACACAATAAGAGACCCCGCTCATCTGACGAAAGATCAATCTGTGGATCAGCAGCAGCAATAACGTCAGCTAGCAGGATCCTTGGATTATAAGCCCTATATGTGTTATGGACGGAGGATCTAAGTGCAGACAGCAAAACGTAAGGGTGAATGAGTGTGTAGTGGTTTGGTTTAATGGAAGCAGAAGAGTTACAGAACATAGAACCATTTCAAATTCTATCCCAGTAGATGCACAGAATGTGAATAAATTTCACTTTCAAGCTGAACGAGACATTAAAGCTTCCTAATTGTTATCAACGCAGATCTCTGAGATTGCGTTGATGAACTTTGGTTCTATAATTGTCGCTATTTTGGCAGTAGACCTAGCTAATTAAATGTTTGCGATAATTGTAAAATATACGTAAATTTGCAAGTTCAAAATTTTAAATAACAAAGTTAGGTATTCACTTCTTTCGTTTGTATGCCTTCAGTCAAGGGCGGGGCCCTAGGGTAGTGGTTAGCACCGCTGCCTTTCACGCTAGACTTCGGGGATCGGTTCCCGGTCTCGGCGGTTTGAAAGAAACAAAAATGACATCAACTAGCAGGATTCTGAGATCCAGATAAACGGGCAGATACACCCTCTCACCAGATTACTTATGTTTCTTCCATACAAACAATAATACAAACGATGATTACTTGATAGTCTTGATAGCTGTTTGCAGGCTCACACGATTTGTATATATTCAGCCAATCAAATTCCCTATCTCATTTATTTCGATAGATCACACTATAAAATAGGCCGCACTGTTCTTGAAGATTGTGATTCATATGATTTCATTTGAAAATATTGCACTTAAAATAATTATCGGAACAGAAAATAGAGTAGCATTGGGGAAAGAAAGTTTGGGGATTCCCCCTTGACAGGACTGTTCTTTGATAGCGGTGGCCATTTTCCGAAATCGATCTACCGCAGATGGGCCCAAAATAAAATGTGCAGAAACATTATCAGGAACAGCCTATCAGGTAAACACAATAAGAGACCCAGCTCATCTGACAGCAGATCAATTTCTGGATTAGCAGCAGCAATAACATCAACTAGCAGGATGTTGAGATTCCGATAAACGGACAGATACACCCTTTCACCGAAAAAATGACCTATGTTTGTTCCATATGTAACAGTGTTGAAACTGCCAAGCCCGGGGATCGAACCACCAACCCTGGCATCGTGATGCCTGAGTGCTACGCATCTAGCCAAAGAGTCGACTCATTGGCCAGAGTAGTAATCACTCCAGTCCGTCATACACCCACCCGGCTACATACACCCCTCTCAAATATCTGCTCGTCCCCGAGCAGCATTCAACACACTCGTGGGTTGAATTCTTCAATTTTCCTGCATACCTCATGCATTTTTTACTGCAACCGTGTTGGCTACAAACCTAGAATATCCTACTAGGGCACTACAGGCCAGAAGAACCGACATTGGGCGCCATTGTAACAGTGTTGAATTATTCTCCCGGCTAGCTGCGAACCACACTTCCATGACTTCATTTTCGTGGGTTGAGGATCCGGAACTAAAGCTTTTAAGGGCATAGGCAGGGGGTGGACCAGATGGCTGGTGGCGTTGCCATGGCATCAACACATAAACAAAGGGTATCTCTGCACAGTCTTTATTCACATGTATTCTGTAATAATCATGAACAGTCAATGGTAAATAACTGCAGCTTCACGCGGCCAGATAAAATGAGAAGTCTAAATACAGGGTTGATTAAACCGTGTGTTACGGTAAATAATATTCTAATTATTCTAATATATATCCAACTGATATCAGGCTTTACCTGAACCTTTTAAAATACAATATTTGATGAAACAATGTTTATCACTGTAACCCATAAAGGGACTTTAAGCCACCAACCTGTAATAATCATGAACAGTCAATGGTAAATAATTGCAGCTTCACGCTGCCAGATAAAATGAGAAGTGACTAAAAATTGTCGACGGAGACGCACGATTTCGCGCTGTCTCCTTCCAGCCAATCACATTATTCCAGCATCAACAAAATCCGAATCATGGTCAATGACCCATGACGTTTTCACGCATATACGATTTGCACACATGATCACCTACACAGGTTGTACAGACATTATCATCAAGTGCATACTTACCTGTAGTACAACATGTACATCACACTACTGCCCGTCACACATACAAACAAGAATATAGACGATGATTATTTGATAGTTTTAATACAAGATAGCTGTTGTATCAGACTCACACGATGTGGGTGTAACAAGGGTTCACCAGATACATAATGCTGGTGGGACGATCTATCATCAGACAATTTCGTCACCTAGTCGTCCGCTTATTTACCAAGATCATGCGCAGATTGTGAGATCTGACATTTATTTATAGCTCTGTACTATGTGTATCTCAGAGCTGTGGATGTGACCTAAATATGCCGGGACAGATGCTCAATTCATAAAATAAATAAGCGAGATGAATGATCAGCAGGTGAACTGATCACTTGATTTGTACACAATTCTTTCAGCGTTGTAGGGGTTAAAGTAGCAATTACTTGTGTAATTTGAAGCTTGAAGAGGACAAAAATATAGTTATTTTGATCAAAGTATTAGCAAAGCTGGTAATGTGTTAAGCTGGGACAGCTATTATTCTAGTCTGTTTGGTGGTTACGAATTAGAATTAGACAGCTAATATTATCAGCTGCTAATGTAGTCGTTTACAATACTTCTCCTCCGCCCTGATATTGTATCACCCTGATAATGACGATATTCAATATGGCGATTTGACACGGACATTTATTATGGTGATTTGACGGTTTAATTAATATGGACTTATTTAGTTTGACCTCATTCTGCACACAGAACTATAGGTCATGGATATCTAACCTCAGTCTGGACACAGAACTAGGTAACAAACATCTGACCTCAGTCTGGACACGGAAATAGGTCAAGAGCTTCTGACCCCAGTCTGGAAACGGAGCTCAGGTCACAAACCTCTGACCTCAGTCTAGCCACTGAACTAGGTCACAAACATCTCACCTCTGTCTAGACACGGATCTAGGTCACAAACCTCTCTGAAGACCAGATTGTTCAGCCACGTATGTCGTCCACCAATCGTATAGTGTGTAATAGATAAACTGGGAGTGTTATGCATGTTATACTGGAATAGGAGCATGAAACGAAGAAGTATGTTGTCAAATTACATAGGCATAGTAATTAATTAATTAATTAATTAAATAATTAATTAATTAATTAATTAATTAATTAATTAATTAATTAATTAATTAATTAATTAATTAATTAATTAATTAATTAATTATTTAATTAATTAATTAATTAATTAATTAATTAATTAATTAACTGATCGATTAATTAATTAATTAGGGGGTCTTGTCAAGTTCAAAAAATCAAAAAATCCGATAAAAAATCGGATTGATCAGACCCCACCCATCCACCCCCCTATCCAATTTTTGCTTTTTTTAAACCATTTGTAAACATGAAAACAACACAAAAAAAACACAACAAATTTCCAGAAAAAAAATAAAATCCGACTACCGAGTTTTTCTTGGATATTTGGATTTTTTTAACTTGACAAAACCCTAAGTGATTGATTGATTGATTGATTGATTGATTGATTGATTGAGTGAGTGAGTGAGTGAGTGAGTAAGTGAGTGAGTGAGTGAGTGAGTGAGTGAGTGAGTGAGTGAGTGAGTGAGTGAGTGAGTGAGTGAGTGAGTGAGTGAGTGAGTGAGTGAGTGAGTGAGTGAGTGAGTGAGTGAGTGAGTGAGTGAGTGAGTGAGTGAGTGAGTGAGTGAGTGAGTGAGTGAGTGAGTGAGTGAGTGAGTGAGTGACTAATTAAGTTTTTAAGTAATTAAGTAAGTAAGTGAGTAAGTAAGTAAGTAAGTAAGTAAGGGAGTGAGTAATGGAGTGAGTAAATTGCAAATAAACTGATGTCACGTTTTATTCACATATAGCTTTTGTTCCTAGAGTGAGCTATATATTCGTCTTAAAGAACCCTTCAAGGGGGTGAAAAGCTATATAAGATAACTTAGAGGAAAAAGGTTTAGAACATATACATTAATAGGCTCGTTAAGAACGCTTTTAAGCCTCCTACTAAATAAAGTCTTTTTTGCTCTACTTAAGTAGACGTTTATCCTCCCTACATTACA
>OZ024918.1:61073287-61093512 GCA_964017125.1 Flabesymbios commensalis
CAATATGCCAGAAAAGGACATCACTAGATTACTTCACAGCTGCCTTGTAAGTGTGGGTAACAAAGGCCCCACGTTTTAGTCGTTCCGTTCCTATACTAAAATGACTACATTGGCTTTCTTTCAAGCTTCGCATTCATTTTAAAATATGCAGAATAACTTTCCGAACCCTAAAAGACAACCAATTTGCATAATTATTTGGCTGACTTACTTGTTCGGCCGAAATGCTCAAAATATTTACGCTACACAAATTCAAATAAATTTGTTGTTCTTCTTATAAAAATAAAGACTGGGTCTAGAGCTTTCTCTATATTCGGCCCAGCCTTATGGAACGCCCTGCCTGTGCCAGTACGTAATGCCAAAACAATTTTAACATTCGGGAAATTACCTAAATCTCACTTCTTTGAACTGGCTTTCCCATCCTATCCCCTCAGCAGCCTGGCTCCCTGTTGACGAACCTGCCTTGGCCTCGGTTATGACACATGATCACGCTAAGGATCTGTGTGCCTCTGAGCTCGATCGGCTGAGGATATAGGCGCTATAGAAGTTTTATTGATTGATTATTGATTGATTGATATGGGGATCAAAATTTCACCAAAACAATTCCCCAGTGGTATGTGATGACTATGTGAAGTATGAAGAAGCAGAAGTTGGTAGATTAGTAGCTATTTTGAAAACTAATAATTGCGGCGGCGGCGGCGGCGGACCGTGTGGAATACAGTAAGAAGCCCGCGTCGGCGAGGACTGCTTAATTATAATCACATCTCAAGCTGCCACTCGTTGCGTGCAGACATCAAACAAGAGGCTTTGCAACAATTCTGGGTGAATGTAAGATCACCGTTTGCGACGCTGGCCCAGCATTAGCCCAGCATTGTTTCAACCTTTCACTGGATATAAAAAGAAATGCCCTGGTCACACAAATGAAATATAACTTATAAAATACATAAAATAATTTGTAAGGAATACATAAAAACGCTAAATTAATTAAAGTCTATTTTTTTTTCAGTGAAATAGCCTTTAAATTGTTTGTTTAACTCTCTGCATGTGTTCATAGATCCAAAAAACATGAAGGAGTCAGTGATCCAATACTGATTTAAACTTGGCGCAGAGTCGCAGACGAAAGACCAACATTAAATCAACATTGGATGGTCGATGCATCATGGTCACTGGGGAGGGGTGGTGATGTAGCTTGTATAGAAATGAAATGAATCGGGCTTTAGGCCACCTTTGTGCACATATAGGCTAAACTGGGCCAGGAGAACCTCCTGAGGATGGTGAGATGATTGAGATGACACTGTCCTCCAGACACAGGATTCGAAATTCGAACCCTGGCGGTCTGAGGCCGAGCACGCTACCTCTCGGTCACGGAGGCTCCCCACAATACTAACTTTCACACGTGGATGGGGAAGAAACATTTATGTTTCTTTCAAACCGCCGAGACCGGGAACCGAACCCCGAACTCTGGCGTGAAAGGCAGCGGTGCTAACCACTACCCTAGGGCCCCCGCCCAGCTTGTATAGAAACCAAGGACCACATTCACCTTGGGGCATTGAAGTACTTTAATTGAATTGTATCGATGAATTCAATTCATGATAAATCCAATAAATTAATGGCCTAAGATATAAAAGAAAATAATAAATAAATTCAATTGCCTGCCATGATTTAAGACACGTCTCTGTTAAAAATTGTATTCAAATCCGGTAATTACTTTGTAAGTAGTAGTGTCTCATACATGGTGTATTAACTTTTTCCATCCACACGCTAAATGTTCCTACTTAGGGGGATAATGGCAGAAAACTGGTAATAATACAATTAATATTTATGATAAAATTTCACTTCTTTTACTAAATTCCATGTATTATAAGAAAGTAGATGTTTATATAGTTAAATATAAAAAATATTGTAAATCTTCTAAAAATCGAAATGAATTACACCTAAAACTGTTCAAAAATGAAAACCTCTGCAGAGCGATTCGAATAGTAATCCGGGTCCTGAATCCGGATCGTAATCCGGACTATGCACAAATATTAATGGCCTATCCCATGATCTGAGACACGTCTTTGGTAAACGTTTCATGCAAATCCGGTAATTACTTTGTAAGTAGTAAGTGTCTCAAACATGGTGTAACAACTTTTCCCATTCGCAAGCTAAATTTCCAAACTCAGGGGAGGGGGGGGGGGTATGAGTGAAAACTGGCAATACATCATTTTATATTTATGACAAAATCACATTTATTTCACTAAATCTCAACTATGATATCCATAGAAGATGGCTATATACTTAAATGTCCAATAAATTTAGTTTTCCCATTGAAAAACTTGATTCAAAAGTGTCAATAATTTTTTTTGTAGGGAATTTTGCAAAGCAGAGAAGTCAAACTTAAATCCCAAGAGTCCAAAATACCAGAAAATAGCAATAAAAAATACAGGAAGCTGTGTCCACCCCTTCAAAATTTGGAGTCCCTGGATCCTGGACTATTTCATGAATTACCATTTCACTTTGTGTTTTTCTTTGTCGAAGAACTGACTGGCTATGATAAATGAGAGCTATCAAGCTGAGAAACTGCTGAAACGGCTACAGAATAACCCAATAAAAAATCATGTCAAATTCAAGATATTCCCAAACAGCACACATGTTGCCTTTTCATTCTGGCTTCAGCACAGTTCGGTTATCGTTCTTGCTGATGCTCTTGCACAAGCTTACATTCTTGGAAGTGAGGATCAGTACCAGAACGCCGTTGTCCTTTCTGCCATAACATTCTGTGGGCTTTCACAAGATTAATGGCGGCCACTAAGATTCGACAATATGGAACTCAGTTCTGAAAAGCTGACAGCAGCAAGATCAACATCACTTCCTCACAGGGAAAGCCAATCAATTAAAATCACATTCACAACTATATTCATTGTTTTTCAAATGGTAAGCTGTGTCAACCTCTGTTACTATGTGAATCATCTCAAGTCATCCAGTACCAGGAGCAAAGCAACCCGGCATCCTCGGTCCTAGTAAAGTCTAAATGAACCAATAATGGACTTGGAAGAGCTCATGACGTATGACTGTACCTTCTTGGCTTGGGTCACCAAATGGCTTTTCCTCGAAAATCAACAAAGTCACGTTCCTTGAATAGGCCCTACCTTCTGGAAGACGCTACCCCAGACAATCTGCCATACCCCAAGGAGTTGACAATTTGTGCATACTAGTATGGCAGATTATGGCCCAAGTTAGGCAAAAGCGTGACCGGCTGGACAAAAGTATGAAACTTGGCACAGTTACTCTTTTAACACTACTGAACAATTTCAGAAGGGTAGCCCAAAAATCGTAGTCAATTATCCTAGTGAAAAACATGTTTACGTAACCATGGCAACGCTAAAAACCTAAGTCAGTAATATATGTACTATCCGTGATTTCAAGTGAGCTGAATAAATAAATCCCCTATAAAACTGATATTCACGACAATATACAATACCACCTTGGACATAACGGCAGTAAAACACGTGGTTAATTTGAAATTGCCGGTTACCATAGCAACCAGGCATACAAAAATACAGAAATTTAATTGTACCTTTCTTTATTCTCCAAATTAACGGGTTATATCGGCACCCAACTTTATATTAACACTCCCGGCCCTTCTTTAGAACATTATAGACAATCTCTGATAAGAGTGATAACATAAACAAGTGAGGATATACAGTAATAATCATGTTCCCATGGATACCTACGAAATTTCCTCTGACATATAACCATATATTTTTTTACAAAATATGTATATAATATAAATATATATATATAGTTTAAAATAATATTTGTGAACAAATAATTACCCCCCCCCCCATCTTGATTATCCCGTCTTCGAAAATTTTATGTCGTCATCATTTTATGACGTCATACCGGGCTTATCACCGCTGAGTACTGATTTTTCAATGCCAGTGGCGCATGTTTTCTTTGATTTCTCAGCGTTTTTCTTGACATTTTGCAAGGGCTGTTTTCTAGCAAAAGCCCACCAGCCGTGAACATTTAACTGTGTCATCATTTATACATAATTTATGTAAACCTGTAAATTCCAAAGTATGCTTTTAAAAGGGCCATTTTAATCCCAAATTGTATATTGAAGGGTGACATTTTGGTCAAAATTATATAATGTTCAAAAGCGTGTTTTTGTTCAATACTGTACATGCACGGACAAGGGTTTTGGCATATTACCGCCCAATACTCCCCGCCACCTGCCCCTACCCCCTCCCCACCCCAGAATATCATTGTGCACATGCATCCTGTACAACATTAATTGAGATTGTTGTATCACATGTGGAGGAGGTGACCTATTAAAATGTCCCGCTGACAGTAAGGCAGACGATGGAATCCATGCACACGCACATTCTCACAATAATAATAGATTGTTCACCTTTAAATTTAAGGACACATACTACCAATCCCCAAGACATGTATCATTATTGCCCGGAAATTGCAACTGATGAGGCGATTTCAAACAAATCTGAGTATCAAGTAAGTTTGACAACATTCAGAAACCACCACAAAGATTTATATTGAGCTAAATGTAGAGAAGACGACGTCGAATTCAAGCAAATAATTGAAACTCGAGTTTTGCTGAGCCAGTAATAATGTATGATAATGATGGCTTCATTGAAAGCAAAAGTTATTTATTTAAATCTACTTTTCATACTTTTCATCATACACGATCGCCCACTGCTTGAGATGGATTATATAAAGGATTAATAAAACTCGAATAAAATTGAGCGTTTTCATGGTGAATGTCAATAATGGTTTGATGGCGTGAATAGCCTACTGTAGGCTTAGTTGTCTTCATTCTTTCAAATTATCCTAATCTTTCTTAAATGTACAGCACCAGGAAGCACAATCATCTTAAACCTGTTCAACAATATCACATCATAATTATATTTTAAAGCAATCGCAATATCACGCCATACCAACTATAAGGAACCCTCATTGCCTTCTTAAATAAATATCCAATTAAAACATGTACTTTTTTACACACACTTACGAGTAGTGGGAAAATAATTGACAATCACTTGTAACATGGATTTCAATTAGCTATGACCGTTTCATGACACTGGAAAGGGGTATATCCATAATAATAATAAGAATACTGGTAGTTCTTATATAACGCACATACAATGCTATGTTCGCTTCATAGACACTAGACTTGCTCATTCATGTACCATTTCAACTCCCTCTTGGAGCATACGGCACTGCAACCATTTCGGTGATAGGAACTTATCACTTGCCATCTATGCCCTACTAAAAGTTTTAATAATTAAAACATGTACTCATTTACACCTGAGTGAAGTGAAGCACGTGAGGGTGTGGTACATTGCCCAAGGACACAACATCGAAACAGTGATGTCTCAGCGCTATGTTCAACCCGTTGTACCATTGTGCCACGTCCCTCTTGGCACTAAAATGAGTATTTTTCAGTTCCTATCACCCTTGGATGCTTGATGTTTGCTACTATTGTACGAGCCAATACGTGTATAACTACATAGGCCGACTTTGTCTCCCAGGGCGCTATGTTCATGTTCTACAATATCAATAAGGGTTTTGAAAAATGTCATTGAAAAAGAAACTGCGGGCGAAAACGAACCGTTTCTGTTCTTTATAGGGAGAAACACGAGTCTGGAGACACTATATAACATAGGCCTCTTTCATGCATTTGAACAACAACCTATTGACTCATGTGTCCCTTTGTTTTTAGAGCGGGACACGACGCAATGGTTAGAGCGCGCAGCTCTGTCAATGTCGCTGCCTGCCATGCAGTTTCGAATCTCGCTTGGTGCAGGATTTTCAGAGAAATAGCATGCTTCCCCCCTCTCAATATCGGGACATTGTTTTGATGTTGTATCCTTGGGCAAGGCACTTAACCTTCACATGCTTCGCTTCACTTAGGTGAAAATCAGTACCTGGTGGGACAGAGATGGCAATGTGTATGATAAGTTCAATGCGCCGAAATGGCTGCAGGACAGTATGCTCTCCGTGGAGTTGATATGATATGTATTCCTGACTCTTATTATATTGTATTCCTGAGGTGGTTAGAAAAATATAATTTAAACAATTAGTCTCTGTATGTTAACACAAGCAATTCCAGAGCAAAATCTGACGAAAATAAAGTAATTGTGGACCCCAAAATAACCGCAATCTCTTTGGACGCCATTACGTAGCAAGTCAATGTCGTGGTGAGGACATAGATGATTTTTCTCCCACGAAAATATTCGCTGGCCACTATGAATATCAGAAATACTTCGTTGTCTTGCTTACAAACTTCAGTATCATGCTATAAACATGATAAATAACATTATAGTATGGTATGTGGAAATATTACACGAGCCCAAATGAAAAGATTATTACAGTGAATATTTGTGAAATTGTATGGCTCATAGAACATTTAAACACATGTGTTTGCTTCAAAACATATCAATCAGTTGATTATGGGCTGTCATGGTAACCATACCTCGCATGGTATAAATTGATGTGTATTAGAAAGAAAATGTTTTTTCTTTTTATACCATCGATGTAAACATATATTTAAGTCAATAAATCAATCTATTATTTCCGATATGTTATCTATATAGGTATTAATTGTTCACCGTTGTTGCTATGATTACTGAATCACTAATAAAACAAGTAGAGTTACTCGAATAGTTGGGCTACCTTTTACCCAGGGGCCAGGCCGATCGTGGCTTAACAGACACGATCGGTTGTGAAAGGTTTGATTCTGAAAATCATATCTACATGATTGTGCCCAGGATCACAACCTAGATGGACTCCCGCGTGAACAAGCTACTAAAAACCTGTGAGAAACAAAAAAATCTAAATGAGTGAAATAGCAAAAATGAAAATTTGCGTCACACTAATGATTTATTTTCGATAAAATTTGTATTAGAGATGTAATGAATAAACTGAATTAAAACATGGCCGCCCTCTTGGATTTGATAACCCGTAGTGGATCTTCAAACATAAAACCTTTTGTTATTGAGTTTGTCTTCATTGATTTAGTCGAAAAGGTGTGTTACATGGAAGATGGCATTTTTATTTCACGGTTAAGAACAACATGTCATAGATTCTAAATGGCTGCCATCTTGGATTTCATCCTTAGCTGACCTACAGTAACCACTAAAATATTTCCTTATTAATTTAGTGGAAAATGAGATATTGCATAATAAGATTCGATTTGTATTCCAAAAGTTAGAAATTAATCAGATCCAAAATTGGCCACCGGCGGCCATTTTAAATTTTGGCTTCTCACACATTTTCAGCAGCTTGTTCACGAGGTAGAACCCCCTACGTTGTGTTCCGAAACATTTGTAGATAAGAATTCCATTTGTCGCCCTTTTACAACCGGCCGTGTCTATTTGCCAGAAAAAAATACTTCCAATATGGGTCAAATAAGACAATAATCTAACAGGCCATGCATGATATTCAGTCATAATGAAATACATTATCAATTATAGAGGGAAAGTCAAAAGTTTGTCCAATCTGAGTAATCAGCGATAATAAGCACACAGTGTGACGTCATAAAATGATGACGTCATAACATTTTCGATGTCGAGTTGAGGCAAACATAGGGGGATTACGTTTTTTTTTCAAATAATGAACTGGTGGTTCATTTAAAGCATCTATGTAATGTATATGTATACATTTGTGAAGAAATGTATCAGATGATATCTTGTCGGTATCCATGGCAACATGATAATTACTCACTCACTTGTTTATGTTATCACTGTTATCCGAGATTGTCTATAATGTTTCAAAGAAGCGCTGTTGGTGTTTATATAACTCTGTAACGCTATAATCCGTTAATTTAAAGAATAATGACAAGTAAAAAAGAATTTGTGTAATAATGAATACCTGGTTTCTATGGTAACCAGAAATTTCTAACAAAAAAAAGGTTTTACTGTGACTGTATTTAAGATGATGAGTTTTTTCCGTGTATATCAGTTTTTTAAAGGGTTTATTCATTTATTACGCATTAAACCACCGATATTATTGATTCAAGTTTTTTCGTGTTGCCATGGTTACGTAAAATGCAATTTATACTAAGAAAATATATTCCGATTTTTGGACTACCCTTCTGAAAATGTTCAGTAATGTCGCAAGATTAACCATTACCAAACAACCCCCGACCTATTGTGAGATATGCATACAGATACTCGATCAGACAGAGATCTCGACTTACAGTTATCATCCTGTGTCTATCAAAGCGCATGAGGAGAGTTTGAGACGTAGCAGCCCAGAGATCATTCTAGCTGGATCAGCTGTCAGGCAGCCATATTATTCCAAGAGCTTCCCTGCAAACGATGACAGAAAGAAACAGTTATATCAGTTATGCTGTATGGTGGGGTAAGCAGGCCGCTTCCAGGTTGGACAGAACAAATGTGGCAGTCCTCATTGTGGAGGGTAGAATTCATCAATTTGTTACAACAGATAGCTAGGTGAGATTGTGGTATGTTACTAGTCTTGCTACTGCATTGTCTATTCTAACAATATTTTGTTTGAATCATGCCAAGTGTTTCATTTTATCAAAACACAGGTGGAGGTGCAGTACCAGAAATATTTGTGATTCTACTGCATCATGCCCATTCAATCAATATGACTGTGTGACACAGGATTGGGGAAGCACAGACAGATTGTCAACATACAATTACTTGACGTGGCTGAGTCTCTCGGAGAAGATTATTAACGTACTGTGCCACTCCCCTCGGGTAATGTGTCTTCAGTTGAGAGGATTGACCTAGCTCATTCAGAGGCAAGGGAAAGGTGGGGCCACATAAAAAGCTGGAAAAGAATACCAGGTCTTACAAAACATTCAGGCAAATGGGTGACGACGTCACCCATTTGCCTCGGGTGATGAAACAGCTGGAGCAGTTGGCATACGTATCTGGTGTACGAACACAATAGTAAATCTTCTGTGAAAGCCGTCCATGACAAATTGCCCCACAAGATGGTGAGAGAAGTTAATAAGCTAATTTTCAGGTCCAGAGTCGACCTGTCTCGCCTTCCCCGTACCAGTCTGTTTTGGAGCCACACATTCAGCATGTGAACGACCGGGTTGCTTCGTGCATGTACTAGGAGCAACAGGGGTGGATGAAGACTGACCTGGGAGTCTTGGAGCCACTGTGATCATGATCATGACCACTTTGTCCTGTCCTGTCAACCTCGCTGGTTGATCTCCTGGATGCTGGTGATCGGGAAGGAGATAACCAGGCTGATCATGGAGGATACGATGACATTATGAGTTTCGATGAAAGTGATGAGTAAATGGTTGGACTGGGCCCTTCAGAATCATCTTGTCAGTCCTAACTGTTCTGTTGCAGGTACAGGATGCTCTAGCATACAATATAGCATACATTCTAGATATCACATACTCAGCGGACCGAGCTCAGAGGCGCACTAATTCTTAGCGATATCATGTGTCATAATCGAGGCCAAAGCAGGTTCGTCAACAGGGAGCCAAGCTGCTGAGGAGCTTGGGTGGGAAAGCCAGATCAAAGAGGTGAGATTTAAAATTATTTCGGCATAACGTAGTGGCACAGGAACAGCTCCATGGGGCTGGGCCAGATATAGAGAAAGCTCTTGACCCAGTCTTAGTTTTTATACGATAACCAACAAACCGATTTGAAATTGTAGTGTGGATATTTTGAGCATTTTGGACAAACAAAGAAGTAAGACAGCCAGATATGCAGGCTGGTTGTATCTTAGGGTTCGGAAAGTTATTGTGCATATTGTAAAATTGACAGGAAGCCAATGTAATTGTTTTAGAATAGGAACGGAACAACTAAAACATGGGGGCCTTGGTTACCACTCTTGCAAGGCAGTTCTGAACGCGTTTTTATCTAGCGATATCTTTATCTGACATATTTTGAAAAAGTGAGTTACAATAATCTAACTTGCTACTGACCAGTACCACTGCAATTTGCTTGGAAAGATCTAAAGGCAGACACAGGTCACGGATATGATAGAAACATGCCCTACATGTTTAGGATATTTGTTTGGGGGGGATATTTTTTTTCGGAAATCCAGGCTACTGTCGAATACTACAATTAGTTTTAGGCATGGGGAATTGTTGAAGAATTGTTGTCACTGAAGCTTGATCCCAATGAGAAAAAGTCTGTCTTACTATGATTAACCTTTAGCTCAGACCCTGTCATCCAGGTCGACACGGCCATTACACAATGTTGCAACTTCTCAAGAGATTCCATAGCGTTGGAAATGGATAGAGACGAAATTGAATATCATCGGCATAAAGATGGTGGTTTATGTCAAAACTGGGGACAATAGTGCTGAGTGGTGTAGTGTATAGGATAAAAAGCACTGGTCCCAGCACAGAGCTCAGTCGAACTCCATATGAGAGTGCCTATTTTGCAAGTGGGAAGAAAACCAAATGTGACCCTGCCCAGATGTAGATATTCCATACCGATCTGAAGGTCCACTTGGTAATGTAGCATGGCCAATGGTGTCGAAAGCGACCAACAAGTTCTGCAAGGTAAGAGCTGTAACTTCACCCTTGTCCATACTAATAATGATATCTTTATTAACTTTCAGTAGCTGATTCTGTATCTAGAATGATGTTTCCTGTAAGCTGATTGTAATGGATTAGATAGATGGTTATTTTTGGCTATTACCTCTTCTAAGATTTTGGTAATGAAACTAAAGTAGGATACAGGCCTGTAATTTTTCAGTTCGTTTGGGAAGAGATCTTTTTTTAAGTAGTGGTCTTACATGAGCTTCTTTGATTTTTTTTAGGAAATGTACTTGTGTCCATTGAAATGTTAATTATATCAGTGATTGGAGTTACTAATATATCAAGACAATTTTTCAGCACGCTTGTAAGAATGGGGTCCAGATCACATGATTTTGACGATGAGCTCAAAATAAGCTTTTTAATTTCATCTTCTGTCGCACGCTTGAAAGAGTTCATTTTGGATCTAATTTCTGTTTTTTTGCACTGAATAAATATTATGTACTTTAGAAATTTGAAACGGGTAGTTGCAATTTCATCCACAAAATCTTCAGAAAAAGTATAGTGTTAATATGTGGTAGAACGTGCTAGTATACATTCTATGATACATTCTACAACATTTTCATGTACTGCGACACATCATAACGTTTGTGTTATTATGTGTTATGACATACTAATGTGCCCCCTAGCATACATTCTACAACATCTCGTGTACGAGGACATATAGTGTTACTTTGTTATGGTGTAAGTTTATTAAACCGTCAGAAATACATTAGGTATATATCTATAGCGTGTGCAGTTATCAGTTTTATACGCTGATGATGGCACTAATGTGCATACTATCACATGCCTCGTAGGCCTACATATCTGATCTCTTGAATATTATTATTTTTATATTCGTTGAGCATCAGAACATACGTCTAGACGCTTTATGTCGGCATAATAAATGAATGAATGAAATGAATGACTATAGGTTCAATGCAGTTATCATCGATATCTGCGGAGATATGGGGAAACTTAGCTTTTTCGCTAATGGCGGCGAGACTTGACACGCGAGCATATTTCAGACACATCTGATCACTTCATGAATAGTTTTATAATGATCTTAGACCCTCAAAACATGGGGTTAGACACCTAATTGTTGAGCTATGTGCACTATTGGCTGAGATATGGCGAAATATACATTTTCCAGTAATGGCGTCACTAATTTGCATAAAAATGGTATGTGGGACATTTTGTCAACTTTTTAACATAGCAAATCGTTTTCTATGGTATTTTTCCAATCTAGAAACATCAATTAGAAATCGATTTCCGGGGGGGGTGCACGATACCCCCTTCTTCCTACTAGACTAAAAAGTCAGAAAAAAAAGTTTGTTGAAAATGTGGACAGAAAAAAAAAGTTTGTTGTAGAAATTGATGAAAAATATGTTGACCAGAGAAAACACCAAATGATAACGTACATAATAGGGAAAGCATAGATCTATGACAAAAAAATTCTTGGACGAAACATAAAAAAAAATTGTCGGACGATGATCGCCAAAAAAGCTTGTTTTCCACCGGAGGTAAAAAAAAAAGTTTGCAAGCAACAAAAACTCCCCAGATATCAAATAGTGCGTCCCTAAAGTGAGTAGGCCATCACACCAATCTAGGCCTAGATATGTGAAAAATCCAGCCCAGTATCACTTGTGTGGTGGTCGCTTGGGTCACTATATGACAGGGCACTGGCCATTTCCCCATTAGATAAGGTTGGATCTCAGGCCAGCTGTTCAACGAGTGACGTCACACAAAAACCGACTATTACCGAGTGGTGCTCGGCAGTTTCCGGTGCGTTTTGGCTGGGCTTTCAGCTGGTCTACTTTGAATGCTAATTTCACCCACTAAAACTAAAATTAACATTCCTATGCAAAACAAACAAAAACTACCTTGAAAACTGATAAATAATAATGAAATAAGAAAAAATAAGTTAGGGATCTGATAGCCTCACTTTAAGAAGTATGGCGGCCGTCTTAGATTTGTGGTAATAAGGACTGATATTATTCCTGATGATCTGGATAGATTTCGCATGCCATAAACCTGGATGGAGATAACAGAAACTATTTTGGAACTGCAATTAATTGTGGGACAAAAACCTGGCTTTTCGAAAGATGGCGTACCATGATGGCGACCATCTTGAACGAAGAAAAAGTAAAAAAAAGGATGTTTAGGAACTTTTGGCATTCGTCCAGGTATCATTCCTGAAAAAATCAGCCTACTGCAATTTTATTCAAGATTGAACACTAATGCTCTTGCACTATTTTAAATTTTACAATAATTAGCAAGCCAAGCCCAAATTCTCATTCCAGGATAGTTATGTAGGCCTACATGATATAAAAACGTAGCTAACCCAACCGTTCGAGGCAGAAACATCTTTGTATCTAGAAACCTGTCTGCAAGAAGCTGGAATTGAAACCTGGTGACTAGCGGCAGCTATGACAAAGACCAACGCTCTACTAATGTCGCTCTTTTGTGATGAGCTGCACTGCTGTCTTCCCTCACTTTGTTATAAGAGCATCATGGGTTTTTTCAGCTGCAGTGTTTTTCGAGATCCCTCATTTATCTTCGCTAGTGGAATTGTCTATTGTTAAAGGTCACAAAACAAAAGGCACATCCTACCTGCCTTGAAGGGCTTTTTCGTTAACATTGTGAGATATATAACTATCGCTGTATGATATCTCGACAAGATTTATATATACCACAATATCACACTATTTGGCGTATATATCTGACACATTATTGCTTAACACATTATGACCCACGAAAATCTACAATAAATTGTCTTTTTTTTCATATTGCAGTGGCTATCACTCACTAATTCAGCTGTATTTGCTAAAATGTATTTTGTGAACGAATCCATGAAGATCAGTTCTTCTAATGCAGACTGAATCCTGAGCTGCAGCATAAAGCAAGTAAAGATCAGGTCAAAATCCTATACAGGCTGACAATGCACAAGATAATCAGCATATAAAGGTGAAAAGTTCAGACCAACAGCCTATGGTCAATTAAATTCAACAGAGGTCAACTAGTGTCACCTGATTTCTCAAAATATATTTCAAGTAGTCAAGTACTCATATGACTTGCCATCGTGTTGTGTTGTATTGAAAACATAGACTAAATAATTAGTGAATGTGACTGGTGTTGATTTCTCACATTCAAGCGGACACATACACACAAGATCTGTTCTAATCCACATAATATATATATAGCGTGTTGTCCACAGTTTTCAAGACGTCCACTTTTCGTCTACAGTTCAGACCCTCACGATTTACGTCCCGGCGAAGCTTTTATGTTAGGATCTATGTCGTGGTGATGTTTTATGTCAAGACTCATTTCCATCTGACGTGTTTATGGCACCAGTAAAGCCGAAAAGTAAAGCTCTTTATTGTCGGCTTACCAGAGTTTACGACATGACTGGCTGAAGACGAGTCACCAAGCAAACCAGAGCCATCAGCCCAATATGCTGGCTAAATACCGGACCAATACATGAGCCGTTGGACAATGGGTCACAGTATTACCCAACTCCGTTTCCACATCTTGTGATTACAGGCAATGTATCCTTTAGTGTTTATTGCCAGGACATAACCCTGAACCACTCATTCAACTTCACATGTCACACTAGTCAATACCAGGGTACAACATGTCTGGCCAGTCAATACCAGGTTCTAACCATCACATGTCACACCAGTCAATACCAGGTTATAACCTGTCTGGCCAGTCAATACCAGGTTATAACATGTCTGACCAGTCAATACCGGGTTATAACATGTCTGACTAGCCAATACCAGGGTATAGCCTGCCTGACCAGTCAATATCAGGTTATAACATGTCTGACCAGTCAATACCAGGTTATAACATGTCTGACCAGCCAATACCAGGTTATAGCCTGTCTGACCAGTCAATACCAGGTTATGATATGTCTGACCAGTTAATACCAGGTTATGCCATGTCTGACCAGTCAATACCAGGTCATAACATGTCTAAACAGGCAATACCAGGTTATAACCTACCTCTGACCAAACAATACCAGGTTATAATCATCAAATGTCAGTCCACTGTCTGCGTAGGTGGGTGTTTTGTGTTGATGGTGGGGTGTTTTGACATTAAACACTTGTATGAGCAAACAAACATTTGAAAAACACACAATTTAAATAAAAACGTTCCATGGCAAGCAAAGGTTTTCACCAAATCAGTCAAATCAGTGACAAGTGCAACACTTTTTCTTCTGTAAGAAAATATAACATTAGAACAATGTAGTATCGTATGCTTACACGCTGTGTGGAAGCCTAATGTTATCTTTATAATTTACTCATGGTGGTCACACAAAAATCAACATTTAAAAGGATGCATAATGAACATAATGGATCAAAACTTTTCGTAGTTTTAGCAAAATATTTGACAGATATCCCAATACACCCAAAACAGTGACACCGATTTGTTTTAAAGCTGGGCCACCGTCTTCAACGCTTGTCCTACCTTTATACAGTACTGAACGCCTTGTGTTTGCTGGTGCAGACCATAGACAGATAATGGTGCAGACAGTTTCGAATCATGGATGGCTAAACAAGCTGTAAAGGGGATTCCACACGAGTTCAAATCCTGACAGAACCAAGTTTTCTGGATTAAATGAAGCCTTCCAGACATTGTCAGCTTAAGTAGTGAAATAATTGTTCTGTTTGGCAGTCACTCTGTTAGTGTTCTTGTCTTCTCTTCAATGTTGATTCAATATTGGTCTATCGTCTCAGACGGTGGAGCAGCATTGGACCAGCATTAGGTAAACCCTTTCAAAAAGCCTGAATTGACCTGTTGTCATCTTCATCCACTACAAGCCGCGATTGCTGTCGCAACTCGCGGCTTGGAGTGCATGAAAATGACTTGAAATGGGTGTCAAATGAAAAAAAGTATAGTTAGTATTAAGAAAACTGTCCTTCTAAAACCAGGAAATTAAGCCATTTTGCAGATATGGAAAATGATGTTGTAATGCATCTTGAGGGTTTAAGGGGTTATATTTAAACTTTTACGACTCGGGGACCTACTTTAGACGTCCGTTCAAATTAAAACAAATACCTTGGTGTCCATGATTTATTCATAAATCTTTCAGCTTTGTTAGGGTAATGACAAGACAGGGTTATACTGGGCAGAAACTTATATGTGACTGAGAGGTAGCGTGCTCGGTCTCAGAGCGTCAGGATTACTCTGGAGGGCATTTTAATCTAGTCATTCGAGTTCGACAGGTTTTGTCAAAACCAAGTGTGTGTAATGTATTCTAAGGACATGACAGATTGTATTAGAGAACACTCATTAACATAGAACAGATTACCATTCCAGATTCCCAGAGTTCTTGTAACATATATAAATAATTTACTGCATAATGTATTTATTTATTTATTTATTTATTCGTTTTACTTAATTTTATTCTAACACAATATTTCATGTTTGCTTAAGTGTAGTTGTTAAAGGCCAATAGATGTAACATGTGGCATAGTTGTCATACATAAGAGAGATATAATATCTCGCATTATCCCCATGTGACTGTGTGTGACCTTATGTGACCCTGTGTGACCCTATGTGACTCTGTGTGATGGGTCGTATTTGTTTGGATGTAGCGTGTCATATTCAGCATATATCTGGGGGAAATATTGGAAACACCGTATTTTTTATATTATATATGGGCAGATCTTCATATGAGCGTATGTGACTGGGGGGTAGCGTGCTCGGCCTCAGAGCGTCAGGATTCCTGTCTCTGGAGGACATTTTTTATATAATATATTTATATTGAACATTTATTTTGGGTGGATAATAAGAAGCTGCACTGTATTTTTTCATATAATTATTTTGTTACTATATATTGAACAATTTATTTTGAGTGTATAATTGGGTGTTGCATTGTATTTGTTTATATTTTTTTTTTGCTTTCATTATTTCTTGAACATTGTATTGATAATGAGGAGTTGCTTTTATTATATATTTAACATTGTATTTTGGGTGGATAATGAGGAGTTGCTTTTATTATATATTTAACATTGTATTTTGGTTGGATAATGAAGAGTTGCTTTTATTATATATTTAATATTGTATTTTGGGTGGATAATGAAGAGATGCTTTTATTATATATTTAACATTGTATTTTGGGTGGATAATGAGGAGTTGCTTTTATTATATATTTAACATTGTATTTTCGGTGCATAACGATGAGTTGCTTTTATTATATATTTAACATTGTATTTTGGGTGGATAATGAGGAGTTGCTTTTATTATATATTTAATATTGTATTTTGGGTGGATACTGAGGAGTTGCTTTTATTATATATTTAATATTGTATTTAGGGTGGATAATGAGGAGTTGCTTTTATTATATATTTAACATTGTATTTTGGGTGGATAATGAGGAGTTGCTTTTATTATATATTTAGCATTGTATTTTGGGTGGATAATGAGGAGTTGCTTTTATTATATATCTAATATTGTATTTTGGGTGGATAATGAGGAGTTGCTTTTATTATATATTTATTATTGTATTTTGGGTGGATAATGATGAGTTGCTTTTATTATATATTTAACATTGTATTTTGGGTGGATAATGAGGAGTTGCTTTTATTATATATTTAGCATTGTATTTTGGGTGGATAATGAGGAGTTGCTTTTATTATATATCTAACATTGTATTTTTGGGTGGATAATGAGGAGCTGCTTTTATTATATATCCAATATTGTATTTTGGGTGGATAATGAGGAGTTGCTTTTATTAAATATGTATTATTGAGTTTTGAGTGGATAATGAGGAGTTGCTTTTATTATATATTTAACATTCTATTTTGTGTGGATAATGAGGAGTTGCTTTTATGATATATTTAACATTGTATTTTGGGTGGATAATGAGGAGTTGCTTTTATTATATATTTAACATTGTATTTTGGGTGGATAACGAGGAGTTGCTTTTATTATATATTTAACATTGTATTTTGGGTGGATAATGAGGAGTTGCTTTTATTATATATTTACCATTGTATTTTGGATGGATAATGAGGAGTTGCGTTTAACCCTTTCGCCGCTAAGCGCGACTATGGTCGTTTTTTTATCTGTTTTATTAGCTGGATAAATCACTGTTATGGGGAATGAATTGTGTGTTCAAATTAAACATATATCAGTAATTTTCTCCCACTTGAAGGTGTGTGTCGCGGTATCGAGACACAAATTCGAGTTGATAAAAATTTGAATTATTTAATTCAGAGGTTTAAGGATTAAGATATGGTGCTTAGTCCAACATATGGAATTATTGCCAGCGCAAAATGTTTTGTTATATTTGCTGTGGAGATTTAGGGTTCTCAGACAGTGTTTGAAATGATGGTGGATGGTTTGGTTGTCACTTTAGCCATGTTCTGTTGGGGTGTGTTCAACTTCTCTTTAATGAGATGGTAGACGGTTTCGTTTGCACTTTAGCCATATTCTGTCGGGGGTTGTTCAGTTTCTCTCTGAGAAGATAGTAGACAGTCTGGCTTTCATCTTAGCCATATTCTGTGTAGTTTGTTCAGCTTCTCTTTTAGAAAACGTTAGTTCGTTTGGCTTCTAGCTTAGATATATTCTGAAGTAGATAAAGTGACGACGATACATTCAATATAATGTTGTAGAGTAGGGCATCGTCTGCATTCAGGCTTCAACCTGAAGCAAAGAGTAGCGCATTATACTGGTCCCAGGCTTCTATCTGATGTAAAGAGTAGGTCATTATCTTGGCTTCAGGCTTGTGATGTATATAACATGATATACTGGCTTCAAGCTTCATTGTGTAAAGAGTATGAGGCATTATCCTAGCTTCAAGCTTCTATTTAATGTAAATAGCATGACATTTGTCCGATGATTTCTCTCTTCTATCAGCCTTGACCAGTCTTAGTTGTATCTCAGAGTCGAGGAAACCACGGAACTCACAAATATCTAACAACAACCATGATAACTAGTTTAGCCTTGAAAACGTATTGCTGAAGGCTGCAACGAGTATCTTATTTAGTTTGGCATTTGGTCAGGTACATTCTGCAGCCAAGGCAAACATGTAACATTCATACAAAGCTGATTCATTGTTGGGCCAGCATCGTAGACGTTTAGCCACCATTGAACCGGCATCGGGTGAACGTCTCGTGTTCCGGCGCCTCATGCTTTCCTTGTGATATCGTGATGTGGTCACGTGATCACGTACAGTGTGCCTGACAAACTGTTAGATGGCTGATCGCTTGGACAAAATGGGGAGTAAAGATGGTAAATCAATTGGTTCTGTCAGCTCAGTTGTCCCTCACGCCGCCATCAGTGGACTCAAACCCAGAGTTTCCTTTATCTAGATCCCCAAACGACCGCCAGGATCGCTATGTGATCAGATGACGCGGTGACTCTGTGGATTAAGCGTCCACACCTAACACCACATTATATGTTAACATTTAGGATGGAGTCTTTTGTATACAGTCTCAGCCAGAGTTCAACATGGATTAAGCGTCTACATGAGACACCACATTATATGTTAATATTTTGGATGCAGTCTTTTGGATGTAGTCTCAGCCAGAGTTTAACAATTTGTGGAGACTCGATTCTTCAGAACCCGGTAAATATGAGACATTGACCCATTGTTGGATTAATGTTAGGCCAACGTCGTAGACGGAGGACCAACGTTAATCCCAGCACTGGTTTGCTTCTGTTTGCTAGTAATACGGTCTCGTCGGGATATTGCACAATGACGTCATACTTTTACTCCATTCACTTGTTCCCTTTTCCTCTGGATGGTGAACTTCCTTTTTTCCACTCCCCATCTGGCTAATGCTCAATTTAGGACTGATGGTCGTATTGTGTGGCAATAATGGATTCTCATTGGCTGCCTGGGTAAACCAATCAGACACGGGAATGATCCTAAACAACGTCAGGTCACCTGTCCCTGACACAAGGCTTTCTATTGGATATCATTTAAGCCGATCACACACTGGGACTGCGCTTATAAACAATCATGTCACATAGCATGGTGATAATAGTGAATAGACACATTGTGATGACAACATATCCCTGTTATCTCTTTCACCTTTACAATGTTGAGATATTTTGTATAAACCATGGAGACCAAATGTTTTTTTAAAATTCGCAATCATCATAAATTCTTGATTATCTCTTTCTGCTTGATTTTAATACCTATGTTATGGGTCTACGGCCATTATAAATATATTTCAGTACGTGGATTTTATATTATTTGTCTTCTTTGCGTATTACAACATGCATATCATTTTATTTGTCTTCTCTACGTATTACAACATGTATTTCATATTCTGTGTCTTCTTTACATATAATAATGTGCATATCATGTTATTTGTTTTTTTTGCCTATTACGGCATGCATATCATGTTATTTGACCACACTACGCATTAGAACATGTATTTCATATTATTTGCCTTCCCTGCGTATTATAGCATGCATTTCATATTATGTGTCTTATGTGCGTGCTGTACGTTTATTTATTGATATTGCTCATTTTGTTCCAGATCGATCTCATCACATTTGCAGCTTCGCAATAATGGCCTTGACCTAGTTGGAGGTCGATCCTATGCTGCATTTTGTATCCATGCTGTATGACCTCATATGACCTAAGTTTGTGGTCACACATGCATTATTCATTATTATACAAGACGATTTACTAGATTGTTCCTGTCGTCTTATGAAACCCATCAAGTCCTATAATATCTAC